>CM068367.1:68173284-68773284 GCA_034769895.1 Magicicada septendecula
TGTAATCATGTAACATAGACCCATGTCTAAGCCAGTTGCACGTGTTAAAATAAGGCTTATAAATAACTCTGTAAATAAAAGAAATTACAATACTTGTAAATTAATAAAATAAAGTCAGTTTTCTTAACAGCGATAATCATTTAACATGTAGTAAACAATGTACATACTTGGAGCCTTAAAAGACTATCACACACACCCACACACACACACACACACACACACACACACACACACACACACACACACACACACACACACACACACACACACACACACACACACACACACACACACACCAGAAGACAAAGGCAGAACCTATTAATCTACCTTTGTTTTTTGTCCAAATTTCCCTTTACAGGGTTGTCTGCATCATGACTGCTCTACTCTAATATCTTTATGATTTGAATCGTCATTTTTGAACAGGTAAACTTGCAGTTTCTTGACTTTAATTCAGAAAAATGATTCACTGCTTGTCCAAAACAAAAATATGGCCCACACAAAATATTGTAATATTCTTGAATTCTTGAAACAGACCTGCAACCCAGGATTTTTGTTTGCAGGATTTTACATTTAAAAAAACTTTTAAACAGGAACTATACGATGCTTAAAACGTTTTTGGGACAACAGACTTAAAGTGTTTACAAAATATTTTCAGAAAAACTAATTTTCACAATATATATTAGGAATGAAAATTTAGAATTAAAGTGATTCTTAACGACACAAGATTTAATACCTTTAATCTGAATGACAGTTAATCAAGATAGTGTACTTGGAAGTCAGCACTTTGATATTGCTTGATGATAATTCATTTGGTATGATAGTATCTGTAAGCAATTATTTACTGAAAATGGAATACTCAAAGTACATTCAGTGTTTATACATGTTCAGGCAAAAAGATAATGTAATTAAATAACGCTTTTGTATACTGAACTCCCTGCTTCAGCGTCTCTCAAGAAAACCATATTCTTCTTGTACTCTCCTAATCACCTTCCTGTATCACTATCAATCAAACATACTGTTTGTATTTAGTTCATTCCCCAGTAATTTGTTTGTGTAAGAAGTATCAATTAAGTGTTATGGTATAAAATAGTGTATTCTTAAATATTGTGTTATTCAAGGTGTGCATTTAAAGTGAGGTCTGTTTTGAAATTACCATTGGCTGTGCGTACATAGTACCTTTGTTTGCTATAGATCGTTGTTTGCCTATGAAAAAATCGGTATGGAGAACCATACAAGACTTACATGTTCTAATTAATTATAAAATTATTTTTAATATGTAGGCCTACACTCAGAACAAAAACAAATATATCGGCATGCTTTTGGTAAAAATGCTGAGAAATATAATCAAAATACGAATTGTACCTAGTTATTAATATTTTAAAATATTAACTTGATTAATTCGATAAAATTAGCTTTTATTTAAACAACGCGAAAGAAAGCGAATATACTGCCTAGTGTTTGTTATCTGTGAATTTCTGAAAACGAAAAATTATTTTGTTTATGTATTCTTGGTGACATATCATGGCAGTATCAATTGTTAATATTTTATTGAAATTTTTAAGTTTTTGGTCGATTAAATTTATAACATCAATACAAAAATTATCACCTCCCTCTTCAACTACCCTTTTCATTTATAGGTATTTCATTTACCTTTCTTCAGTGGATTATTATGACCTTCTTTTCAGGATACTTTATTTATCAAAATTAAGTACTTCACTCTTGTTAAAATGTAAAATGTTACAGGTAAACTACTCCTTCCCCTTAACCGATCTTCACCAAAATCAATAGGCCTTGAGTCCTGTACAACTCGGGCACATATTCAAAAAAAAAATTGATTCTGTTTGAATTTGCGGCAGTTATCGTTCGCCATAGAAACAATTCTACACACACACACACACTTTTTGGAAACTGACTTTTCTTCATGTTTTGAGGGTACTACAATCTGAATCAACCCTTATTTCGAACACGATTTTTTTGCGATCACCATACTTCCATTTCCTTACGGAACATGGAAGTAAAATTACTTTCACATATTTTTGATATCTTGTCACCAGTTCTTTATTCCATTTGCAAATAATTTTTTCACCAGCGTCTTGGCCAGTTTCTCAAAGCCGTTATTCAAGCTTCATCTCACTCAAACTTATGCAATAAAAAGAATTTCTGTAGGCACAAGGTTATAAAGATATTTTGCATGCTTATCAGCAGTGATTCCAAAACAGACCATACATTAAACAAAAACATCCCTCGTAGCTTATTTGTATAAATCTCTGTCAAAATGGATAAAGAGGCAAACTAAGTGCCTTCACTAAATGTATATAAAACATATTGATTATCCCAAAAAAACACTTTGCTGTATAATTGTAAATGAATACATTTGTCTGTGTTTGTTGCAGGACGTTGTATCACGGCCATGTTTAGGAAATTTCACCCGGAGCACTTTGTTTGCGCATTTTGTTTGAAACAGCTCAACAAGGGCACATTCAAGGAACAAAACGACAAGCCGTACTGCCATGCATGCTTCGAAAAACTGTTTGGATAAACTTGTTTCTTCTGTGTTTTCTTTTGTTGGGAGCGAAAAATATTAATTAGGTTGTTATTTTGGAATTAATATACGTGTATATATACAATTTATAGTAATGCCGGTAATAAGTAATCATTTTTTAAAGACATAGTACATACATGTTTTAGCTGTAAATTCCAGATATCATAAAACTGACATAATTATACAGTAAATGACAATTATTGTTAATAATATTAATTTTAATTATAAACAAAACTGCATTCTTAGTATTTATGTTTTATTCTATGAATATAATATAAACTGTGTTCTTTTAAGCATTTATAAGTTATAAATATAATACAGTAGAACATCGATAATCCTGTCAGTAATTCAAATAACATCACAAGTAGATTTTCTTAAATGCGTATACTAAAAATTACTTGATTTCTGAGGGTCATTCAACAATTAAAGAGACAAATAGTGTTGCAGAAAAATGGTTCATATAAATTACACTAAAAACTCATTTATCCGAATTTGATGGGACCGTGCCTGTTTTGGATAAACGAAATTTCGGATAAACCGACACTTCTATTTAAATAATAATACATATGTAAGTACGGTAACTTTATTTTATAATATTAATTTGAAAATTACAGTGAATATGACACAATAAACTATAAAACGGCACCGTGCTGTAAATTATAGTTTGTACAGTACTGGAACAGTCCTATTGCTTGTTCGTACCGTAATCAATCATAGTTTTTACAGTAGTCGCATTACAGTTGTTTATTAACATAGGATTGTTTTATGTGAACTGTTGTTATTGTGTCACCTTCGGCTTCTAAAAGGAAGCAGAAATGTACTGTTATAATACATAACAGTATACAGTACTTTACCTTTACAATATACGATCATAATACTTTATGTTCGAAAATCCGAACAAATCGATAATTCGGAGTACCCCTTATCCCAATTAGTTCTGATTATTGACTTTCTACTTTATATCATGTGGAATCGCTTGTCTATGATATTAAATATAGATTATAGCGACAGGAAAATGCTTTTGTGTATTTTTAAAATTTACTTAAAAATTGTTTTGGATAAACCAGATTTTCGGATAAACAGGATTTGGATAAACAAGTTTTTAGTGTACAACTGTTTGGTATAAATTTATGTGAACATAACGTCAGTTATCGTATTTGTGATGGTGTCTCCTGTAGAGAATAGTACATTATGCTGTAGAACAGCATATGATTGTTTTTTTTTCTTTCTGTGGGCTCAAAAACCACCAGACATACTAAATGTACAGAGAATGTTATGTGACTTCTGCAAATTTGTTTAAGATGAGTGAACAGTTTAAAAGTGGACAAATGCAGGTGCTTGATGAGCATCCTTCTGGACAGACATTCAGTAGAGGCACAATTTTTAGGTCTATAAAGCAAGAGTTTTTGTAATTTTTTAAAGATCAATACAGTAAATAATGAATAGTACTCACAACATGCTTGCAAACAAAGAGAGCACCTGTGATATTGAAAAAACCTCAGTTTGTAAAGGGAAGGTGACATTTTTTTTTTAAGTGTAGCCAAAAGGCTTTCCATATCCTTTTTACAACTCAACTCTTGCCCCCATCAGATTTTTTCTCCGTATTTGGTCCCATAAATGGGGTCTAAACATAAACACTACTAAAACAGAATATCTGAAAATAGGAGACATGCAAGAAGAAGACCTGCAAATCCATCGAATCAGAAAGTGTAGCGAATTCAAATATTTGGGAAGCATTATTTCAGAAGATGGAACAACAAAGAATGACATCAAAAATAGGATACAACAGGGAAAAAAGGCTATTCGTTTGCTAAACTCATTACTTTGGTCGAACAAAATGAAACTTCAAACTAAACTGACAATGTACACAATTATTGTGGACCCCATTTTAAGTTATGGCTGCGAATGCTGGCAACTTTCAGATAAAGAGAAAAAGATTATAGAAACTGTGGAATTGGACTTCTTAAGAAGAGAGTGTAATAGTTCTAGAATGCAATATGTTAGAAACGAAGATATAAGAAGGAAAACAGGGCGCATATTTACAACAGCAGAAAGAATAGAATCCATGATGTGGTATGGTCACGTAATGAGGATGGAGGAGAAGCGATGGCCAAAGAAAGCATTGACTTACACACCACAAAACAGGAGAAGAAAAGGAAGACTGACAACACAATGGATAACAGGAATTAGGAAAAGCATGAAGATAGAGCTATTGAAGACGGTGACTGAAAAGATAGGGAGAAATGGTGATCAAAATGCGGGATGTGGCATAGACTGTAGGACCCCCGCTAATAATAATTATAATTTGGTCCCATCCAGGAATGATTACATGGAGTAAAATTTCACTAAAGGAGTAATGAGCTAAAGGAGACTGTCGTAGATTAAAAATTAGATTAAAAATTAAGATACAGAATTAATCGCAGCTTGTAAAGAGTTGGGACAATTGTATAAATATACTTGAGGCATGTTTTTAAAAATAAGAAAATTGTCGCATTAATTAAATAAACTGGTATTCTCCTCAGATGTGCATCTCTTCAATTATTGTATGACCCTCGTGTTTTAGGCACATATGATTTTGTAGCATAATCTTTTGAACTATAATCTTATTGTCTCTGCAGACAGAGTAAATGGGAACTCAGGAGATGAGCTATTCGGGACACACCCAATTGCCCTTTTTACATGTCGTCCTAGAAGTTAGTGTTAAAAAACATTTATAGGCCAGACTGCTGCTTCAGCATCTCTTTTAATATGCCGTTGCATAAATTTTGAACGCTGTTATGGGGCTGAGTTTTTGTTCATAATGTGTGAATCCAAATATATTGGGAATAGGATTATAATTTACAATGTGAGGAATGCACAATGTCAGGACAATGTTTCTAAGCTACACACAAAAGCAGGCAAAACGATTAGTAGCACAGCTCACTTTCTGAGCTGATATTTAGTCTAATAAGTGTTTATTTTGTTTTACTTTCTTACAAACATAGTAGCTTATTGTCTTTTGTATAAATGTATGAGTGGTGTAACTATAGTACTATACTCAGTTACCTTTAATAATGACAAACTGAAATGAATAAATTACATTGGAAGTCTTGTCTATTATTTGTTGGGTTTGTGTCAGTGCTGGTCCTTTAAACATAACTATATGTCTCTGCTTTTGTTGTAAATGTAATATCTTAAAAACTAACCACTTGAGGACTTCCTTTTACTAGCGTAGCAATCGGCCTGTGGTCAGTCAAGTAGCAGACCATGAATAAGAGAACTGTTTGTCATTGAATATACTTTAATATCTTTTTTTTTACGATAAATAAATATGTAAGTATAACTTGCATATTTATTGTTTTACTATGCGCAATGTATTTTATGTTTTTTATACTGTATGTTACAATATTTTGTGCTCAAAAACCTGAATGCACCAGCAAATCAAATAACCTCTGATTCCAGTTACTTTGGACTATCAACTCTCTGTTGTAATCATAACTTATTGTTGTTGTTATTATTTTTGTATGAATTGTAAATATACAATCAGAACCATGTGTAGCTCATAACAGGCAGCATTTCTAAACTGAGCTAGTTTATTTGTTTCTTTATGTTGAATTCAAAATAATATATTCTTTGGAATAATGACTAATTATAATAAATTGCTGCAGTACCGGTACTGTATATGTTTTGGTAGTAGATGTTATTTTACAGCTGGTTTTAATTAAAAGTTTTTAACATAACAGTATGAGTCTCACAGTACAGTTTGTGAACTTGAACTTGGAACTGAAAAATTATAAGAGAAACAGAAATTGTAAGATTTAGGCCTATATGTTTCTTTTGATATTTTCATTTGTACAGTATATTTCTGGGTGACTCCAGATTGTGACACGCATGTGTATGTTTTGGTGCTTTAAAGGGGCTAGGAGAATATCTTAACTGTAAAATCATTAAGAAATGTACTTGTGTGTGTGTGTGCGCGTGCGCGCGCATGCACACGCACGTGCATACACACATGCACACGATGTATTGTGTTTTCACGTTAAGTCCTGCATTGGTAGTTGCTCTTTTCTCTCCAAAGAGTTTTATGCAATGCGTGAATAGATATATCCTAGTGATTAAGACCTCTCAAGGAGGAATCAGCCTGAAGATAGCAGAGATGGACGTGCCAAAATGTGGCACAAAACCCTTTGGGGAAAAGAGCAAAATTTAAAGTGAAACACGACCCAGAAAAATATACGTCTTATCTCATGCCCACTAAAAATTATTGTACACACTTGCATTGAATATTGTTCTGACCCCCTCCAATGCTAATTCCTTTTATTATCCTTGGCAGCCACATGAGAAATAATACTTCCTTTATAAAAGTAATTATAATTAGTACAATTAAGATTTTATAATGTCATTGAAACTGTTATTCCATCCACCAATAATATTGTGTACACGGTTTAGAAAATTGGCCATTATAATATTTTGTGAGGAATTTTAAATATAAATGGGATGTTATGCAAAAGCTAACATGTCCACCGAATTCCAATTTTAGAAAATCTGCAGAAAAAAGAAATATTTTGTTTTAGATGAGTCTAACATGTTAATAGCTTCATATCGGCTCAAACAACTTATAATTATAAAATTCAAATCAGAAATTATTTTTTTTTTCTAATAAGCGGCAAATACAGGTATATCTTGATTTGTTTAAAACCATTGGTCATGTTTTGTTTGCATAGAACACTAGCGAACACTAGTTGGTTTTTGCCTGATGTTTAAGGTTAATGAAAAATAACACCATTGATTAGAACAGACAAAAAACAATATTATAATATTTGTTGTGAAGTCTCACAACAAAAATATTGGAACACACCAGTATAAAGTAGTAAACATGACCTCAAACACATGTAAACCCAACAAAAAGATTAGAGTGCATTGTGATAATCATGTTACCTTCTGTGGCAGCTACTAACTGGCTGATTTCAACATGTAAGTTACTTCTTGAAAAATTGTAGTAGAATTTTTTGCTCAGAATTAAAAAATTCATAGCTTCTAATTAACAGAAATATTTCCTGTGAGTACCGGTACTGCAAAATGTAATTAATCATTAATGCTTGATGCCTTTACTTGGTGAAAATCCATTAAATTATATTAAAAAATAAAACAATAAAATAGTTTGTGATTTTCACTCGTCAAAATTTTCACTCATGACGAGTGAAAATCACTAAAACTATTTTATTGTTTTATTTTTTAATATAATAAATGTAATTAAGGAAGTTGCGTTAGTGGTTATAATCACAAACAGGATTAACACTGTTGCACATCACTATAGAAAAATTATTCCGATTAGCACTTTCAAGCTTCGCAGCTTGTTAGATCGGAAAATGAGCTGTGAAGCTTGAAAACACCAATCTGAATACATTTTCTGTAGTGGTGTGCAACAGTGTTAATTCTGTTTGCTACAAAATGGTGGCCACAATCTTCTAAATTATAATTCAAACACTTATTAATTGTTTTTCAATAAAGGACATGTTAGTTTTGCATGATACCAATTCAAATTCCGTTGCCTTATACTTTCTAATTTCAAAGTTTCTAAATCCTTATATAGTCAGTCAAAGTAGGCCTAATGAGTAATAAGATCTAAGACAGTCGCTTAACCAAAACAACTACTTATGTGCCAATTAATTGTTTTACCATAACTAAGTGAATTTTATTTAATCTTAGAGTGTTTTACAAATGCAGATTTTTTTTTATTGTTATAAATTGTACTTGTGTAACAGAGTTTAATGTTAACAGAATTTGTTTAATTAATGTATATTCAGTCCTATGATTAATAAAATAATATAGAGATAATTTAACGAGGTAAGCTATTTATGATGAAAGTTTATATAAATGTTTGTGTTAAATAATAATAATAATAATTCACTTGTTTTGTACTTAACCATAATAGAGTTTATTAGTTTTTAAGGACAAGACTAGTTTAAAAATAAGAAGGCAGGATTATAGAATTACAGCTTTTTTAAATGCGGTGGAGCATTGATTAAATGAAAGTCAGTGAAGTGGTCCAACACACTTCTTGAACGGCTAGAGAAAAGTTCGTCCACAAATTTAAATATTGTAGGCTTGATGTGAAAGGTAGTACAGATCTGATTTCAAGAATGATCATTGTTTTCCATCAAGCAGTAGGCCCATAGCTTGCTGTATTTTCTAGTCATGGTACAGCTCATACCATGTTATGTTAGTGGTGGTGTGGACTCCACTGCCAAAGTGTACATTTTAACCTGTGCAGTGACCAAGCTCCATAGTGGTGCAATGGCAGCTCATGAGTTTATATTGTGGGAAGGCTAGGAAAATGTAAATCTTAGACTTCCAATTTGCATGCGTGTCACGTTCTGTTCTTCTTGGAAAGTGAATTTCCAGCAAACTAGAGACCATATATGCCACTACTTGTTTCACTAGAACTCAAACTAGGTCTGTCTAACTTTACCTAATTGAATTTATAAATAATGAGAAACACATGAGACAGTATGAA
The DNA here is from genome assembly GCA_034769895.1 of Magicicada septendecula. Classification (NCBI taxonomy): domain Eukaryota; kingdom Metazoa; phylum Arthropoda; class Insecta; order Hemiptera; family Cicadidae; genus Magicicada; species Magicicada septendecula. The sequence goes on from CM068367.1 coordinate 68,182,323, forward strand.
ATTTTGCTATGAAAGCTTGATAGATTAATTACTTCAGTTGCTTTCTACAATAAAATTTTAATGCATCAAAAATATCAGAGGAGGCCGAGCCTCCCTTGACTATCCTGAAAAACTGCCCCTGACGTGAACAGGAGTGCTGTGTGTGTTCAAATGTAATTGTTGTGTTCTTACTGATAGAAGCCCGCCTATCTCAGCCAGACTGTTGTATTGCCCCAGCAGTTGGTAGACAAGGTTGGATTGACTCAACCCACAGCACAGCATGGTGAATGAATACCATGCAAACCAAGATCTCTTTGTCTTATAATTCCCAGAAAATACATAATGAGTGCTGTAGAAATGTTGTTTTTATGGTTGTCACTCTACTTATCTTTTTGCAGTCTTGACTTCAATGTGCGTCACTGATTCCACCTTATTTTATATTTGCCTAGTATGGACCATACAAATTATAACTGTCAGAAAAATGTAAACATATTCTGCTTTCCGTGGAACAGAAGTGTGTAGGACTTGCCAAATAAAAAATTTTAAAAGTTAAAAAAACTGCCGTTATGCAAGTCATAATACACAACATATGTAATATATTCCATATTAGTAAATATATTGTTTCCATTTTTTGTGTTGCTTATGAATTATTTCTGACTTTCCATAAATAACCTTTTTATGAGGCTGAAAGGATTGTCTGAAAGATGCTCTTATTTAGGAAATTGTTCGCACAGTATAATCAATGCTCTATTGAAAATAAGTTTCATTTTAATTTTTAGATTAGATATGGAGACTTGTATTCTATGTTCATCTAGGTTACATCTTGTATGTAGGAATATACATCACCGCTACGTATTGTCGTTTCAAAAATCATTGTAAGCCTACTTGTGAGCATGAAGGTTGTTAATCTTTATTTATAATGAAAAATAAAAACATTTTATCATCAGCAAAAAAATTGGTGTGATTTATACTACAGCGGTTACTTTTTTGGTTCAGCACCACAAACGTTTGACGTATCAAACCTACATCTCTAGCCTGACTCAAACAACAAATCTGAGTGAAAACTGAGGAAAATGTTGAAGACTTATTCTTAGATTATTACATAGTGTGTGTGTGTGTGTGTGTGTGTGTGTTGTATACAATGCTTCTAAATAAATATATTTTAATTATAATTCACCTAACTTGATATGTACTTGTCAGCCCATCAGAATGCACAACGCTCATTGTGTTATGGCCAGTAGCACGCCACATCCAAATCCGCAAAGATCATTTGATCCTTGTCCTAATGGCAGAAACTCTTAGAATTATCACCCATGTATAGTGAATACAGGCATACCGCTCACAGGAGACTGCTGTATATTAATGTATATTGTTACGACAGTCTACTGATTGTCGTATGGTACAGTGGAAAACAAAATACAAGGCACCAATTAAATCACTAATCACTAGCTTTAATTATCACAATTAAACAATTTGTAATCAACAAGATAGTCTCTTACAACAAATCAAATAAAAATTGTTTACACGCAATAATAATGCCAATTAATAGAGTCTCGCACAATTATAAAACACATAACACTACTATTAATAAGTGTTTATCTATTAACAAGCCACAATACTTCAAACCACACTGGAAAAAATCGCCACTTAAACTGAACTGACCGTTGCTGAATGCGTATATTTATACCCCGCTGATATTCCAGAATAATCCATAATACGTGTCGTCAGCTCTACACTAGAGTGTAATTGCTTGTGGCCTTAACACAGTGTGCGCTGCCGGCGAAGTCTGGAACAGTCTCACTAACGCATGTTGAGAATCACGGACGCACACAACGTTACAGCTGGATTCCACTGGAGTGGCCGAGAAACACGTAGAATGTTCAGTAATGGTGTAACACTTTTTCCGCGTTACGTAACATACGTAACAACTCAGAGTAACAGCACAACAAATTTAGTACCCCAGGATATTTAGCATAATTTAATTTTGCAAAGCATTTTAACACATTAAGCCCTAGCCACCTTGGATGGCTACCTAGTGCTGTGGTATAAGCATTTTTATATAAATGTAACCCTTATAAAAAAAACTTTATAGCCTACTTACCTCCAATGTACATATACTGCACGAAAACCAAATCATCCTCTTTCATATGATATGTCTCCAATAACATGTTAAATGTAATCAACTGTAGACGTCCAAAAGTGTACCATTTTCAAAAGTGTTAAATTTTTTCACATCAGTACTTCAACTAATATCTCGCCCAGAATGATTCTAAAGTATATACATTTCATAGTCTGTGTGATGTTTACATGAATCTCCATTGTAATAAACCTTAAAACTAACACAACAAAATATTCAGCACACATCACAACACAGCATAAACAACACAAAATGGTATAAGCCCTATCTAGTTCGATGTAAACAATGTTAAATTGATAGACTGGTTACACTCATCCTTAGGATCTGAGAATGGAATGATGTGGATGTGTCACGCTCATCCATAGTCCTAAGTGTTAAATTCATACATTTATATGATACTGTTACGATGGGCTCACTGACTGTCATACGCTACAGTGGAAAACAAAATACAAGACACCAATGAAGTCAATAATAACCAGCTTTAATTATCACAATTAACAGTGTGTACTCAACAAGTTATTCAACAAGATTATACTCGTACAAATAATTCAAATTAAATTTGTTCACACACAATAATAGTGTCAACTAATAGAGTCCCGCACAATTATAACACAATAACGCTTCGCCACAATACTTCGAACCTGACTTGAATAAATCGCCACTTAAACGCACAGAGTAAAATCACCCGAAGTAAACTGACTGTCCGTTGTTGGATGCTTATATTTATACCCTGCTGAAATGCTAGAGTGACACGTCGATCAAACTGCGTATTACAGGCACTCTAGAATTTACTAGAAACCGTGCAACTGTCTGGCCTTGAACACAGAGTGCCGACTGGTATGGTCTGGAATAGCTTCATTTGTTGACGCATGATAAGTGTCACATAATTGTCTTTCATCTCAAAGTAGCAGCAATATGTACGCACACACACATTAGCTGGGCTCTGCTGGGACAGCCGAGATACTTGTAGGATGTTCCATATTATGTAACAATACTTTTTTAAAAATGTAAGTTTTTCAGTAGTAATTCTGAAGGCTATAATAATAAATTAGTGTTTAATGTATAAATTATGTATATAAATATACGTGGGTGTCAGTATATTTGTAAGAAGTCATGTATGTACATACTTGGATTTTTTGTACAGCAGTAGTCATCCAATTTGCTTCTGTGGATAATAAATAAGTCACTATTGTAACAAAACATAACATAATATATAATGTTGGTCACACTGCTTCAAAAGCACCAGTTAACCAGAACATCAGTTATCTGGCCTGTTTCTCAAAGAAGTTAAAAAAAGTCTAGGATGTGGAGCACTCTAGGAAATGTGAAAAGCGATTCATCATCTAGTTTCCAGAAAATTAGTTAATGAGTTTTATAAAGACAGTCATAGTACAAATGTTTGGAATGTTTTATAAAATTTAGAAGACTTCTCATTCTTGCTCAATTCTTTTCAAAAACACTCATATTTATTTCTTATACTGGTTCCTTCTCAAAGCTCGTCATATGGTCAGAAATATAAGGGATTGGTTACAAGAAAAGACTGGATTATCTAAAGCACTTTTTGTATGTACACTGCAAACATCATTCATGTGGCATTAACATGTTTAATTTTGATGTTTATATTGTTTCCACATTGTTTGTATGTTTAATATGTAATACCATCAGTGTGGCATCAATGAAACTACTGGAACCACTGCTTTCCTTTTAAACAATAATTTAAAATAAGTAAATAACGATTTATCAGAATATTCAGTGATGCAATGAAAAAGCAGAGAAGAGGAATCAAAACATAAGGTTTCACTGCAGGAGCAAGAAACCACTGCCAAGCCCAGCACATGTGTAGTTTGCTATAAGAAATGAATGTGTACTTTGAATACTGTTATTTAATTTGTGAAATTGCACATATTATGCAGATTAAAAATTTGTGAGTATTATGCTTTTTTAATCTTAGGAATTAAATTGTGTAATAAAAACACTGTGTTCAGTGTTTAAATTTGTAACTGAAAGATGAAGTGTAGTGCCATTCAATAGCAGTGGAAGCAGCCACTCTTCGAGCTTCAGTGACAAAATGACACTAGTCCATTCATTTACCATAACATAAAATGAGATTTTATGTAATCGTTTGTGACTGAAACAATCTAACAACTAAACTATAAATAATAAGACATAATTTCACAATATTGGAGGCTTTTATCTACCTAACTTTAAATATATTGTTACGATGGCCTCACTGATTGCCGTATGGTACAGTGGAAACAAATTATAGACACCAATGAAGTCACTAATAACTAAGGAAAATCGTTCAATGTACACTGAACTGACTAAGCCAAACACTCTGCTTAAATAGGTTACGCAGAGGTTGTAACATGACATAAGATAGTGAAAATACACTGATGATTAATAAACAAACAAAAAAGCTGAAGATAAGAAGAAATGTCAAAAAAACTTATAACTCAAAGATTAATGACCAAATTATGAAATGACAATTGACTAAGCAACTGACGATGACTTGACCCAATAGATTGGAGAAAAACAAGAAAAATAGAATGGAACAAGAGACCAAATGTAATCAAGAATATAACCACAACAATTGTAATCCCCAAAATATGACTAATAGATGTATGTAAAACAATGCACTAAAACAGTTAGGGCATAAATAAGATGTAACCATGTAAACAATAACAAGTAAGATAGAGATATTATGTATATTATATGAAAGAAGAAGAAACATGTACTTATAAATATAAGGTAGGAAGCTAAAAATAACAATACCCAATTAATAACGATAAACATAGTCAAAGCAAGTAAAAAATACAGTGAGCCAAATAAAGGCAATAATTAATAACAAAAAGTGATCAATGTGAATTGAAAATAAGATAATTATTCATGACCAATAACCACACAGTGATATTAAAATAAGTAGACAAACAGTGTGAGTAATATCAAGTGAATGAGATAAAAAAGTGAATAAATATAAGTAGGTGGTGACAAGCTATGTAAATGGCATATTATAAAAATGTGAAGTGTTAATAAATAAAGAAACCTTCTATGAAGGAAAAAGTGCAGTGAGTGTACAGTATAAAGTACTTAAGAAGCAGACTGTGATAGTATAACTAAACAGCCTTTGAATAGAACTTTCTGTTATCACATAAGAATGAACTAATTGTACCATTAGTAATTTCAATAATAGTAAGTAAGAATTAATATAAAATAAGATGGAAATTAAGTTATTAGAGTGGAAAATAAGAAAGACAGACACTGTATTTTAGTGAAGGAATTAGTAAGGGAGATATATGGTGTAAGGTACTGTTTAAAATTAGTATTATAAGAGTTTCGTTATTGTTTTAAAAGAAACCATAGAATTTATTAACTTATAAAATAAGCAAGATAGAAATAAGAGAACCAAAAACAGTTAGAAGTTGAATTTCAGGTTTGAGCCTGGTAAGAAAATGTTTGTTTTTATAACAAGAGGTGTGGTTAGAAGCACCAATGTTTTATTATCTGTTTCTATAAAAAATTGTTTAATGTACCAATATATAAAGCTAATGAGTTATAAAAAATGTTAAATAGTAGTATGGGGAAGTTTAGGCTCTAGGCCTAACATTTAGTGAAGGAACTTTGTAAGTTTAAAAAAGAAAACCATAACCCAGTATCAATCAGAGTATATCAAATGTTTAAGCAGTTAAGTAAGTGTACCTAGTACAAAAATATATAAATAATATCCAGTTTAAAAATAACTACATAAGAAATACAAATAAGAAAATAAGGAAAATGTTATTAACTATTCAAAAGTAATCATGAGGGATATAAAAATAATCCTTAACAAAAAAGAAGAACAATGGTGTTCATATAATTGATGTTACTACTAATATAAGAAAGAAATCATAATTTGAAGATATTTTATAAATTTAAACCAAAATAAAACGTTAGAATATAACAATGTCATAAGATATTGACCAATGAGAAATAGCATAATTCGGTAGGTAACCATAGCAACTGACGCTTATTACATAAAATACCGTTGGAATTGTAATTACTTCATTATTGACTAACGCGGAGGGCGGATGTATGAAGCTCTCGATCTAAAATTAACTTTAAAAACTTTAAAATTTAATACATTTCGAAAGAAGAAGTATAGGAAAAGCTTTCCAAACTACAACTGATGAGATAAATGACTATTAAAATAATTAAACCATAAAAATCATGGTAAAAAATACGAATACTTCAAATTAACGTAATAGACGACCTATCCAGAAGGAAGAAGTGGATTTACCTAACTCAACCTGAGGACATCGAACATCTACAAGAACTGATGGATGCCGAACTTCGAATTGGAACCATTTGAACGGGTATTTCGGACAATCCAAAGAAGAGAGGACTACTAGAGGTGTCCTGAAGAAGAAGACGATCATCGGAGAAGCCACGTCAAGAAATCGATGAGTATAAAATAACAACTTCACTTTAAAATAAATTTCCAATTATCGATAATAATGAACTAAATATATTTTTACTTCACTGATCACAAATTTGACTCAATAACTGAATTTAATCAATATATCACTCTTAATAAAACTTAATTAATCAATAAACTTTGATATTAAATTATAATAATTTTTAAAAAAACATAACTTGCTGACAAGAATTTAACCAAACCTATTCTAATTCTCATTGCCAATAACTTACTTTGTATATTTTAGTATATCAACTATTGTGTATTTAGTTTTAAGGAATGTTATGATTTTGTGCATTTATTAGCCGATAATCCAACTTCTGTTGTCAAAAGGACCTACTCCCTGAGAGAAAAAATAATATTTGTAAACAAGATATATACGCCATAACGTTTTCTTTACGTACGACTTAGCAAGCCAAGCGAGGCCATTGCCAACTGAGCAATTTGTAAACGCCGGTATTAACATAAATATATGTATTATTCAGTAACTGTAATTGAACGGGTAAAATAAAGAAGGGTTCAATAAATTTTAATATTCCTCAACTGCTGTATGTTTGATTCTTATAAAACAAGGTAATATAAAGAAATATTAAAAACAAACCATCACCATACTACAGTTAGCGAAGTCGACACTGCAAGACAGCGTGAGCCAATCAGGTGGCGAGGCGGTAAGATTTGAATTGAACGACGAGAGATACGGTTAGCCAGTAAGTATTGAGAAAAGGTATAAACCGGCCCGCTACACACGATTAGTTTTCACAAAGGTAATTAACCAATTAATACCCAATAATAAACCCACAAGTACACAGTTATATTACAAAAGGGGACATAATAAATTACCCCGCAAAGTGATCAATTACAAGGTCCAGAATACCTTTCCTTCCTTACTGCATGCTAGCTAATGCATATTTCAAGTGTTCTCCAGAGCACTCTGGAACGTACTTTTTGCAGCCTTGACTGAGGTATACCTGCTCGACTAGCGGAGGGACGGGTGGAGGACGTTCTAGCCTGTTCGATAGGGTTCTCCTTACAATATAATGAATAATCCTGAAGTTACTTTTTTATTATAATTAAATATTGTTTGGTGTAATAGTACTACAAACTCATGTAAAAACATAGGCAACTCATGAAAAACAAGGTCTTGTGCTTCCCCCAGTTTCAGACCCACACCTCACCAATATGTAATATAGTTTTCCCTTTTTTGAGTTCAATTTGGATTATTTCTAGAAGATTCTGCGGAATACTTTTTTAACGTGTTTGATCAACTATCTTTATTTCTGGAAAATGTGCTTTCTACTACATCTGAAGGATAATAACTAGTATAGGGTAGCCAAGTGTACCGTTATGCACTGGCTACTATACTAATTAACTGAAGGAGATAAATTCTACTAAGCTCTGAAGTTTTGCAACGTAAAGTTATAAAAAATTACCAAGTTTATCGAACAAGTGAAGCGTGTTCTCAGTTTTTACTCAACCATATTGCATTTTTCCATCTCTTTGTTTGGGATATTTGTCATGATAACTTTTGGATGCATCAACCAATTTTCATAAATTTTCCATGTGCATCCCCATATTTTACCCTATACAGCTCTTTTTGAGATTGAACCCCCCCCCCCCAAATACATGGTGGGAGGCAAAAATGTCATAGAGCCAAATATACTCTTAATATTCAGTTCCTGCCGTTTATCTGTGTTTCTTCTATGATCATGGAGAGTATGTGACGATTTAAATTGTAACAGTAATCGTAAAATAAAAAAGGAAATTAAAAATTAAGTTTGCAAGCGATTAACCAATTTTAATCTCACTATAATACCTAAAACCCCTGTATGTACTCAGTATGAGAATAAGAAGTAATTAAGAAGTCCAAAGAAAAATTAATAAAAAGACAAATTGTAAATAGTTATTATTGTCATATTTAACCCTTTGCTTGTTATCAGGCGGTGACCTGTTAATTCCGGACTCGACATGTCTTCCGAGTCGTCTGTAATTTAGGATAAGATAAAAATCATAATGTTAATAATTAAAAAATCTGAAGACACAGATAGACGTTAAAATAACTCACTAAAATTGTATATGTTTATTAAGGCATAGTTTTTGTAATTAAAAGTGTTAACTTAAATAAAGGTAGGGACTATATTCTCGCGGAGTAGTTGCCCCTCTCTTTTGATGAGAACCAGTCGAAGCGGGCAGAAAAACTCTCTCTCGCTATGTTAACCTCACAGAGTGCAGACGTACGAGCGAAAGCTCTGATAAAATGTTGTTAGTTTGTTTGTTTAATTTAAATGTAGTTTAGTAACTACCACTGCTAAAAGCGTGTGACATGTACCATTAACTATAAATATGTGGTAACAAGAAGAAATAATATGTAACAACAAAAAGTAATAGTGTCAAGCAAGATGACGACTCTCTTCAAGAAGTAACTCAAATTTCAACATCATTCCTAAAGATGTGATCTGCAGGAACTGCTTAAAGACACGTATACCCGGCAGGAGATGCTGTTTAGGACATCCGAGAATCTGCATATACTTACACCGAAGAAGCTTCAATCTCCTCTGTGAACTTTTGACACTTTATTGACGAAGACCCGACCCAGATGATGACGGCGCGTACAAGGATTCCCAAGACGGACACCCCAGGACGAGGTTTCTACATTCCATTCTAAAGGTGACTCGATAGCCTGTCTATCGAGAGTAAATAATATTTGTTACACTACACACTTCCAAAAGAGACTTTTCAAAGACAATTAATTTTATGTAAACATTAAAAGAGTAAATCTAAGAGTTTACTGTAAAAAACTCAAACCTCATACGTTGTAACGCTTTATATATTAAAATATCTTATTATTATTCCAAGTAATAGTACCATTCTTCAAATGGTTAAAGAAGTCTTGCAAGCTAAGATAATGAATTGAAAATAATTAAAAGTCTTTACTATCAAAGACAGAAATTTAACCCGGATCCGAGGTATAGCAAAATAGAGTCAATTTGATCCCAAAGTTTTATAAAAGAAATTAAATACTTTAGTTTAATTAGTGATGCAATGGGATCTGTCAGTAACAGTTGTTAAATAAAGAGAAGTCGTCTTGTTACACACATAAAATGAGTGCGTAAATCAGTACAATACCTTCCCTTGTTTCCTTACACAGTTAGTAAGTAATTTGTTCAGTTAAATTTGATGTGAATACAGTTCGTTACAACGTAGGCAGCCCATGTAATTGGCAGAGGTCAGTTAAGATGGGTTCCCTGGATTTGTAACGCGGCAATACGTTACAAGTATACCCTGCCACATGCCTGAGAAATCTCATTTCAGCTGTTTGGATGCGACTGGCCTGCCCTTTTGTTAAAGTCCAATTCTCAGACCCACAAAGAAGTGTGTGAAGAGCCATCACCTTGTAGAGTTTTAGGCTTGTTCCTTTACTTACTGACTTGAGAGTTCACCTGATGGTCTCACACATAAGGTTGAACTTGTGCAACTTATTCACAACGTTGCTTGCATTATAAGACACACTGTAGCCCATGTATTCAAAATTGCTAACTTGTTCCAGGACAGTATCATCTATAACAATTTTTGCCTGTACAGGATCAGTTCCACGAAAAGCCATCACCTTGGTTTTAAGTGTGGATATTTGCAATTTAGAGTCTTTGCAAATTCGATTTAAAAAATGTATATCCATCTGCAGTCTGTTTTCAGAGTCCGACAGAATAGCCTGATTGTCCGCAAACAACGAAGTATCAATTGTAGAGTGACCAATCATAAATGTTCTGAAAGACACATATGCCAGTTTTGTGTGACATCGTCAATATCCTATGTTACTGTAAGTTATGCAGTTGTGTTCATTAACAACTGTGCCACATCTAAATTTGTTGTAGAGTACTTAAATTTTATTTGTTTAACTTTTTAAAGAAATAAATTTGTAGACAATTCGTATTACAGTGACGTTTCCATCTTTGTAACCGGTTAAATAAAGAAGTCCCATTTGAGGTCCTGCTGGATATTTTCTCTAGATTTACACTGCTGCTCAGAAGTTGACATTTTGTTATATTGTAACGTCACAAAACGTCACCATATGACACAACACAGATGAACCTATCAAACAATCAATTACCATCAGAAACAGTAAGGCATAACCATTTGAAATAGAAAAAGATTTATTATGAAGAGGATTAAAAGGAATGAAATATAATTTAAATGTCAATGAGCATAAATGTTATAAGAATAAAGACAAACTGACTTAAAGACTAAACCAAATGTGACTATACAATGACCCATTCGATTAGGATTAAGAGGAGAATAATTACGAAGGTATGCAGAGAACAAATTAAGAAGAATCCAAAATTACCTTGTAAAGGAGAGTGAAGTAATGACTATATGATTGTATAAGATAGGACAAAGTATAACATTGTACTTTACATTCTAACAATACCATTAATGTAAATAACTGAATATCAGAAAGGACTGATTAGTAGTTAAAAAAGTATTTAAAGTGTAAGACAAACTGAATACTTGTAATCAAAATAATAAATAGTAGATAGTACTATTCATTAACTGTAAGAAATGAGTAAAATAACTAGATAAAACAAAGAATGTAAACCAAATACAATCAGTAAAGATGAAGGTAGACAACCCAACCTAATCAGCTGGAAATTTACACTTATAATTACCAAAATATATAGTAAAAATAATGTAAAACTGTTAAAGGTTATATCTAGATGTAACTAGATCACATAAAGATGATTCTAAGATAGATATTATGTCACCACAATATTGTAATTATTATAATGTGAAACAATATGATGAAATGAGAGAGAGTACACAGGACTCACATGATACATTAAAAAACCATAGAAATACCAAGTATTAATGCATGTAACTAGTATAAAACAATCAGGGATAATTAAACTAACTATTGGTCAAAATACCAACCAATAAATATCAAAAAGAATAATCAATTAATAGTTTCTAATGAACATGACCTGATACACCTAGATACAGTGTTCATTATGTACAAATTAACAAGCAAATAAGAATAAGGAGATGTAATAAACCTGTAAAACTTACAAGAAACTCGAATGATGGATTAGAAATAAGATGTTATTAATAGAACAAGTGTATTAAACAGAAATAAGTAGAAATAATAAGCTACCTGCTTGTACAAGAACTCATGCAATTTAAGTGATAATATACAAGAAACAAGGCATGTCTTAAGTAGAAAAAAGTTAACCAAAAGTTGATATGGTGAATCCAAAGCATGTATCAAATGTAATAAACCATTAACATACAACCAGTGTATTATAATCAGTTAAACTAACTCAAGGTGCTATAGGACTCATAAAGCCTAGCCAAGAATTCTATATTTATGTCACAATTATATGTTTATACTGTTAAATTATCACAGATAAGGACTTTGTGGTAATTATATTCGATTTATGTCACATCTAAAGGTTAATATAATAGTTGTAAGAAAGATTTTATAAAAATATTGTCATAGGTAATAAGTAAGAAATACTATCTTTGTTAATTGTAAACTGAATTAGGTCTTGTGGGATGTCAAAATGTTTATCAAAACAAATGCCAGACAATGGTAGGTAATAATATATGAGCATTCACAAGTAGCATAAGGAAGTAATATAAGTTATAAATTATTTCAATATATTTTTGTGAAAAGTTTGGCGTCACTTTTAGACTCTCAAACCCGAAGACCCACGCTTCGAACAAAATTAAATAAATTTAGTAACGCGGAGATGATGTGTCAACAAAGGAATGTCATAAATTCTGGCCAATCATATCTCTTAGATCAAGATTCCATGGTGGACGTTTTGGGAACAGCGAGAACCGACGCGAAAATTTTACACAGTTCATCTCTAGTTTCCGAGCCGTTCAGATGAGTATGCTTGACAGGACCGTCCAGTATCAGCTGAATTGGTGGAAACATCTTTGCCGAATGGATGACTGCCGCATCCCCAAACAACTATGGAACTATAAGCCGAGGGGACAGAGAGTTGTGGGATGTCCGAGGAAGCACTGGGGTAACCAGCTGTAATCTTTACCTATTTGAGACCGGAACACACCATCCTTGGTATAATCCTTGAAGATGATGATGATGACAGTAACATAGGTCCGGAAACGTATTGTTTTCCATCTGTCCACTATTTTGTGTTTTATAAGAGAAATTTATATCTCAAGAAGGGTTTGAGATATCTTCATAAAATTTGGTACATTTGTTTACATTAATGTTCTTTAATACACAAAAAATCATGGTTACTTTGAGATCTCAAATTTAAAAATCTCAAGCTACTTTAATTTTTTATCACTAATAGTTCTAAAAATTTTAATTTTTTCAAATTGTCATTTATCAGGTGAATTGTGGAATATTTTATTGTGACAGCTTGACAGCCTGTTTATAAAAACAATAATAAATAACCAAGTTTTGATGGAAAATTGATCAAATGGTTAATATTGTAGCATAACAAAATTATCACATTAAAATTTTAACTTAATGCAACATAAATAAAGAAGAAAATGTCCATAGTGAGTGAGAATAATAAATTGGTTAAAGATTAAATTTATTAAGTCAATAAAATGTTAATAAGAATGAACAATAACAAAGAAAACTATTGGTCAATATACAAATAACCTACCATATATAAACACCCAAGAAACCGGCAGTATACCCAGTAGATTGGGGAAGCAGTAAAAAGGAAAGAAAAGAAAAAAGAAGTAAAGAGGTGAAAACAATTTTAATAAGAGAAATTTATAAAGTCAAGAAGCAGAGAAACCACAAGACAAGAAATTTACTAATATAATAAGGAAGAAAGGACCAAATATGTCAAGATTCCTAAAAAGAGCCTAGAAATAAGAAGAGCTATTCCAAAAATGTTAATAAAGGAATACATACCATTGAACTAAATTAAAACCAATATATTTAGACCCAGTAACTCAAGTTACAAGATACAATCCAAAGGAAACCGAATTGTAAACTAGATATAAGTATTATATGTAACAACCCAAAAGAGACTACTATAGTGTAGAACCCACTAAAAAGACTACCATAGTGTAGAACCCAATAAAGTGAAGTGAGGTAACAAAAATTAGAAACTACAGTGAGTGTAGTGAGAAACATAGCTAAAAAATCTATGAAAAAAATATTCAATGAAGTGTAAATAATATAAAAGGACTACCATGAGTGTAGATAATACTAGTAAAACCATAAGAATCAAAGACAGTCTAAGGACTGACAACATTATTAGTAATAAGAGTTTTTTTAATTAGATATAAGAAATACTATTACCCATAAAATGTTTTTTAATTACAGTTAAGTAAATTGTGAGAAGGACAATAAATACCAGAGGACAGTTCATAAACTAATAATAAGATGTTTGTTATTTATTGTTAATTAGATAATATATTAGATATAAGGTGATAATAGATATAAGATGTTTTTAATCACAGTTGAATTGTTATCAAAAGAAACATAAATACAAAAGACAGTTAATAACTGACAGTATTACTAGTAATAGGATGTTTTTATTTTCTAATTAAATTATGTCCAGGAAATAAGAAGGATAAGATATTTTTGTTATAACTAAATAAGATAATTAAAAATAATAAGGATAAGATATTTTGTTATCATTGGATGATACAGTTAAAAATAGTAGACATAAGATGTTTCTGTTATAATTAGGTGATATATGAAAAATAGTAGATAATAAGATGTTCTGTTGTATTCAAAATAATGTTAACTAACTTTCAAATTTGTCAAGGCAGAGAGGCAAGTAGGAAATAGGAATGTTATAATTTTATTTAAAACTGTAAACCATATATAAAGTACAAAGCAGATTAGCTAATACACCACTCTAGAAAAACAGACCAGTAATGTAAACCAAAACCATCTATCAGAGAGTCAAACTTAATTAAATAAATTCAATCAAACTACATAATATAAGGAATAGAATTTAGTCCATACAACACAAAAATATGAAAATGTAATCAGTACAGATACAAATAATAACGAATGGAATGACAAAGGAAGAAAATTAACTTCTTTTGGAAATAACTAATACTAGGCCTAAAAGGGTAATCAACTCAGACTAAAAAGTAAATTAATCAATATTGAAGTGTTATAACAACAAAATTATTAACAACAAATAATAATCATGGAGTGATTAATATTATTTCATGGAAATATTATCAGAAAAACACTTGTAAACCATTTAAATGCTAAATTTGTACAAAATATGAGGCCTACCATAAATATCAAAAATTGTAAATTTTAGGCTTATATGAACTTAAAACAGACCCAGCTATATATCAAATGATGTAAAATTAGTTCAAGAATATTGCTGAATAGTTAGATTTTTGTAAAATTAATAAATAATTGAGTTACAGCAATAAATAGGATAACTTGTTATGTACATTTAGAAGTTGAACCAAATCTAAGGCATGTACTTTTATAAAAAAACAATGGGAAGAGGAAAAAGACATTTCATAAATTACCCCAAAACGACGACTTTCAGTCACCAGTCTATTGTTAATCGTTAATATGAACAGTTGAGAAATTGCTGACAGAAGACCGAAAAGGTATAAATTAGTGCAAAAACCGTGAGTGCAGCCTCGAAAAGTGTAACAGAGGTTAACTAAGTAAAGATAACACCAACAAATAATAATTAACACCTAACTAATCCAGAACAACAGCAATAACACTATTTAACACGAGCACAAGAAATCAACGGCCATTTTGAAGGAATATTAAACCATATTAGCAGAACACGAATACAACACATTTGAACACCGAACACTTCACCAGTAAACCATCACGAAACGACATAGCAGAAGAAGGAAGAACACTCCACATTATATTCCAGGACAACTACAACTCCACAGATAAGGGAATACTCATTTATTTCTGAGCGAGAAGATCAACCAGCATCAGTATTACATCGCAGAGAAATCGAAGTGACGGCAGCCATACTTTATTTCCGAACGAGCACAAGACACCGCCTCCTTGAAGTCAGTGACGTCATTCGACGAATGGTTCGATATTACTTTTTATAATTGTCAATTTACATAATAATATTGGTTTTTTTTCAGCCATAATAATTTATTTTAAAAATAGCTGTAAGAATTGTATCTTGTTCCTTGCCCTCTCTGACCATTTCGACAGTTAAAAGAATCCTAATTAATTAATCTTGTAAACATGTATTTTGTCAATTTTGTTCGCTACCGACTTGAGCAAATATCAACCAATGCCTGGTCCACGCGCAGCCAGAATGGCGCATAATTTCAAATGTTAATAAATGAACATAATTATTCAGTTATAAGAGTTTGTATTTATTTGTATAGTGAATGCTAGTTATTCTTTCTTCTAAAAAATAATTTAGAGTGATAAAATAAATATTTAAGAAGAAGAAGAAGAGGAAAGTCAGAAGAGAGAATTAATAGATCTAACTACACAATTAAATTATTAATAGAAACAAATAGTTTTGAACCACAAAATCTTACCTATTTAATTGGAAGTAATTAAAGCACATACAATTAATTAATTATTTATTAATTTAATTGAATTAATTAATTAAACAAAAAAATATATAAGTAAAATTTTATAACTTGCAAAAATTTTTTATTATCAACAAATCACACTTTATTATCATACATTATTTATATTTAATTTATTATTTGTAATTGGGATTAATTACCAATTGGTGAATCCAAAGTGGAGTTATCATCAGCGAGTTCAACACCGAGATTCAGACAACATTTATTAGCATCACAATAATTCTTGCTTTCTATACATTATTATCTAATTTTAAATTATATTTGTAATAATTATATTACAATATCAGTTCAAACATGAGAAGAAATATAAATTGCTTAATGTCGATAGGGTTTAATCCCAATTATCAACACAAAAGGCATTTCTCATTCACTTGAAAACTGCTTGTGTATTTCAGATTTGCTGGCAACCTTCAATAATTCTTTGCTGGAAATCTTCAATATTTTGAACTCCGTGGCGGCCAGTGTGTCTCCTGAGGAAGGGGAGGATACAATACAGTCAGTCAGTCATAGCACCCCCCCCTGGACACACGTTATTTAAGTCTTTTAAGTATGGTAGACCTATCTGGTTTTAACAGCGGTTGAAAGCTGTGATGGACTTACAGCTTTCAACAGAGCCTACATGTAAGCCTTCAGCAGACCATGTAGTCTTGTTTGTGCTTAATAGTAAGCAGAGCCAGCATAATATCTTCAAATTTACCCCTCTACCGCATAGCCATTTATGTTGGTTGTATAATGACGACTGGAAAGTTCTGTAGATTTGTTTTTGTGCCTTTTAAGAAATAAAAATTTTGGGAGATGTTGACAAGTTTTCAATATTTAATTTCTCTCAAAGTCACTCAACCAGGAAAATTGTTTATTCAGTAGTGTTATAATAATGCATTTGTTCGATACTGGAATATCACTTTCATTTTCTTCTGCTAAATCCATTTTATCCTCACAGTAGAGATCACAAACACACGCCAAGAAGAGATAAATAATAAACATACACACACAAGAAGGACGAGAATGTAAAGACTGCGTAAAACTAACACAAACCACATTAATCTGTGCCGAGAGGCTAATTCATTCATTGCCTCCCAAGTACGCTTACAGATCCACTAGCATCCCCCAACCACCTGTCAGGCACGTAGCAATACGAGTACTATGGCGGCTACTCAGATCCCTGCCACTGCTGCTATTCTGCGCTATTGATAACGTGCAATTAAAGTATTTTTTGTAATTAATCAGATAATTTAAAGCCAAATTGTGATTACAGATTGATTACGGGTTCAGTTACAATAACAAATAGAGCCTACTACTAGTTGTTTGTTTTTAATATTTTTCTAAATTTCACTGGGGAGGCTTTGCCTCCCTTGCCTCCCCTGATGAGCTGCCGCTGTTTGAACTATAGTTGAGTACACTGTAGTTTTAAGATGCCCCCATAGATAAACATCTAATGGATTTAGATCAGGTGATCTAGCAGGCCCTACCATTTCACCTTTAACTACAATGCTCATTTAAAAGGCAACGTATGATGTGATTAGAGTGTGCTTGAGCACCATTATGCATAAGCACTATTTCCTTTCTCGTGGCTAGTGGAACCTCCATATAGTCCAGTAAAATGTTTTGTAGAGATTGTACACAATTATTGCCGTTAAGTCTTGAACAATACACTGTTATGTTGGAAAAACAGTTTCCAATTTGTTTGTTTGTTTGAGGAACACAGATACAGGCAGACATGAATCAAGTTTCCAGCCCTGCTCTGGGATTTAACACATGTTTTATTTTTATCAATAATAACTATTGTAACGTCACAAAACGTTACATACTCTTAAAACAACCAGAAGAGTGAAGATAATATCAAATTAATTATGAATAAGAACCAAGTCTAGGTAATGATGAAGTATATAATAGAATTAAAATCACAAACCATCAAAGAATGAAAGGAAATAAAAACATTCAAATGAACAGGAGTAAATCTACTATCAGCATAAAATGACAGTACAACATAACCAGACAATTTGACAGAGACAAATTGACAAAGACTGGTTCCCAAATAGATTGTTTAAGTGAGCATAACAAACCATTAATAAACCAAGTCAAACAGCATAAGTAGAATAAAAGATGAAAGAGATGATATTTATAACAAGTATTAAAGTGTAAACAGCACATTAGCTGAATAATAGAAAAATAATAGTTTATATAACAAACAACAGGAAATGTATTGTTGATAATCATGAACTATGAAAGAATTATAATAAATGAACCATTCAAATAAGAATAACAGTATAATCTCAATGTTAGATCAACCTTAAAAGAAGGGTATGCTATGGCATAATGAATAATGATAATAGAACAATTAATGAGAGAACAAATTGAATATGTTCTAATAATAATAACAATCAATGTAAAAACAAGAACAATCTATGTTCTATCAATGTAATGAACAATGTAAAAACTATATGTATTTAAAAATGTTATAAGAGTGTAATTTTTGTAGAAAGAAATATTATCAGTCAAGGTGAACAAAACTTATTATGAATTATGTAAACTAGGAGACTGGCATAAGATGAGTTAAGATGACTCAATGAATAATAAATAATATGATAAAAACTCAAAATAATGACTCACCACAACTTATGTGGAGTCCATAATGAAAAGAAATTTGAAATAATAGACAAACCAATGATGACCAAACAGATTATGAAAATCATAAAAATGTATCATAAAGACACCCTTCAAAGTATAGGAAAATGTAAATATAATAATAATGAAAAAGGTGTAAGACACCATACAATATATAGTATGATAAGTGTAGGAATTAAGAATAATGTTGAATAAGTAATAATGAAGTAAAGAAGCCATTAAACAATAATAGACAAATATGTTATAATGATTGTTAATGTTCAGCTGGATGCAGCAATTTTAAATAATAATATGTTAATTTCAATAAGATAATTATGTTCAAAATAGAAATTAAGGAGAGTTGAATAAATGTTAAAAAATATTAAAATATAATCTGCAAAATGTAGCAGAAGACATTTGAAAACAATGCAATATTTAAGATAGGCTTTCATTAAGATAGATTTTATTAATGAAAGATATATCCAAACTGGCTTCTATTCATATCAAAGTAACCAGAAAGAAATGAGCAATACGATGCTAGTAACAGAACCAAATTTGTAATTAGTATAACTGAGTATAAAGTAAATATGATAAATTTCGTGAATTTTGGATGGTTACAAGGAACACCAACAACAACGATAAAACCCACGCTTAAAACAATTATGTAAGAGCAAAAAATAGAATGACCGCATCATGACGTCGTTTTTAGCCAATCAAAAAATTACTTCAATAAATAATTGTCACTGCCTAGCGTCATTTTCAACAGACTATATATACAATTGTAAGAGTAAGGAGAGACACATTTTGTCAAATTCCATTCCAGCAGCTACTACAGGACTCCAGACCTAAATTTTCATCAAATCTTATTAAACAACAACAGTGAAGAAGTAAATACCTTTTAAAGTGCATCGCAACAAGTAGTGTTCATTTTACTAGTTGTGCGAAATAAAAAGAACGGGTTAGGTGAAGTATTTAATTTCAAGAAGTAATCATCATTCATTCGTGTGAAAGTTAAGTGTACGATCAGTGTACCCGATCGTAAAGTGAATTAAAGAATAATCAAAGCGATTATAAAACAGGGAGTACCATGCAATATATCATTACAGTGTATGAATATTATGTGACTAGTATAAGAAATAATACACTCATGTACTAACGCAAAAACATTAATACTATAAGTAATAAGCACTGTCTATACTTTTTTTAATAGGAATTATACAATTCCAAATATAATAATTCATGTACTAGGCTAACCATAGTTAACCTCAAACTTGTAGAGGTTAGACGAACATTTCGTCAATCAATTTGAATATTTTAAAGGTGTCTAACATATTAAATTCAACTCTAGTAAAGCATCGTAACTCAAGGCATAGGTATTTTATTCTGTAGTCTAAAAGAATTCACTCTTGAGATACAAATATTTTGTAAATAAACAAACCAATAGTTAGAGTAATCATTGCCAACCTTCTGGGATAGGAGAGATTAAAGCCAGGTAGATTGTAATCCATTATTATTGTTAATTTGAATGTATAAAGTTAAAGTAAGCACATTGTGAGCAATAAACAAGTAAATTGTTAATTAACAAACGTTGTAAGCAATTATTGAAACAGTTATTAATTATTTTTCTCAATTAAAAAGCTGCAATTTCAAGGCACTCAAACAATCAAGTTGGTGGCTTGGACGTGTGAAGCGCCAACAGTTTAAATCCATAAACAAACCAGAAGGAAAATAATTAATTAAATTATTTTAATTACTCCATTAAAGAAATAATTTAACTTCAATTAAATTTATTAATTTTTATTCTTTGAATAAATTCTTTTTTATGGAATAAGAACTTGCGATTCCATATGGCGCCCAAGTAAAATCAATTTAGCTCACTCACTTACAAACAGTGCAGTTATACTGTTTTGACAAACCAACAGTATAATAACATACTGAGACCATCTGAACAATCAGTACAGACAGAACTAACCTACCAGTGCTACACCAAAGGTACGTGAAGGTTTTAATTACTTAATAGTTTTGTCAAACAACACTTTACTGTGTACAGACGATCTAGGTATACGGAAGTGCTACTGAACTTCAAGTGAACTTCGAAGTGAACCACATTCGATTAACAAAGATTGCAATATTTAATTAATTAACTAATAACAATTAATTAAACAAAATATACGAATTAAACCAATTAAATAAATAATTAAAAAATATTTAACAACAACCGAATTGAATAAAGACAAGCAATGTGTGGCGAAATATACCTGTACGTAACAGGTATGTAACACTATATCACCCATTCTGTGAAGAGGGATTCTCAGTAACTAGACTTAGACTGTATGTCTAAGTAAGTAATGTATGACCTATTTATATACACAATTTTTTTGTGTTTTAATTTTACTGATTCTATAGTACAAACGTCTAGGCACTTGTGAGCAGGGACTGGTGTGTCAAAATTCAAGAGCTTGTTTGTAACAATTATGGGTGGAGGCTACTGTAGAAATAGGAGTGGGATCAGTCATGCCACTGAGAATGCCTCATCATAAAACAAACAAAATGTTTATTCAATCCAAAAACAATGTTGTTCTTATTAACCATAATTTATTTCAAAGAATGTGTTAAACTTTTGCTTTTAATCAGTTGGCATAGTTATTTCTTACTTCCTTGACCCGAAGGAAACTAGTCCAGACGGGTATTGTGGTGTCTCACCATCTAAAGTGTCCGGGAACATAAAAGACAGTAATCTAGCTGTATATGTTATATGTATTTATTAATAAATACTTCTACAAATGTAATTATTCTGTAGATGGTACACTACACACTATGCTGTACTACACATACAGTCCATTTCTGTTATTGGGTCATATTATGATCCCTTAATGGTTAACACAACACTAATTATGTTGTCTTGATTATTTATCTCTTCTTTCACAGCACTAACACTTATCTAAAAATGAAACTTTTTCTTGTGTACTTACTGTTTATTCTCTTCTCGTCGAACGCGCTTCGGCGTACATATTCGCCTTCTTCAGCTTAGAGACAGACTGCCATCATTTGGTAACGGTTGTTGTGTGGAAGGTGTAGTGGGGGGGTGCATGGAGGAAGGGGATTGGCGCAGGGATTCAACTTAATGTTTGTTTTTTGTATAATTGTGTCAAAAAGTGTATGTGATTTATATTGTAATTGATCGTTAAGTATGTTGTTTGGTTGTGTTGTGTGGTGTTTATATATTTCGTATTGTTCAGTTGTGTTGAGTTTTCGACCTTTGGGTAAGTAATGTAAAATTTCAAGATTAGTGTCTATGTTGGTGTGACTGTGGTTTTCTGTGTGTATGTGTGTATGTGTGTGGCAAATGCGGAGTGTATATTGTTGTTGGTTAAGAGATCATCACACTTACCAAAATAATAACTGAACAAAATTACTTTACAGAACAACTGGTCACTCATCAATTCCTTCACAAATTTTTTTTCAATAGCAATGGTGCTAAGAGAGTTAAGTCTTTCATTAGTCATCGTATTGCGCAAGTAGTTTTTTATTCTTTTCAAAGTACTCATACTCCTTTCTGAAGAAGCCGTGGTAACAGGAAACGTTAAAATCAAATGAATTAATTTTGAAACTTCGACGTACACTGGTTCTAAGTCATTAAGCATTATAAAATGTAAAAGTCTTTGAGGGAACAAATGTTTTCCAGTATCTGAGTAAATGTTTTTTAATTCATTTTCCAGTCTTTCACTATTGAAAAAAGGGTATTTATTTATAAGGCTGTTCAGTTTAGTAGAAGGAAAACTCTCTTTGTAAGAAATGAAGTGATTTGGATCCAACAACTCAACAAACTGGATACTTTCGAAATCACTGAACCGTACCTCCAGCTGCATAATCTAAGTGTCAAGAACTTCATAAGTTAACGTTTTCAGCAGTTTCCTGTTACTGTCATCTATATTTACCTCGCTGCTTATTTGGTGACATTTTTCAATACAAGACGACACAGTGTTTTCTGATCTCATGTCCTTGAGGATAGCAGTAGTTTTCTTAATTTCAGTGTTGCACAGAATTATATTGGAGATAGTTTTGTGTTGAAGTAGAGAAAAGAGATGGTCAGTATAAACGAATATTTCTCTATAAAAACAAAGTAAGTAAATGAAATGGGTCTTTTTGAGTATGTTAAGCAATCCAACAGCAGAATTGTACGAATCACTATCCCATCCTTCATCATTCTCTGTAATGTCCTCAAAAATTTGTCTCAAGTCACCATAGTGGGAAAAGGTGGTATGAACTTTTCTGGAATGAAAGTTCCAATGGGTAGTGGATGCTTGTGGAAGTTTAAATCCTCTAGATTCTAAAAGCTGTGATCTCTTTGAGGATCTACAAAAAATGTGTGAAATGCTGTCAGATTGTGAATGAAGAGCCTAACCGATTTTATTGTTTTAGTGCAATGAAGAAGTACGAGGTTTAACTTGTGAGCATAGCAATGTAGAAATAATGCTCTTGGGCAAGTCTGTTTTACAAAGTGCTGAACACCTCCATGCTTTCCAGCCATTACAGAGGCTCCATCAAATGTTTGACAGACTACCTTCTCAGTTACACCCCACTTTTTTAAAACGTCAACAATTAATTCTGATAAGCCTGATGCAGTCTTATCTACTGAAACATCATAAAACCCAATGAACCTTTCTATTGGACCTTCTTTTGAACAAAATCTAAAAATTATGCTGACTTGAGATCTACTTGATACGTCTAAAGTTTCATCTGCCTGAATTCCAATAAAATCGCAAGAATCTAACTCCGCCTTAATCTTCTCTTGAATTATATCAGTTACAGATTCAATTAATTCATTCTGAATATCGTTTGATGTACCTTTAAATCCTGGCGTAGACTGGAGATGATCTCGAATGTACTGCTCCTGCTTAGAAAGAAGATCTAACAATTCTAGATAATTACCCCGGTTGACTGAGTCTTCCCCTTCGAAATTACCTCGAAATTCAAGCTCCTGTTTCCCGAGAAAACACACAATATCAACAAGTCTTTCAACAACAAGCCTATTTTGTTTCACGACTTCATTATGTTTAACAGCTTGAATTCTAGCCCCTTCAGAGAGAGTATGTTCAATCCTCACGTGTCCCAGCAAATGGTACCGCTCTTCATTTTGAATATGTTTATTTGAATTCTGGTGTTTGTCTGCTTTTCTAAGAAAGTTTTTTGTTACCGTCACTCCATATAAAAAAATCCATTCTTTCTCACCAGAAAACAAGATACATGTATAACAAAAAAGTCTGTTGGTTTCGGATCAGCCTGTCAACCACGAATATCGCTCGTACCAAGAAAACTGAAATTTTCTAGACACTTTACCATCAAAATGTTTAATTTCTAAATTAGGCGTAAATCTCTTGTTTTTAACACCACATTTTTCTTTGTAACTCCAAGAAGAAAACGGCTTACTTTTTAATAAGTTTAAAAGCCCTGACAAAGTATTAAAAGGACCGCGTTCACTCATTTCGGGCCACACACTTACATTCATACACAATAATATAACTAATTGAACTTCCAAATTTATAACTTGATTAGTTTCTATATATATGTTTAATGTCACAAATAATTTAAATGACAGTGTTGATCGTCTATTAGTTCACCGGAATCACAGGCACACTTTTAATAACAGCACAAAGTAAACACGATTATAAACAACACAAGGCGCTTTAAAACTCGCACAACAGCAGTGAGACATGCCTCAACGCTACAGTGTGTGGAGCGCTGGACAATCCCCCGCTCCCCGCACTGCCCAGTCTCAGCCAACACGTTGCTTACATACGATGTATACAAAAAACGCTGAGTTCACGTTGCCTCATTTGATTTAAACTAACTATGCCTGCTGTCACTTGTCACCGTCTAGCGGTCGCTGAGTAAAGCATGTAATTAGTAAATTCGACAATTACAGTAACAATTTATAATCTTTACGTTACATACTTCATACGTATTTATAATTTTTATTCTACAGAATTTTTTAGGGTAGGCATTGCCTCCATGTAACTTCGCCACTGGTTATTCCCTTGAATTATACTCTTTGGATTCACCCATAGTTCATACACTATATGGTGTTATATAATTTACCTTAACTCTTAATTATATATTGTTACATTACCTGTAACGACGAGCTCTGTATGTGCTCTCGACAATAAGTGTTGTGTGTTCGCCTCACACGTTGTAGTCGTTACTTTGCATTTACTTACTTACTTTTTGTTACGCTGACGATGTCCGTCGCGATCTCACGAATTACCAGTACAATATCTCGCGAGTGTGAACCTTACCTGTCCTTTAATATGTAATTGTAATTCCCGGGTGGCGCCAAATTGTTTAAACAAAAACAATTAAAAAATATGAAAATCGAGTGGTCGTTCTGGATGATGTGGGCTGATTCGAATTACCCTCGCAATAGGTGGGCTTACGAATCTCGCTAGTAGTTCGCCGTGTTGCCGACGTCTAACGCTTGCCGTCAATTTTGCTCGTTGCTAAAGTACACAAATCTTATAATGCAATTTACCATGAAATAAAGAACGGTGGTTACAACTCTGTACTAGTTTATTAACTTGAAATTATCTGTTATTCAAAAAAATACAAAATTGTATATGGTTATTAAACAAAGTTGCTCCAGCAATAAAAAGACAATTATTCTCAAGTTGGCGAAAGCTGATTTAGAACGGTACTACTTCGACATGGCGTCGTCAAATGTTTATTTTCTATCGTTCGTTAAATCCGAGTTCTTTTGGTTACAAAAAAATATTAATAAGATGATAATAAAGTACACTACCTTACATTGATGGTACTTATATACTATTAGATTTAATTACAATTCCTTCCTGAAGTGTTAAAAAGTGTGTATTAAGAGTTCGTAATTTATACCCAGGTTATTTTCTGGTTTCATACAAGTTTAGTTTTTATTTTCAATTAATCCTTGTAAGAAATTTGATTATCAGTACGTAGTGAGAGTTAATTGTGTTGTGAGAAAAAGTTAATAAGAATTTATTCCATAAATTCGGGTAATTCAGCAATACTTATCAAATCTGTTGAATTAGGGTGAAGAGTTACTCAGTTCGACATAGGTTGGGTCCTTATGATCATCAATCTTCCATCATTTATGAATTTGAGTGCGCTTGGCTTCTTTTTCGGATAAGGTGGTTTAAATAATTAATTTCGAATTTAAAAATCTGGTCTGTGGTCTCGGTTGAATGGACTAGTTCTTTATCAGACTTCTTGCGTCTTCATTTTATAAAATTTTGATTGATTTTTGACTGTTTTAAATTAAAATTGAGTCGACTATGGTTTGGCTTCTATAGGTCTTGAGCGTCAATAATGAACTAACAATTTTTAACGGAATAATAATAAATAACGTTCTTCTCATTGGCTGTATACATTTGTATCTATTGTTATGATATTTGAATTTTAATTCAAAATGACTAAATATCTTCTGATTACTATTATTCTTCTGTCTTCTTATCTATGTATGAGATATTATCACAACTGTTTATATTTTCTTTCAAAGATCGTTTTGACATCCCACAAAGCTGGGTTTGTTTATGTATTAAAGTTTTGACAATAATGTTAACATTATGTAATTACATTTCTTTCTTATTTTATGTTTTTAATTTAACTTTTACATCTTAATATGATTCACTAATTGTATTTAACTAGTTACTTACCCTGGATTTTCTAATACAATAGTTAATTTCTTACAATTTGTTTATTTTGGATTTATACAGTTAGGCATTTTATAGGCCTAAGTAGTAATTGGCTATATTTTCTTATTTTACACAAATTAAAGATTATTTTACATTTACATATGTGTTGCTTGGTGTTACTTATGACTTGGTTACCTTTTGAATTAATTTGGGCTGTTTTATAATAATTGTATGTTCTTATTGCTTTACAAAATCATGGCCTGTCTATTATTCTCTAATTTCTTTTCCTGTATTATTAAGTTTGTAAGAATTTATCTCCTTACTTATCTATATTGCCATTTTTATAACTTGTCTATCATTTAATATTACTTATAAAACATAACACAAAATTTAGGTTTATGGTCTGTATACTTTTTTCAGCCATATTCCTTCTCATAAACTTAATTGAACAAATCTTTTAACAGTTACTATGCTAATCTTGTTTATATTTAGTTTATTCTTAATTATTTTCGTGACTAGAAATTGGCTCCTTTTAATACCTTTATACACAGATTATTGAGTATACCTTTATGTAGTAATGACTATCAGGAGGAGATAAATACCATTAAATATATAGCTATAGATAATGGGTACAAAGGTGACATAGTTGACAAGCTTAAATGTAAACACAAATACAAAATGAAAAATAAAAATAAAAACAAAACAAAAACTGACAAGGATAAGAACTATTATGTCACAGCAGAATACACCAATGTGATGCCTAATATACTTAGCAATGTATTCAAAAAACGTAATATTAACGTTTCCTTTCTAACAAACAACAATCTAAAAAATATATTTAAACTAAGACCACCTAGAGCAATACAAAACAGTTCAGGAGTGTATATTAGATACAATGTAGTGACTGCGACAAGTTCTGTATCGGCCAAACTGGACATAAATTTTTAGAAAGATTCAAAGAACATATGCCGAAAAGGGACATTAGAAATTTGAAGTCGACATTCCCCATGCATCTTGTAAATGAAAACCATAGTTACACTAGTTTCACAGATAATTTAGTACCCTTACACATATGTAGCAAAGGCAGACTCATGGATGCTCTAGAAGAATTCGAAATCTACAGAGCATCCAAAATTAACAACAAATGTTTACTCAATGACCAACTCCTTTTTAAATCCAATATATTATACGACACAGTAATGAAGATAAATAATGAACTTTGAGACTCACTCAGTTGTGTGTTGACAATAGTACAATGCGCACTGCTACGAGATATTATGTCGACGTTAATCGTATTGACTAGTATATTTGTGTATTTTGTTTACTTATTTATTGTTTTTTACTTTCACTGACGAGCCCTAGAAAATAGGAGGAAGTTTTACAATATACCTGATGATGAAAGTTTACTTTCGAAACATGTAGTGATACAATTGAAAAACTACAAGACCGCAAGACGGACTATAAGTATTTATATTTATATAAATTTATAGAAAATATTTATCCATTTTGGGCGAAAACACAAGCTATGTCTAACAATGGGTATAAAATTATTTCAACCAATGAGAATGATAGGTTTAGCAGTTAGAACCAAAAAACCACAACATAATAACTAAACAAAATTTTGAATTAAGGAAGATAAAAAAATGTAAAACAAAAAGAAGGAAGACATAGCTACGAGCATACCTGGAAATAAATTATCAGACGTTAAGGAAGGAGTAAAGTATAAAATTCATTTAATTTACAAAACAAAAAACTGGATTCACTACACTTTCACGCTGTTGCACAATATAATTATAATTAACTTGATTCAAACCCCCAAATACTGAATTACTATTAAAACTCAAATAATAATTATCAAAAAACTGTTCAATTAAATTAATAACACATTTGGAAATACCAAAATATTTTGTCAACGATATAAACCTTAACCTATAGTTACGAGTTGAACTCACAATTACGTTAGTTAATAAGGGTAGTGGTGTAAAGAAAAAGCGTAATATTTAATTAAGTCTATGTGAAGGATTGTACTTTCTCGAATCATTTTGTTAACTTTTGCTGTAGTCCAAAGAACTTTTGACTGAATAACCTTTGCGAAATTAAATTAGACAACAGACGCTGAATCAGTCAACGACCCAGCCAACCGCTGAATTATAAATCATTAGAAGCCGGAGCATAACTTTATATACTATAATAATTTCCTGTAATAACCAATATAAAAGGTAGAACCGCTATACAATAAACCAATACTAAGAATTTATACCTGTTTATTATTTCATGTGACAATATTTATGTGTTAATTCCTTTCATATAGCACAGTAAAAATTTTTACCAGAATTATAGGTTGGTTATACTGCCGCGAGAGAGCGAATTTCGAATTCAGCCGATACAGCGCGGTAAGTAATACGGTTTTATTGTGAAAGAAGGAAAAGTTACGACAAATTTTAATTGTTTTAAAATAAACAATTTGGCGCCTAAAATCGGGGAAATAATACTTAATTTAATCAGGTAAGAAAGAAGAGACAGGTATTGGCAAGGTCATCACGAGAGCGATAGATAGCGGGAAAATTACGAAGTTTTGGACTTCGTTAATATAACATCCGAAAGAGTCGAAGTAATACGATAACGACACATTGGTTTAATACAAATTTACACACAAACGTGTGGCTTGAAGAACACACAAGAATTATTAATACAAATTGACGCTCCATCGCGGGGCTTTTACAGGACGATAGCGAACACATTATTACAAATTGACGCCAAAAACGTAGGGCTTTACCAAGTAATTTTGACTTTATTAGAATATTTAATTTTTGGATCATTATCCTTTACAAAATATTGATAGTAGTTATTCTAAGGTGTTACAATTATTTGACACAATTATTGGTGGTAATAGGATATCACCCTTTTCTGTTAATTCATTAAAACTTCTTGCATCTGGTCTCAGGATACAATTTGTCCAAATTATATTATCATGATATATTTTGATGCCAATTATAATTGTGTCACATCATATAAGTTACTTTGAACATTGCTGGTTCTATTGACATTAATGTTTCATCTCTATTATCCTTTAATGTTAAAGTTTTTTGAATTGCTTATTAGGTAAATTCAGAATGTCCATTTCATTATTTGATTTTACTCTAATTATAATATAATTCTTGTTATTATATACATACTCTTTGTGTTGGTATTACTCTTATAACACATAAGTTCATTCTCATCCAACAGAAATAGGATTACTGGTCATTTCGTTACTTAATTCTTTTAGTTTAATTGCATAATTTACATTGAGTGAGGTTATGGGCCCTATTTTGTTTTGACAACAATGTGTACATCTTATGATGAGTTTTATGTCTTTCATTTCATACTCTTATAGTATTAACAAGGTTACTTATTACTTTAGGTCTATTATACACTTTTCTGTCTTTATCTCTCTTCTTAAAACTTTACTTAACATTATTAGAGTTAGCGCAGATGGTCGATTTTTACCCGGGCGATTATGAATCACCGGATTTGTAACACGTAAACTGAAATAGGAGAGCGCACACAGGCAATCAGAAATTGCCAGCGATTAAAAATCTGTGCGGTGCCACAGATTATTGGGCCAGGCAATTGTCGCCCGTCGATCTGTATCGTTCATGTTTGAAGCTGTCAGCACACATGAAGGCAAGTATATTACCTTCTTCGAGCAATTTCTTGTTATTGTATTGACGGTCTCCATTCAGCATCGAGAACGTGTAGTTCAATTTTGTTTTTTTACGATATCAATATTTTTTTAAATAAAAAAATAGATAGGCAGTGTCGAACACTGCAGCAATTATTTTCGTGAAAACGTCAAACGGGTATAGTATATTGAAATTAAATAAAATTTTTGTTTTGAATATTTTAATTCATTTGCAACTTACATTTAGTGAATACAGGGTAGTGGTATGAGAAGTAGGATACATATGGCTTTGAAATTATTTGAATACCTCTTGCACATGTCAAATCTATACAAGTTTTCCCTTGCGTGGTTGGTTTGTCCAAATCATTCACTAGTTCAAGTTTAAAGAATTTCTGAAGGTATGCACGTAAGAGTTCTAAATTTTCGTCACTAGTGTTGAAATCGCCCATTAATACGAGCGGTATGTCACTGCAGAATTCTAGTTCGAATGTCTCTGCGTATTCAGTGTATTGTATCAATTGGCTTATGATGAGCAGCTTATGATGTCATTATAAGAGAGTCCAGGGTGTATATAGATGCTTGCCAAAATTATTTGATGATTGCTGGGTTATGGTTATGGATGATCTTTGTTATGGTAATTTCTCCAATATGCGACGTTACACGCAACACTGCCTCGAAATGTGGTAAGAGTTTGATTTCAACTGGGATACACGACCATTCTAAGTTGACTCTGGAGATATACACTGCTACGCCACCACCTCGCCCCTCGTTTCTTTCACATTTGGATACAATGCGAGAGAAGTCTGCCATGTCGATAGAGTCTGGGTCTCGTAACCAAGTCTCAGTGAGAACGATAATGTCCGCCTTCGGTATTAACTCGTCTGTCTGTAGGTCCTCCACATGCGCTTGCAGACTCTGTACGTTAAGATTGACTATGATGAATGTCGAAAGGGCGTGGAGGCTCTCCCGGGAGTCTGTGCTGCCATTCGCAAGATTATTTGATCGCTTGTGTTACAGTATGGAGCCGATGACTCCCAAGGCGCTCGTATTCGTCTCATATTTCTTTGACTGACGGCGACCCCGACCCAGAGGCGTGGTAGAATCTGTAATCATTCTTCTCATTTGTCAGATAAAGGCCCTCGAGACTCGTGACTCGACTCATGGCCACATATAAAAGTTGTTGCTGGTTCTTATTGTAATCGTATACAATCGAATCGAATGTACCACCTTGAGACTTGTGAATGGTCAGCGCACAGGCCGGAGTAAGTGGAAATTGGATGCGCCTACATTTGATCGTTCTGCCTAGACTTATATTGCTCGTCCGTAATGCTATGGGTATCCATGCTCTGTCTAATACTTCTGGCTTGCTCATTATCAAGGGCTTGCTTTTCATTTTTAAACGCCGCCCAATGTTATCTGGAAATTCCATCCACACCCGTAGCGAGGGAGATGCTGTGGTAGGTACAGTAGTTGAAGTGGATGGTTGATCGGTTGTGCTGTTGTCGAATATCTCAATGTTCCGATTGCCCCATTTACGATTCCATCTTCGACATCGACATTTACAGTAATCATATACGGATTCCCTGTAGCCAAATCAATCTTGTACAGCAGGCTGCCGCTCTCTGCGAGACTCATCTTGTGTAAGCGCATGACTGCCTTGGTGCGCTCCACGTCACTCTTGAATCCCGTGACCAAGTCATCTGCGATTTTCTGGGATTTCCAGGCCTCTCCTCGTAGCGTTGAATGACACTCTTGGTCCAAATGTCCACGCTGTCTGCAGCGATGCGCTGTCTATCCAAAACGGACTTGCGCTTCCTCAACTTGTAGCGCTGTATCGGCCAAACTGTAGGTATCATAGTCATGTACCTTGAGGCTTGACTCATCGGCTGCCTCAGCAGATACCACGCCGCCTCTTGTGCGCTCATCTCTACGCTGTTCAGTACATGCAACCCGACTTTCGTGAGCAATTGTTGTCTGTCACAGTCTGGGAATTCCTCGTCGAGTTTGATGAGCTCGCGGTGCAGCTGACTCATGCCCCTGTTTGATTTATTGACATACTCTACAACATAGGAGGCACAAGAATACTCATCCAGAATCAATTGAAGATCACTGTTGGAATTTAAAACGGAGGCCACCCATGGGTTGAATGTATTGATGTAGATCTAATGTAATTATCTTGTTGATTCATCCTCTTCGTTCACTTTATAAAATATTATTATATATATAAACTTTCACAATATGAACTTACTTTCTTTATCACTTCCCCAAACGTTTCGAGGTGATGTGTCTCTTCCTCAGTGGGAGTAAATACTGAATGTCATTTTACAGAATAACGGTTATGGACTATAGGTGTGTGTGGTGGGGGTTGATGGTGGGAGGGAATTGGCGCTGAGGTTCAAATTGTGTGTTTGGATCAGTGTATCGAATAGTGTATGTGATCTATAATGTAATTGTTCATTTAATATGTTGTTGGGTTGTAGTGCGTGATATCTGTATATTTCAAGTTGTTCAGCTGTGTTTAGTTTTCTACTTTTTGGTAAGTAGTGTAATATTTCCATGTTGTGTTCTATGTTTGTGTAACTGTGGTATTCGTTTTGTAAATGTGTGGCAAATGTGGAATGTATGTAGTTTGAGGTGAGGGCTTTTAAATGTTCTGAAAATCTGGAGGAAAAAGATCTTCCCGTCTGGCCGATGTAGAATTGGTGACAATCATTGCAATTTAATTTATATACCCCTGTTTTGCTGTATGTGTCTGTATCTTTGTTAGTATTATTTATGTGTTTCCTAATGGTGTTGTTGGTTCTGTAGGCTACTTTATAATTATGTTTTCTAAATGTGTTTGAAATTTTGTGCGTATTGGAATTGTAGTATGTAAGTGTTATGTATTTACTGGGTTGTGTGCTGTTGGCCTGATGTGTTTTACTTTTTGTGTTTAGGATGCGTTTGTGTAGTTTATTTATTAATTCGGGGTTGTATCCATTTTTGACTGCTATATATTTGATTGTGTTTAATGACTACCAAGAAGAATTAACGGCGGATATACGAAACCGTTACTCCGACTCAACGCTGGAATCCGCCCCTTAGAACACTGCGTCAGACAGTTGTTACAGAGCTTGAAACCACTCACGTCCTCCGTAGGGAACTCTTCTCGCAGTACGCCAGTGATACTCCTATTGGTAGGCTTCAAATCATTTTTGAACCACAGGCGGTCGCAAATGTCACTTTTATGGCCAAAGTCGTTGTCTAAGAATGTTTTTTTTAAGTAGTTGTCGGCCCCGGTACAAGTCCAATTTTGGGCCCCCGTCGTCATATTGGGTATGGCAAGTGGGTCCGATGGGTCTGGGTCGACCTCCATTGCACTCTTCATCTCATCAGCAACGAAATCCACATCCATACTTGACCCAGGCTCGTCAGATGCCGCCTGAGTTGTCAGAGCGCGCTTACGTTGCCTATATTCGCGGCAGTACTGCGCGTTGGTTTTGGTTCCGGGCCCGGCGTTTTCAGTGTCATTCTCTTTGGAATTTTGTGCTCTACGCATTTGTGCCCGATTTTTGTAATTCTGGTTGTACTTTGCCCTCATATATCGCGACATTTTAAGAAAATCGGGAAATTTTCAAACTTTTTCAAATTCATAGCCTCGTATCTTTTTGAGTTTTTGATATACACACTTGGAGCCCAGGATGAGTTGTAACACATACAGTCCTCTTCAAAACAACACTTGGTTCACTCCGATCGGATAATTAGTCTCTGAGATATGATCCCGTTTATGGACACGTGTCGAATCCGGAAAGTCGAAAATCGTGGGTTCACTTTGCGCGTGTGCAGTTCGCGACGTCCGGCCGCCACGAATGTCAGAGTGGTACGGTACTGGCACAAACTTTCATCCTTCCTCTTTAAAACGAGACTAAGATGGCGACACTATGTCTATTTTTATTCGAGTTATTGAAGTTTGAAATTACTTCGACAGAAACTGTCGCTCATTTGGACGCGATTGCCTCTCCACACCCGGCATCGATTTTAAAGACGTTTTCATGTCAAAAGTGAATTTTGTGATGGCTGTGTTTGATACAGAACTATTATCAGCGAAGTAGAAATGAGACCAGCTTTGTATATGAAAAATTTAAAGGAGTACTCAGATAGAAATGTAAAAGAGAATTTGTATTCTAGTAAGTTATCCGATGACCAATAAGCCTTAATAACGTATCGTAACTACTCACCGACATTCTAAAATAATTCAAAACTTTTTTTCGATGTTCCCGTAGGGACATGAAAAGTTTGCAAAATTGTCCGTCGAAAAGTCTCCAGCTAACAATAGGGTGAACCCAGTACTTTCTTTCTCGCCTTTTCTTCCGAAAACGTAACAGAAGGGCACAGATACATGCAGTCTCATCGAAATCCATTTCACAACTGTATTCAAAACCCCCATGTATGGGCGATTTTTAATCGCTCGTGTGCGTTCAAAACAATTTGAAGGTAAGGCCTAGCGCAGACGGTCGATTTTTCCCCGGGCGATTATGAATCGCCGGATTTGTAACACATAAACTGAAATAGGAGAGCGCACACAGGCGATCAGAAATTGCCGGCGATTAAAAATCTGTGCGGTGCCACAGATTATTGGGCGATGCAATTATCGCCCGTCGATCTGTATCGTACATATTTGAACCTGTCAGCGCACACGAAGCAATTTCTTCGAGCAATTTCTTGTTATTGTATTGACGGTCTCCATGACAACGTGTAGTTCAGTTTTGTTTTTTTAACGAGATAAATATTTTTTAAAATAAAAAGTGAATTTTGTGATGGCTGCGTTTGCTACAGAACTATTTATCAGCGAAGTAGAAAAGAGATCAGCTTTGTATAAGAAAAATTTAAAGGAATATTCAGATAGAAATGTAAAAGAGAAATTGTGGCTGGAGTTATGCGACATATTCATTCCCGATTACAGTAAACTAGAACCTGGAGAAAAAAAAGAAAAAGGTGAGTAATTATTTTAAAATATTTATAATCAAATAACTAAATAGTTTAAAACTCACTTCGTACCGCGCCCGCGTTTATGTAGAGTTTGTTGTATCGAAATGTTAATATCGAAATAACAATTTTTACTAAACCTGAATAAATATTTTAAAGATTAAACATTATTATTATCAATATCATTTCCATGTGTTTTATTTCTCGAACGTAAAGTATAATTAAGATTCGCTCTATACGCACGAAGATCAAGAAGACGTCTGCGAGTTGTAAAAATAACAAAAATTACAAAACCGAAATTAACCTCAACGAATACGTTTGAGATGGAAATCGAACGTATTCATTCAGAAATTGTTTTGAGACCTAGCGTAAATTAGAAAAAATGACAGAAAATGGAATTTTTTCGTAAAAAAATTCTTTTTAATTCTTAAAACTAAAAAACGCTAGCCGTTAGGTTTTTCTTTGTTATGAACCTGTTTTCAGTATGGTAAAAATACAACGTAATTTTTTCAAATTTTTAGGATGATGGATGGCTGAAAAAACGGTGTAAGTTTAGGCAAATTTCAGCGCGATCCATCTGCCGAAATTTGCGACAATCGGTAGGCCTACACAGAGTTAATGAATTTTTATTTTCATGAACCGTTTCAAATTATAGCCTATATATATATATAATAACGTTGGTTACTTAATAAAAAATTTTATTCCACAGTTTTCAGTTTTACAAAATTTTGTCATTACAATTTTATCCTACAATTTTTACATTTATGGTACGCTCAGCTGTGCCAAACGAAATATAAAAGATGTAAAATAAAAAGAAGTAGTAATTAAATGTGTTCGTACTGCCAGGACACACATCCTTGTGGTGTGACAAAGTATTTTGCAAAATAATCTCTTACGGAGAGGCCAGCCAAGTCACCCCTTATTCTGGTGGGACGTACACTTTCCATAGGGTACTGAAATAGCGTGTCTTCAAAAGCAATGCCATTTTTTTTCTTACATAATTGTGCAGTATACAGCAAGCTTTAATAATAGCGTCACAGAAGTTAGTGTTAACATCGAGTGGTCGGTGAAAAATTCGCCATTTGTTTGCTAAAATCCCAAATGTACATTCAACCATCCTACGTGCCCTTGATAGTCTGTAATTAAATATACGCTTACTTACAGTTAAATTTTGCCTGGCGTATGGTCTCAAAATTTGACTTGAGTTTGCAAAAGCCTCATCTCCAACGAGTACGAATGGCATAGGTGTTCCCTCATTGTCATGAGGTAACTGTCTTGCATTGGGTACATTCACTTCACCTTTCGACAATAAACTTGCAAATTTTGAGTTCTGGAAAATGAATGAATCGCTGCATGATCCGAATGATCCAACATCAATCGCTGTAAAGCAATAGTCTGCATCAGTTATGGCCATCAAAACGATAGAAAAAAAAGATTTGTAATTAAAAAAGTCAGAGCCACTGTTAGCTGGATTTTTAATTTCAAAATGTTTGCCATCAGCAGCACTAATGCAGTTCGGAAATTGTGTTCGCTCGTAAAACTCATTTGCAATTTTTAACCAATCTTGACAGTCTTTAGGAGGCATGTACTCAAGTAGTAGACATTCCCAAATAGCATCACATGTATCTCTAACTATTACTCGAATAGTTGAAGCACCCAATAGGTATTCGTAATGGAGGGATACAAAACTATTTCCGGTTGCAAGGTACCTGAAAAGAAGAAGTTGAATTCAGTAAAAATTATCATGTTTAAAATAATTAAAATATATATTTAGCCTAAGAAACTAGTATGAAAATAATATTTACGAAGATATAAAACATTTTATTTTTTATAAACTGTCCGTTAATTTTAGACTGTATGCTTTTCAGGGAAGGAGCTGCAAAGAAAATGGAGAAACTTAAGAACGTGTTTCAAAAAAGAATACAGTGAACAGACAAAAATCAAATCTGGATCTGGTGCCAACAGAAAAAGGCGTCAATACGTTTATTTTGACCAATTGCTATTTCTGTTACCAACAGTTGAAGGGCGATCAACTAGTAGTAACTTGGATTCGCCGATCAGTGAGCCCGAAGACAACGTAGAAGATGCGGATGTAGAATCGGTTCAAATTCAGCAACCAATAACAGATTGTTTCGAAACACCGACCCGTAGAAAAATGGCAAAAAAAAACTCTCAGAGAAACTACGAGGACTCTTTATTAAAAATCTTGCGGGAGAAGAAAAACGATGACAAAGAAATCGACGAAGATAAATATTTTTTACTCTCGTTGTTGCCCACATTGAAATCGTTTAATCACGATCAAAAATTCGACGCCAAGATAGAAATAATGAATGTGCTGCATCGTATCCGCAGGTATGGTAACATGGCTATACGACATGAGCAACCTAACATATATTTCAGCAATCCACCAGTAATGAGAGCTCCATCCTCATATCCACAACAACATATGAATCAGCCTATGTCATTTACATCAGATCCATCCGCATTTCCACAGCAGTATATGAACTTAAATATGTCAACTACACCTTCTACATCTGCATTTCCACAGCAGCATGTTAACATATCTACGCCATCTACATCTTCTGCATCCCAATTTCCACAGTGG
The DNA here is from genome assembly GCA_034769895.1 of Magicicada septendecula. NCBI lineage: Eukaryota > Metazoa > Arthropoda > Insecta > Hemiptera > Cicadidae > Magicicada > Magicicada septendecula. Next base: position 68,219,943 of record CM068367.1, read on the forward strand.
CAGATCCAACATACATCGTCTGCAGCGAATTACATCTCCAGTTTCAATCCAGTAGAGGAGTCGCAACAAGAAACAGCATGCGATAATGATGATAGTACTTCCTCGATTATGTCACTGCAATAAATTTTTATATAATTTGAATTTGTTGGTCTTTTCAGTAAAATATTTTGTTTTCTATATTTTTCTTTGGAAACAATAGTAGTAGTAGTTTGACACAAAATTTGAATTTTGTATTTCAGATAGTCAGTAATAACAGTTTCGTGCATATTTTCAATTATTGGATTTCGTTGTCATGACGTGTCCGTTACTTAACTAAATATAATTATTTCACTACGACTCCCAACACAAAACTTTTTATGGGTAAAAACGTAAAAGTTTTACCTTATAACCTAAACCGGTTTTCACTTTTAAAAAGCTTCTTCAGAGGTTCGCCTTAAAAACCTCTGAAGAAGCTTTTTAAAAGTGAAAACCGGTTCAGGTTATAAGGTAAAACTTTTACGTTTTTACCCATAAAAAGTTTTGTGTTCCGAGTTGTAGTGAAATAATTATACATATATTCAAGTCTTTGTTTTTACCAGTAGGAAGCGCGTAGCTCGGCACTTATCGGTACGTATCTTGGCCAAGCTAGTTATTTTCATAACTTAACTTATTTACTCATTATCAACATTATTTTAAGCTACCTTAAATAAATATATAAAATGGTTACTTTTTCGTTAATTCCTCAAAACAATCAGTTAGTTGCCTCTCAGCTACATGGTTTTGGCATGAATATAATAGTACACTCCGAACACACCAAGTGCCGACCTATTTATGTTATGTCACAGCAGCTAGCGACCTGGTACTGCCTGCCTGTATGTTTTACCTATGAGACATTATTGGCAATCTACCCAGCGGTAGACACTGTTTTTTGTGTAACAGAAACTGCGCGGATCCCTGTACCGGCTTTGATGGCACAGCACTGGTAGTCTACGGACGGGTAGCATATCGAGTTACGCCCACCAGCAACAGTCCAACCATATTGAAGCGTACGTGCTGGAATTAAGTGTCTATGGAGTGGGGCTGCGTCACTCTTTGTCCGAGACAGGTGCACCGCAGTTCAAGAAGTGGAACGCGTTCTTCTCGGTAGCGTTCTCCCAACTATAGTATCCGGAGATCTAATCTTAAGTTTAACTCCTCAGAACCTCGTAAAATGTCGTTCTCGCTTTTGGGACGCAGTAGAATAAATTCTTACTGAAAGAAAGTAATACAGTGCATAACACCAAAGTTCTTCTTCTTAAGCTATTATTCACCCAGTATTCAACAAAGACCTTCCTTAGGTTTTACTGTCTGTCTCTTCCTTGTTCAATTTATATACATGGAAGCTCTGCCACTCTATATTATCAACGATCTCCTTGTTCTACGTCTTATGTCGTCTCGGCCTTTATCTGAAGACCTCGACAGCCTATCTACCGCCTCAGTTTGCGCAGTATCCTCCAAATTCCCTCATCAATTATGCTAATGTCTTACAACGGTAACTCTCGTTCTCCATTAACATAATTGGTTATCTAGATTTTTTGGCAACCTAAGGGTGCACCCACCACTTTATCGAGTCAAAGGTAATGAAATTATTAGTGTAATCTCATTGGGTAACTATCGATTTAAATTTAGCTTGAATTTGATTTTGGTGGACTTTTAGAGGACAAATATTTACTTCTTTTGTAAAGTAATTTTTAAATTTACTTTTCAACAAATTGGTGGTTAGTTAAGAATGTTACTAAGTGCAGTAGATGTTGGAAAAAACCTGTAGTTACGAATATAGCTTGGAGTTGTGCATTACTTTGTGTATAAACTCTCCGGCGAACAAAACTTGACGTTATTCGACAGAGACACCAAACTGCAGACTCTAAATATGCCTATTCATAAACTTTCTGTCATGATAAAGCAGCAAATGTAAAAGTTTCTGTGTTCGAATCAAACTAAGTGTAACACAGTACTGACTTCTACATACACAACTTTTGTGCTTTTAGAAACGTCATCCGAGTACATCTTGTTTCTTATATTTTTTCCGATATTCAAAGCGGTCCACACTTTTGGGACGTTTCCACTTGTGGCAAAAGAATAAAAACAAAACGCTTGATAGTAAAACATAAGCAAAAACTTTTAATTTGCCCGAATATCATTGCCGGCAACGTAATATTGCGGTTTAATAGCAAACATAAATTGGTAACAGAAACGAAAAAACACTACAAAACATTTTAACAGTCGATAAAATTTGACCAATCTTCTCGCAGACAATTAGGCGTTAACCAACATGCAGTTCAGCTACAACCTTCTTACCTTAGAGTTACAGCCAATCTTTCTTCAGGTGGAACGGCCAGCCGCATATTCGTATTCGAGTAAGTTATCCGATGACCAATAAGTCTTAATAACATATCGAAACTATTCACCGACATTCTAAAATAATAAGCAACGGTTTTTTTTTATTAAGGGAATTTTTTTTTTTGGCAAACGATAACAGCCGTAAATTCAAACAGAAATAAATAATGTATCATATACAGCCCTGAATTGTAAAGGTCTCAAGACCTATTGTTTTTGGTGAAGATCGGTTAAGGCGAAGGGGGAAGGGGTAGTTTACCTGCAACGTTTTTTTATCAAGCGTATTTTCTATGGCAAACGATAACAGCCGCAAATTCAAACAGAATCATATAATGTTTTGCACACGTCCCTGAATTGTAGAGTTCTCAAGGACTTTCGATTTTGGTGAAGATCGGTTAAGGGGAAGTGGTAGTTTACCAGCAACCTTTTACGTTTTAACAAGAGTAAAGTACTTGAAAATTCATTTAAACTTTTTGAAACAATGGTAATTGTTAAAAATAAAATAATTTTGTTGCCAGGCAATAAAATTATAAATTTTTCATTTTAATGTAAATTATGTATGAGTTAATATCTTTATATATATATATATATATATATAATTCTTCTGTACGTGTATATGTCACTGAACTCCTCCATGTATAAAATAATATATCGTTCGTGGCAGGTAAGCATATCTCAGTTATGTAATGTTTACGTTTCCATTTTATTATTATGCCTACAGCAATAAATAGGCAGGTAACACACACACACACACACACACACACACACACACACACACACACACACACACACACACACACACACACACACACACACACACACACACACACACACACACACACACACACACACACACACACACACACACACACACACACACACACACACACACACACACACACACACACACACACACACACACACACACACAATTCACGTTATTTCTGGCCTCACTCATGTTTATTTTCTTACATTTGCACGCTTTTTAAATGGAAAGTGCCGAAACCCACACCAACATAACGCGTGCAAGCCGAAAAAATGGACATCAATTTGCTTACTGGCGAAGCTAGTAGTTAATGAATGGGTAGGCAAAAATCTTATCTTAAATTTTTTTTAAGGAATCACTAAAAGGACAGTGGTTCAAATCGGACGCTGAGGTAGAGTTTGCTGTAACCGAATGGTTCCACAAACAGCCGTAAGAATTTTACTAGCAGGGAATCTACAGGTTAGCGCAACAGTGGAACTCATGTCTTAATAGTATTGGAGACTTCTTTTAAAATCGTTGAATAAAAAATGCTTTACAGCTCTATACGTGTTTCTATTGAACAATCCTTGTATTAGTCATACACAATAATACAACTGATTGAACTTCAAATTTTTAAACTTGATTAGTTTCTATATATATATTGTAACGCAACAGAAATGCTAGCATTCATGTTACATAAAAGAAGATTCACAGAATAATAAACAAATTGATATTTAACCCCATAATAGAACAGAGATCCAATAATTACAATTATAATCATAGACAAAATTAAATAAGGATGCAAGGTAGTGTTGGCTAGAATAAACGAACCTGTAAGATAAATAATAGCTAATGATATATGTTTAATGAAAAGCAAAACAAAAAAAATGAACAATGACTTAATTTATGGTAATAACAAATAAGAATTTTGTGTTAAGAAGTATTATTTTATGACAAAAATGTTATGATAAAGTTTATGTGATGTTATATCAAATATGTGTTGAGTTAATGAAAAATAATGAAACAAGTTGTATTATTCAATGACTGTCGTAGAATGAAGTGTGAGGCAGTTAATCAATGTTCATAAATTCGAATTCTGTTGTATGTGATCAAGAGATCAAGATAAAATTGTTATTAGATATAGAAAAATAATTGTTTATATAAGTGCTAATAATTAAGATTTGATTGTATGTATGAATTTATATAAAAGGGACTATAGATGCATAACAGACATAACCACAGGTAGATCAGTTTACAATAAAAGGCCTAACAGGCAAAAATACTATATAAACACTAATAACATAAAGATTAGGTGCATCAATTAATAATAATTAATAAATACGCTATGAAGAGCTAGAAAAAAAAAGAAAAACATTAAATTAATAATAATATTTAATAAAATTTATACAAATTATAATAATACCATAATGCCATAATATCGATTGGTAAAATATAATATCGAAGGTGGATTAAATATAATAAAAAAGAAAAAAAGCGGACTTATATCAAAAAATCAGTAGAATATGTGTATAAAGTAATAAACCAACTATCGGTAAAGTTACATCCCGATAGGACAGCAAATTGATAAAGAATAGATAAAAAATATATGAAAGAAACACTATATAGTCAAAACATGTGGAAGGCAGAAATTATTATATGTTGCTAGGGACGAAAAATAAGAACAAGAAGTTGTTGATTTTGGACAAGACAAGAATTGCTTTGAATAAACTGAAAGTGATGAGATTAAAAACCCAAGAATAATCTATTTAATTGTAATATTCGAAATTACCAGATACTATTATAAAAATACAAAATTCTAATGATAATATTTACGTCTACTACCAATACAGATAAACAAAAATAACACTACAATATGAAATGATAATAGAGAGTAAATAATTGAAGTCTACAAGAAAGAACTTGGACTGTCCCATATCCGAAGGGAATTGATGAGATATTAAAGAAATAGAAAGAATTAACAGTAACACAACTCATAATAATCACAACACCAGAAATTATAACCTTGCAAATACACGGAACAACACTAATTGCTTCAACCGAAGGAAGAACTTATTTGGATCCTGGCGGTGCAGAAGAAACATCAATCAAGCTGTAAATCAATCCAGGAACTGTATTCCGAAGTGGACAGGACAAGAATTACTTTTATTAAACCGAAGACAGAAAACCGTACTGCATAACCATTCAAAACAGTAAATTTAGCGATCAACCGCCTACACGATTTGCTTTGTTCGAGTCTGGTAAATTATATTATATTAATCATACTAAATACACAACACATAAATATTGTAAATCTTGCATTCTTATCTATGTATTTTTAGTCTTCCCCACAGTTACAAGAACCTTCACACCCTGAAATAAATTAAATACAAATCAAAACATAATATATAACCAAATATAAATAAAGGATTAAAATAATCAACAATCGATACCTGAAGTCTATAGTCCAAGCATATGTTAATTAGCACATATCTTATTTAATGTGAATCAAGTAAACAAATAAAGAACCTTATATATTTGTCAAATCTTGTTATTTGGAGTATGGTTAGTGAACTGGGAACAAAAAGTAACTGAATAAGTATAGAATAAATGGTTAATATAAACATCAAAATAACCTATAAGTTTCGTTGAGCTGATACTGCAGCGCTTATAGCGGAATTATCCGACACCAAAGAGGGAGCGTAAAATTACGAATTTAGACAGATCTCTCTTCAAGGTATAATAGGGTTGGATGAAATTGTAGAATAACGATTAAGTTGTTTAAGTTCTAGGCACACTAACACTGATAATTATTAAAGAGTTAAGTTAATATTAGTTAATTACATCCATATATTCCACAACTCCAAATATCTCCGAGATTTATATAATTAAAGTAATACAAAACAAATTGACAAATACAACAGTGGGGTTTTAAGGAGAGGAAACCCGTTTAAGTACAAATTGGCTTTCATCCCGTGGCTTGAACAGTAGCGGCTACACCCCGGTTTAAGTACAAATTGGCGCTCAACTTGTGTAGGGCTTAAGTTAAGTAACTATAAGTATAATAACATTACTTAACCAGAGCAGGCAACTGTGGGAGAGTAAAGATGCATACCAGAGGTAGATCAAGGATTAGGGCAGGAGAAACGGAGAAGGAAATAGATGAACAAGAACAGGAAATAGAACTAATAACAGACAGTGAAATGGAACAACAGACAGACGAAATAACGGAAACTGAAATTATTACGGACAAGGAAAAGGAAATAATTGAAGAAGTTGCCCAAGGGGATCAACCAGATAAGCCTAACCAAAAGGAAGACTTGAGTATACAGGAAATGTTGAAACTACTATTGGAAAAATCGAAGAGACAGGAGGGAAACTCAAAGAGACTGGAGGAAAAATACGATAAAACCCATGAGGAAATTAAGGAAACCTCAAAACAAATGAACGAAAGATTAAACCAAATTCACGAAAGGTTAGATAGGAATGATGAGGGTTTAAAACAAATGAAGGAAGACATCTTACAAATACATGAAGAGAATTTAAGGCAAATTAATGAAAAAATTGAAAATCTTCATGTATCAATTAACCAGAAGGTGGACCAAAATAATGAGGAAAGAAAATTAGAAATAGCCAAAACAAATGAAGGACTAGAAAAAACTAACGAAACAATAGTACAGGTTCGTGTAGAATTACAGAATAAAATTAATGACACAAAAATTGAGAATTAAACATTGGTTGAAGAAATCCAGAAGGAAACTGTCGAAAAATATGAGCAAATTAAAAACGAAGTACATCAGGTACGGGAGGAGAATAAGGAAGGTATTACACAAATACAGACAGACATGGGCGAACGACTCGAAATAGTCTATGGCAATTTAAATAGTATGGAAGGTCAAATCAATACCAATAAAAATAAAATAGAAGAAATTAGTAGACGTGAATTACAATTACAAGAAGAAGTAGATTCATGGCGGGATAGGACATGCCAACATAGTCATACAAATAACCATGAGAACCGAGAATCGATTAATTTTCGTAATTACAAGCGCAATCCTATGGAATTTTTAAAGAGATTGGAAAAGGTGATCATAAGAAATAGAGAGAATCGCTGGAGTATTATACGAAGCATGATTGATGAAACATTTAAAGATACTTATGATAATTGGTGGACAGCGGTGCGTCCGGATATAATGGACATGACTGAGTTCAAAAAACAATTTAAGGAGAAGTATTGGTCTGAATTGACCCAGAACATGATTAGGAATAATTTGAGTAACGGTCGATACGAAACAAATGTAGGCCAGTCCCCTACTTCATACTTTTTAGGAAAAGTATGTATGGCGCGGAACTTAGAGCCCAGAATTCCCGAAGAATGTTTGGTGATACAACTATCCTATCATTACGAGGAAGGGATAAAAAATGCGCGTATGTGTAGTCAAGTCAAAACGATTCCAGCCATGGCCAAATTCTTGGAGAATTATGAACACGAGAACCAATACCAAAGAAATAGAATACTAAATTATAAATATCAGAAGTATGATAATAACGCGCCACCAACCAATTCTCATAATAACGATCGCAATCGACCTGCGCAGAACGTTAATACTAATAGAACACAAAATGAAAACACGAATAATAACTCCAGAAACTATAATTATCGCGGCAATAACAATTACAATTATCGTGATAGTCGCAATAATAGAGGAGATGGTGACAGACGACCCAATAATTATAGACATAACGTCAATTATATCTACTCCAGACCTCAAGGTAATCAGCGACGATACTACCCAAGGAGTCACCGATATGACAACCATTATGACCAATCTCGGCATGAAGTCAACTGCCCACATGATGGAAATTATAGGATAGCAGAACATAATACGGAGGATCGCACTGAAACAGTACAAAATCAACACATTAATCAAAATGAAAATAGAGAAGAGGGAGTAAGCCCTCATTTAAACTAATAGAGGCAGTGAAAATTAATGAATACCCGTCACTGAACCGTAATCTTGGGGAACAACGACTAATAAATAAAATTAAGTGTAATCATAAAATAACCATAATTAATAACCACTATTTAAAGAATGTCAGGGAAGATTTGTTGGAAGAGGATCAGAAACATGTAAACAGTAATAGTAATAACGAAATCATATATATATCAGCAAAATTCTAAAAGACAGTAAGACCAACTTACAAAAATTATTTGAAATAACTATTATATATAAAACGAATTTAGTAAGAAAAAAAATTACTAAATCCAAAAGAAATATAATGAATAAATTCTAAAAATAATAAGAACAACTTATTACCAGTCTTGAAGAAAATTACTTGGAATTTAAAAAGAATTTGAGTTGAATACTACCACTAAATTCTAAAAATAATAAGAACAACTTATTAAAGATTACCGAAGAAAGCGATAATTACTATTAATGTTTATAAAGAAATAGTGTGAATAATGAATAACAAACCCAAGATTACAGAAAAAGGCGAGAATTATTATTAAATGTTTATAAAGAAATAGTGTGAATAATGAATAACAAAACCCAAGATTACAGAAGAAAGCGATAATTATTATTAATGTTTATAAAGAAATAGTGTGAATAACAAACCCCAAGATTACCGAAGAAAGCGATAATTATTATTAATGTTTATAAAGAAATAGTGTGAATAACAAACCCCAAGATTACAGAAGAAAGCGATAATTATTATTAATGTTTATAAAGAAATAGTGTGAATAACAAACCCAAGATTACAGAAAAAGGCGAGAATTATTATTAAATGTTTATAAAGAAATATTGTGAATAATGAAGAATGGAACCCCAAGATAAAAGTTATTACCTCAAATCGACATATGCAAAATAAAGAAAAAAAAAAAAAATTCATATGACCTAAAATATATACTACATTGCCACATGATGGAACAATTTCAGTAAACGATTGAATGTAACCAATATAATGTTAAAGAAGACAAGAAAGAAAGAGTATTTATGAACATAATTCATTGAAAAATAAACAGCCAAAATAGTGAAATACGATAAGAAGAAGAATAGTTGGGGCTAAGGAATGTATTTAGTCAAAAATACAATTATAATGATCATCACACAACAACTATTTAGAAAATATTGTGATCAGAGGAAAAAAAAAACAAACAAACGAAGAAGATACTTAACATTACAATCTCAACAAAAATGAAAACAAAAATGACTACAAATGATAACTGTCAAAGTCAATATCAACGAATGTTTAAGGAATTAAAATGGAATTACGAAATATGAAGAATAGTAATGAAGAAAAATAAATGCAACAAAGAAAAAATCTTTTCCCAAATATTTATTTTTAAATGATTAAAGAGATTATTAGGAGATTATTATTATATTTTATAGCTGACTGTAGATGAATTCCAGCAGTACTATATTAAAATGTGGTGTGGGCAGCAGAGTATGAAGCCAAACAGTGCCTCTCTGAACTGTACCAACGCATGTGTTAGGGATTGTTAGGGAAATTAAATATTTAAGGAATATTAGAATAGTTGCAAGAATAAATTCAGTTTCCGAAGGAATGTGACGAAGAAAACAGAAAGAAGTGAGTTGACAGAAGAATAATTGAAAAATACAGTAATTATAAATAGAAGAGATGTAAAACTAATGTATCAGTGAATAGTGTAGCCAACTACCAACAAGTAAGGTTTACAGAAATAAAATGATCAAGAATGTTAATTAAAATGATGAAATGTTATTAAATAAAAAAAAGTATTAATACTAGTCTAATGAAGTTACATTGAGAATCCCATCGTCAACCATTAACCATGAAATGAAGAAAAGGCATGTGAAAAAGACAAGTTTATTTGACCTAAACTTCATTCAGGTAAACTAAACTTTTTTAGAAGGGGAAGCATATGTAACGCAACAGAAATGCTAGCATTCATGTTACATAAAAGAAGATTCACAGAATAATAAACAAATTGATATTTAACCCCATAATAGAACAGAGATCCAATAATTACAATTATAATCATAGACAAAATTAAATAAGGATGCAAGGTAGTGTTGACTAGAATAAACGAACCTGTAAGATAAATAATAGCTAATGATATATGTTTAATGAAAAGCAAAAAAAAAAAAATGAACAATGACTTAATTTATGGTAATAACAAATAAGAATTTTGTGTTAAGAAGTATTATTTTATGACAAAAATGTTATGATAAAGTTTATGTGATGTTATATCAAATATGTGTTGAGTTAATGAAAAATAATGAAACAAGTTGTATTATTCAATGACTGTCGTAGAATGAAGTGTGAGGCAGTTAATCAATGTTCATAAATTCGAATTCTGTTGTATGTGATCAAGAGATCAAGATAAAATTGTTATTAGATATAGAAAAATAATTGTTTATATAAGTGCTAATAATTAAGATTTGATTGTATGTATGAATTTATATAAAAGGGACTATAGATGCATAACAGACATAACCACAGGTAGATCAGTTTACAATAAAAGGCCTAACAGGCAAAAATACTATATAAACACTAATAACATAAAGATTAGGTGCATCAATTAATAATAATTAATAAATACGCTATGAAGAGCTAGAAAAAAAAAGAAAAACATTAAATTAATAATAATATTTAATAAAATTTATACAAATTATAATAATACCATAATGCCATAATATCGATTGGTAAAATATAATATCGAAGGTGGATTAAATATAATAAAAAAGAAAAAAAGCGGACTTACATCAAAAAATCAGTAGAATATGTGTATAAAGTAATAAACCAACTATCGGTAAAGTTACATCCCGATAGGACAGCAAATTGATAAAGAATAGATAAAAAATATATGAAAGAAACACTATATAGTCAAAACATGTGGAAGGCAGAAATTATTATATGTTGCTAGGGACGAAAAATAAGAACAAGAAGTTGTTGATTTTGGACAAGACAAGAATTGCTTTGAATAAACTGAAAGTGATGAGATTAAAAACCCAAGAATAATCTATTTAATTGTAATATTCGAAATTACCAGATACTATTATAAAAATACAAAATTCTAATGATAATATTTACGTCTACTACCAATACAGATAAACAAAAATAACACTACAATATGAAATGATAATAGAGAGTAAATAATTGAAGTCTACAAGAAAGAACTTGGACTGTCCCATATCCGAAGGGAATTGATGAGATATTAAAGAAATAGAAAGAATTAACAGTAACACAACTCATAATAATCACAACACCAGAAATTATAACCTTGCAAATACACGGAACAACACTAATTGCTTCAACCGAAGGAAGAACTTATTTGGATCCTGGCGGTGCAGAAGAAACATCAATCAAGCTGTAAATCAATCCAGGAACTGTATTCCGAAGTGGACAGGACAAGAATTACTTTTATTAAACCGAAGACAGAAAACCGTACTGCATAACCATTCAAAACAGTAAATTTAGCGATCAACCGCCTACACGATTTGCTTCGTTCGAGTCTGGTAAATTATATTATATTAATCATACTAAATACACAACACATAAATATTGTAAATCTTGCATTCTTATCTATGTATTTTTAGTCTTCCCCACAGTTACAAGAACCTTCACACCCTGAAATAAATTAAATACAAATCAAAACATAATATATAACCAAATATAAATAAAGGATTAAAATAATCAACAATCGATACCTGAAGTCTATAGTCCAAGCATATGTTAATTAGCACATATCTTATTTAATGTGAATCAAGTAAACAAATAAAGAACCTTTATATATTTGTCAAATCTTGTTATTTGGAGTATGGTTAGTGAACTGGGAACAAAAAGTAACTGAATAAGTATAGAATAAATGGTTAATATAAACATCAAAATAACCTATAAGTTTCGTTGAGCTGATACTGCAGCGCTTATAGCGGAATTATCCGACACCAAAGAGGGAGCGTAAAATTACGAATTTAGACAGATCTCTCTTCAAGGTATAATAGGGTTGGATGAAATTGTAGAATAACGATTAAGTTGTTTAAGTTATAGGCACACTAACACTGATAATTATTAAAGAGTTAAGTTAATATTAGTTAATTACATCCATATATTCCACAACTCCAAATATCTCCGAGATTTATATAATTAAAGTAATACAAAACAAATTGACAAATACAACAGTGGGGTTTTAAGGAGAGGAAACCCGTTTAAGTACAAATTGGCTTTCATCCCGTGGCTTGAACAGTAGCGGCTACACCCCGGTTTAAGTACAAATTGGCGCTCAACTTGTGTAGGGCTTAAGTTAAGTAACTATAAGTATAATAACATTACTTAACCAGAGCAGGCAACTGTGGGAGAGTAAAGATGCATACCAGAGGTAGATCAAGGATTAGGGCAGGAGAAACGGAGAAGGAAATAGATGAACAAGAACAGGAAATAGAACTAATAACAGACAGTGAAATGGAACAACAGACAGACGAAATAACGGAAACTGAAATTATTACGGACAAGGAAAAGGAAATAATTGAAGAAGTTGCCCAAGGGGATCAACCAGATAAGCCTAACCAAAAGGAAGACTTGAGTATACAGGAAATGTTGAAACTACTATTGGAAAAATCGAAGAGACAGGAGGGAAACTCAAAGAGACTGGAGGAAAAATACGATAAAACCCATGAGGAAATTAAGGAAACCTCAAAACAAATGAACGAAAGATTAAACCAAATTCACGAAAGGTTAGATAGGAATGATGAGGGTTTAAAACAAATGAAGGAAGACATCTTACAAATACATGAAGAGAATTTAAGGCAAATTAATGAAAAAATTGAAAATCTTCATGTATCAATTAACCAGAAGGTGGACCAAAATAATGAGGAAAGAAAATTAGAAATAGCCAAAACAAATGAAGGACTAGAAAAAACTAACGAAACAATAGTACAGGTTCGTGTAGAATTACAGAATAAAATTAATGACACAAAAATTGAGAATTAAACATTGGTTGAAGAAATCCAGAAGGAAACTGTCGAAAAATATGAGCAAATTAAAAACGAAGTACATCAGGTACGGGAGGAGAATAAGGAAGGTATTACACAAATACAGACAGACATGGGCGAACGACTCGAAATAGTCTATGGCAATTTAAATAGTATGGAAGGTCAAATCAATACCAATAAAAATAAAATAGAAGAAATTAGTAGACGTGAATTACAATTACAAGAAGAAGTAGATTCATGGCGGGATAGGACATGCCAACATAGTCATACAAATAACCATGAGAACCGAGAATCGATTAATTTTCGTAATTACAAGCGCAATCCTATGGAATTTTTAAAGAGATTGGAAAAGGTGATCATAAGAAATAGAGAGAATCGCTGGAGTATTATACGAAGCATGATTGATGAAACATTTAAAGATACTTATGATAATTGGTGGACAGCGGTGCGTCCGGATATAATGGACATGACTGAGTTCAAAAAACAATTTAAGGAGAAGTATTGGTCTGAATTGACCCAGAACATGATTAGGAATAATTTGAGTAACGGTCGATACGAAACAAATGTAGGCCAGTCCCCTACTTCATACTTTTTAGGAAAAGTATGTATGGCGCGGAACTTAGAGCCCAGAATTCCCGAAGAATGTTTGGTGATACAACTATCCTATCATTACGAGGAAGGGATAAAAAATGCGCGTATGTGTAGTCAAGTCAAAACGATTCCAGCCATGGCCAAATTCTTGGAGAATTATGAACACGAGAACCAATACCAAAGAAATAGAATACTAAATTATAAATATCAGAAGTATGATAATAACGCGCCACCAACCAATTCTCATAATAACGATCGCAATCGACCTGCGCAGAACGTTAATACTAATAGAACACAAAATGAAAACACGAATAATAACTCCAGAAACTATAATTATCGCGGCAATAACAATTACAATTATCGTGATAGTCGCAATAATAGAGGAGATGGTGACAGACGACCCAATAATTATAGACATAACGTCAATTATATCTACTCCAGACCTCAAGGTAATCAGCGACGATACTACCCAAGGAGTCACCGATATGACAACCATTATGACCAATCTCGGCATGAAGTCAACTGCCCACATGATGGAAATTATAGGATAGCAGAACATAATACGGAGGATCGCACTGAAACAGTACAAAATCAACACAGTAATCAAAATGAAAATAGAGAAGAGGGAGTAAGCCCTCATTTAAACTAATAGAGGCAGTGAAAATTAATGAATACCCGTCACTGAACCGTAATCTTGGGGAACAACGACTAATAAATAAAATTAAGTGTAATCGTAAAATAACCATAATTAATAACCACTATTTAAAGAATATCAGGAAAGATTTGTTGGAAGAGGATCAGAAACATGTAAACAGTAATAGTAATAACGAAATCATATATATATCAGCAAAATTCTAAAAGACAGTAAGACCAACTTACAAAAATTATTTGAAATAACTATTATATATAAAACGAATTTAGTAAGAAAAAAAAAATTACTAAATCCAAAAGAAATATAATGAATAAATTCTAAAAATAATAAGAACAACTTATTACCAGTCTTGAAGAAAATTACTTGGAATTTAAAAAGAATTTGAGTTGAATACTACCACTAAATTCTAAAAATAATAAGAACAACTTATTACCAGTCTTGAAGAAAATTACTTGGAATTTAAAAAGAATTTGAGTTGAATACTACCACTAAATTCTAAAAATAATAAGAACAACTTATTAAAGATTACCGAAGAAAGCGATAATTACTATTAATGTTTATAAAGAAATAGTGTGAATAATGAATAACAAACCCAAGATTACAGAAAAAGGCGAGAATTATTATTAAATGTTTATAAAGAAATAGTGTGAATAATGAATAACAAAACCCAAGATTACAGAAGAAAGCGATAATTATTATTAATGTTTATAAAGAAATAGTGTGAATAACAAACCCCAAGATTACCGAAGAAAGCGATAATTATTATTAATGTTTATAAAGAAATAGTGTGAATAACAAACCCCAAGATTACAGAAGAAAGCGATAATCATTATTAATGTTTATAAAGAAATAGTGTGAATAACAAACCCAAGATTACAGAAAAAGGCGAGAATTATTATTAAATGTTTATAAAGAAATATTGTGAATAATGAAGAATGGAACCCCAAGATAAAAGTTATTACCTCAAATCGACATATGCAAAATAAAGAAAAAAAAAAAAAATTCATATGACCTAAAATATATACTACATTGCCACATGATGGAACAATTTCAGTAAACGATTGAATGTAACCAATATAATGTTAAAGAAGACAAGAAAGAAAGAGTATTTATGAACATAATTCATTGAAAAATAAACAGCCAAAATAGTGAAATACGATAAGAAGAAGAATAGTTGGGGCTAAGGAATGTATTTAGTCAAAAATACAATTATAATGATCATCACACAACAACTATTTAGAAAATATTGTGATCAGAGGAAAAAAAAAACAAACAAACGAAGAAGATACTTAACATTACAATCTCAACAAAAATGAAAACAAAAATGACTACAAATGATAACTGTCAAAGTCAATATCAACGAATGTTTAAGGAATTAAAATGGAATTACGAAATATGAAGAATAGTAATGAAGAAAAATAAATGCAACAAAGAAAAAATCTTTTCCCAAATATTTATTATTAAATGATTAAAGAGATTATTAGGAGATTATTATTATATTTTATAGCTGACTGTAGATGAATTCCAGCAGTACTATATTAAAATGTGGTGTGGGCAGCAGAGTATGAAGCCAAACAGTGCCTCTCTGAACTGTACCAACGCATGTGTTAGGGATTGTTAGGGAAATTAAATATTTAAGGAATATTAGAATAGTTGCAAGAATAAATTCAGTTTCCGAAGGAATGTGACGAAGAAAACGGAAAGAAGTGAGTTGACAGAAGAATAATTGAAAAATACAGTAATTATAAATAGAAGAGATGTAAAACTAATGTATCAGTGAATAGTGTAGCCAACTACCAACAAGTAAGGTTTACAGAAATAAAATGATCAAGAATGTTAATTAAAATGATGAAATGTTATTAAATAAAAAAAAGTATTAATACTAGTCTAATGAAGTTACATTGAGAATCCCATCGTCAACCATTAACCATGAAATGAAGAAAAGGCATGTGAAAAAGACAAGTTTATTTGACCTAAACTTCATTCAGGTAAACTAAACTTTTTTAGAAGGGGAAGCATATGTAACGCAACAGAAATGCTAGCATTCATGTTACATAAAAGAAGATTCACAGAATAATAAACAAATTGATATTTAACCCCATAATAGAACAGAGATCCAATAATTACAATTATAATCATAGACAAAATTAAATAAGGATGCAAGGTAGTGTTGACTAGAATAAACGAACCTGTAAGATAAATAATAGCAAAAAAAAGATGCTAATCTTTCATTAAGATGTTTAATGAAAAGCAAAAAAAAAAAAAATGAACAATGACTTAATTTATGGTAATAACAAATAAGAATTTTGTGTTAAGAAGTATTATTTTATGACAAAAATGTTATGATAAAGTTTATGTGATGTTATATCAAATATGTGTTGAGTTAATGAAAAATAATGAAACAAGTTGTATTATTCAATGACTGTCGTAGAATGAAGTGTGAGGCAGTTAATCAATGTTCATAAATTCGAATTCTGTTGTATGTGATCAAGAGATCAAGATAAAATTGTTATTAGATATAGAAAAGTAATTGTTTATATAAGTGCTAATAATTAAGATTTGATTGTATGTATGAATTTATATAAAAGGGACTATAGATGCATAACAGACATAACCACAGGTAGATCAGTTTACAATAAAAGGCCTAACAGGCAAAAATACTATATAAACACTAATAACATAAAGATTAGGTGCATCAATTAATAATAATTAATAAATACGCTATGAAGAGCTAGAAAAAAAAGAAAAACATTAAATTAATAATAATATTTAATAAAATTTATACAAATTATAATAATACCATAATGCCATAATATCGATTGGTAAAATATAATATCGAAGGTGGATTAAATATAATAAAAAAGAAAAAAGCGGACTTATATCAAAAAATCAGTAGAATATGTGTATAAAGTAATAAACCAACTATCGGTAAAGTTACATCCCGATAGGACAGCAAATTGATAAAGAATAGATAAAAAATATATGAAAGAAACACTATATAGTCAAAACATGTGGAAGGCAGAAATTATTATATGTTGCTAGGGACGAAAAATAAGAACAAGAAGTTGTTGATTTTGGACAAGACAAGAATTGCTTTGAATAAACTGAAAGTGATGAGATTAAAAACCCAAGAATAATCTATTTAATTGTAATATTCGAAATTACCAGATACTATTATAAAAATACAAAATTCTAATGATAATATTTACGTCTACTACCAATACAGATAAACAAAAATAACACTACAATATGAAATGATAATAGAGAGTAAATAATTGAAGTCTACAAGAAAGAACTTGGACTGTCCCATATCCGAAGGGAATTGATGAGATATTAAAGAAATAGAAAGAATTAACAGTAACACAACTCATAATAATCACAACACCAGAAATTATAACCTTGCAAATACACGGAACAACACTAATTGCTTCAACCGAAGGAAGAACTTATTTGGATCCTGGCGGTGCAGAAGAAACATCAATCGAGCTGTAAATCAATCCAGGAACTGTATTCCGAAGTGGACAGGACAAGAATTACTTTTATTAAACCGAAGACAGAAAACCGTACTGCATAACCATTCAAAACAGTAAATTTAGCGATCAACCGCCTACACGATTTGCTTCGTTCGAGTCTGGTAAATTATATTATATTAATCATACTAAATACACAACACATAAATATTGTAAATCTTGCATTCTTATCTATGTATTTTTAGTCTTCCCCACAGTTACAAGAACCTTCACACCCTGAAATAAATTAAATACAAATCAAAACATAATATATAACCAAATATAAATAAAGGATTAAAATAATCAACAATCGATACCTGAAGTCTATAGTCCAAGCATATATTAATTAGCACATATCTTATTTAATGTGAATCAAGTAAACAAATAAAGAACCTTTATATATTTGTCAAATCTTGTTATTTGGAGTATGGTTAGTGAACTGGGAACAAAAAGTAACTGAATAAGTATAGAATAAATGGTTAATATAAACATCAAAATAACCTATAAGTTTTGTTGAGCTGATACTGCAGCGCTTATAGCGGAATTATCCGACACCAAAGAGGGAGCGTAAAATTACGAATTTAGACAGATCTCTCTTCAAGGTATAATAGGGTTGGATGAAATTGTAGAATAACGATTAAGTTGTTTAAGTTCTAGGCACACTAACACTGATAATTATTAAAGAGTTAAGTTAATATTAGTTAATTACATCCATATATTCCACAACTCCAAATATCTCCGAGATTTATATAATTAAAGTAATACAAAACAAATTGACAAATACAACAGTGGGGTTTTAAGGAGAGGAAACCCGTTTAAGTACAAATTGGCTTTCATCCCGTGGCTTGAACAGTAGCGGCTACACCCCGGTTTAAGTACAATATATATATATATATATATATTACTATAATACTTATAACTATTTTACCTCAAGATGTATTTTTTCTTTAGGGACATGTTTCGGGAGATCCTGTTCTCCCATCTTCAACCTTTGCCATCTTGCTTCTGGTGCAGTATTTGTATGTTGGCTTCTGGATGTTATTATGGTGGTTTGTTGGTCTTTGGTCCTTCAATGTTGCATTATTGTGTGTGGTTGTGGTATCTGTTTTTGTATTTTGTGTATTTTCGATGTTGAGTGCTTTGAATATTGTGTCATGTTTTGTATTGATTTGTATTGACACATGACACAATATTCAAAGCACTCAACATCGAAAATACACAAAATACAAAAACAGATACCACAACCACACACAATAATGCAACATTGAAGGACCAAAGACCAACAAACCACCATAATAACATCCAGAAGCCAACACACAAATACTGCACCAGAAGCAAGATGGCGAAGGTTGAAGATGGGAGAACAGGATCTCCCGAAACATGTCCCTAAAGAAAAAATACATCTTGAGGTAAAATAGTTATAAGTATTATAGTATTACATACATCAAGAAACGGACTGTAGCAGAAAGTGATTGAAATATATATATATATATATATATATATATATATATATGTTTAACGTTACAAATAATTCAAATAACATCTTGATCATCTGTTAGTTCAGCAGAATAACAGTGACACTTTTAATAACCGCATAAAATAAACACTTAGAAACAACACAGGCGGTTAACTTAACTGTTTGGACCACAGAAGTGAGGCATGCCTCAACGCTCTATGTGTACAGCGCAGGACAATCCCCCCCTCCAATCACTTGATAACAGCCGCAAATTCAAACAGAATCAAACAATTTTTTGTATACTTCCTTGAATTGTAGAGATCTCAAGGACTTTCGATTTTGGTGAAGCTCGGTTAAGGGGAAAGGGTAGTTTACCCGCAACCTTTTACGTTTTAACAACAGTAAAGTACTTGAAAATTCATTTAAACTTTTTGAAACAATGGTAATTGTTAAAAATAAAATAATTTTGTTGCCAGGCAATAAAATTATAATTTTTTCTTTTTAATGTAAATTATGTATGAGTTAATATACATGTATAAAATAATATATCGTTCGTGGCAGGCAAGCATATCTCAGTTATGTAATGTTTACGTTTCAATTTTATTATTTTGACTACCGCAATAAAAAGGCAGGGAAGACACACACACACACACACACACACACACACACACACACACACACACACACACACACACACACACACACACACACACACACACACACACACACACACACACACACACACACACACACACACACACACACACACACACACACACACACACACACACACACACACACACACACACACACACACACACACACACACACACACACACACACACACACAATACACGTTATTTCTGGCCTCACTCATGTTTATTTTCTTACATTTACACGCTTTTTAAACGGTAAGTGC
This sequence comes from Magicicada septendecula, assembly GCA_034769895.1. Taxonomy (NCBI): domain Eukaryota; kingdom Metazoa; phylum Arthropoda; class Insecta; order Hemiptera; family Cicadidae; genus Magicicada; species Magicicada septendecula. Next base: position 68,240,141 of record CM068367.1, read on the forward strand.
CGAAACCCATACCAACATAACGCGTGCAAGCCGAAAAAGTGTCCACCGTGGATAGCGATTTGCTTCCTGTGGATCTCTGGGCAGTGTAACTGCACGTGTTTACAGAGGAACGATTCATAGACAGACTTTTTCGTCTTTAGGGAATGAACCCTCTGCAAGATGCTGAGGGTCCATGAGTGACTTCGGAGCGCTCCTTCTTTTTCGCGTGTTTGTTCTGTGAAACATACACTGTAGATTCCCAGCTTGATAGGAACGCTGCAACTAGGAACACAATAGCAACGCTCAATAGGAAATGTTGAAAATTTTTGTCCACGGTGTACCCTCATACACACTAAACCTGCTCTGATGTTTTAATTACGGACATCATAATATTAAAACTTTGGAAACTTGAGCACTACTTAATGGAGATCAAACATTAACTTATACAAGCCATTAATTTTATGCAATTTTTTATATATATTGTACAACGTTATCGGCAACAAAGAAGTAGTTTTTGTTAAAATTCCTTCCCGGGATGTTTGGCTGTAGTCCAATGTTTTCTACAAAACCAGACGTTTCCGCAATGCCATCGACTTCCATCATCAGTGAAAATCGAGTGCGATAACATGAGGTGGTATACATTAGTGACCACAGTATTGTGGTTAAGGCTGAAGCAGTAAGTAGAAAGAAGTAGTTTCTATAGTAATATTTCATTTCTAAAATGATTTTAAATATAAATATTAGAACATGGAAGTCATGTATAGTTCTCCATACTGATATTTTCGAAAAGTGTCTGTGTGTAGAATTGTTTCTATGGCAAACGATAACAGCCGCAAATTCAAACAGAATCAAATAATTTTTTGCATACAGCCTTGAATTGTAGAGAACTCGAGGTGTATTGTTTTTGGTGAAGATCGGCTAAGGGAAAGGGGTAGTTTACCTGCAACATTTTACGTTTTAACAGAGTAAATTGGTTAATTTTGATAAATAAAGTATCCTGAAAAGAAGATTATAATAATCCACTGTAGAAAGGTAGATGATATATCTATCTATAAATGAAATGGTAGTTGAATGGGGGAGGGGGTAATTTTTTTAATAAATTAAAATGGTAGTTGATGATGGAGGAAGTAAATTTTATTATTACTTCCATATTCCTTAAGGAAATGGAAGTATGGTGATGGCAAAAAAAATCGTGTTCGAGACTATTGCAGAGTCTGATTGTACTACACTCAAAACATGAAAAAAAGTCGTTTTCCGAAAAGTGTCTGTGTGTCTGTCTGTCTGTGTGTAGATTTTTTTTCTATGGTAAACGATAACTGCCGCAAATTCAAACAGAATCAAATAATTTTTTGCATACAGCCCTGATTTGTAGAGTACTCAAGACCTATTGTTTTTGGTGAAGATTGGTTAAGGGAAAGGGGTAGTTTACCAGCAATGTTTTATGTTTTAACAAGGGTATTTTCTATGGCAAACGATAACGTCCGCAAATTCAAACTGAATCATATAATGTTTTGCATACAGCCCTGAATTGTAGAGTTCTCAAGACCTGTTGGTGTTGGTGAGGATCGGTTAAGGGAAAGGGGTAGTTTACCAGCAACATTTTATGTTTTAACAAGGGTAATTTTTTCTATGACGCACGATAACTGCCGTAAATTTGAACGGAATCGACTACTTTTTTGCATACCTTTTTGAATTATAGAGTATTCTAGGTCTGTTGATTTTGTTGAAGATCGGTTAGGGGAAAGGGGTAGTTTACCAGCAACATTTTATGTTTTAACAAGGGTAATTTTTTTATGACGAATGATAACTGCCGTAAATTCAAAGAGAATCAAATACATTTTTGTTTGCGGTCCTGTGAATTGTAAAGAAGTGAAGGCCTGTTGATTTTGGTGAAGATCAGTTAAGGGAAAGGGGTAGTTTACTTGCCACTTTTCGTGTTTTAACAAGAGTAATTGTTTCTATGATGAACGATAACTGCCGCACATTCAAACAGAATCAAATAATGTTTTGCATGCATGCCGCAATTGTAGAGAACTCAAGGCCTGTTGATTTTGGTGAAGACCGATTAATGGAAAGGGGTAGTTTACCTGCAACATTTTATGTTGTAACAAGAGAAATGTATTCATGACGAACATGATGACACGTTCCCGAAATGATTGTGGTGTTCCCGAGATGACTGTTTCGTTCCCGAAGTGATATCTGCTATTAAATTTCTCAATTAAATTACTATATAAGCTGTGTTTAATTAATTTTTAATAAGATATACATGGGTTTTTTGTAGCAATATGGAGTCTGACGAAGCGGGTAAAAATAAAAAAAGACCGAAAAAACAGTTGAAAAAAGATAGTTCGGCTTATTTACGCCAAAGAGAAAAAGCTAATGCTAGAAAAAGAAAATTTTTAGATAAGATGACTCCTGAACAGAGAGAGATTAAAAGGGCTAAAGACAGAGCATACTATCAGAAAAAAAAGCAGAAAAGAAAGTGAAGAACATTACTGAGATGACAAAGCGGGAGAAGCGAAAGCAGAGGAAAAATTGGAAAAAAGCATCAAAAAAATATAGGGAAAAGAAAAAGGTATTGGCAAATATAGTTAGCAATACGCCTCCAAATTCAGATGATGATTCAGCCGTAACCCCTTCAGTAAGAAGACAAGTAGGAAGAAAAATAGTATGGAAAGATAGAGCAAAAGCATACCGTAAAATAAAAAAACAGGAAGAAACCATAGCTCAAATGAAATGTAAAATTGAGTCTTTAAAGAAAAAAACTAAAAAGAAGGGACGAAAAAAGATAAGCATTACCTTCTACTCCTAACAGCAAAGTTAATGCTTTAATAAAAGATATTCACGTACCTCCTGAAGTGCGCAAAAGCCTTTTGTTTAGTGAAGTATTGACGACGCAATTACAAGAAAAGGCTGATACTTTACAAAAAAATTCCAAAGAGAGAGAAGTCTTCTAAAAATGTGTCAGTGGCACTAGCTTGAGAAAATACAAATTACTACATATGCCCAAGAAGTTTTTACCAAAAGAGAAAAACAATAAATCGATTATGACATCTGATGCCAAAGTTCGCGAGATAGTTTTGAAGCCAGAAGTTCATCAAAAAGTCATAAATTTCTTTGAAAGAGATGACATCAGTAGGATGTGCCCAGCTAAGAGAGATTTCGTAAAGAAAAACGGTATTAAAAAACAAAAGCGCATCCTTTTATTCACGTTAAAGCGTTGACATCAAAATTCGTCCAAGAAACTGGTATTAATTTACCTTATGCGACACTACTAAGGGCAAAGCCATTTTGGGTTGTAGCTCCAAAACTAAGAGACCGAGAAACTTGTTTGTGCGTTAAGCATGAAAATTTCGAATTAAAACTTAATAAACTGAAAAGTTTACAACAGCTTAATCACGGGAGCACAGAAAAGTTGATTGAGGATTACAGTTGCGACGTAACTTCTTATGACTGTATGAATGGTTTGTGTGATAAATGCAAAAATCAAACGTTCGAGCCAGGTGACAACAAAGATTCTTTGATATATTTTCAGTGGAAGTCCATTAATGAGGATAAAATTGTAAAAGGTGAGAAGAAGATGTTTAAAATTACAAAAAAGGTTGCTATCTCGAGTACAGTCAAAGAATTAAAAATGGCTTTAGCTGAAGACATTCCAGTAATGAAAAAACATCTCTATAGCATTTATAGTTACAACAGACTGAAAAAAGAGCTCAAAGAAAACTTAACTGAAAAAGAGATTATAATACAGATAGACTTCTCAGAGAACTACACTACTAAGTACGCAAATGAAATTCAGTCCACCCATTTTGCCAAAAATCAGTTATCTATTCATACAGGCGTATATTATTCACGAAACGTTAACAATGCTTTGCAATCAAGATCTTTTGCTACAGTGAGTGAAAATTTGGATCACCAGGCCCATGCAGTGTGGGCTCATATGAAACCGATCTTAACAATGATTCTGGTAAACAAAAATGTTGACACTCTCCATATCTACTCTGACGGTCCAACATCCCAATACCGCAGCCGTACGAATATATATCTTTGGCTTCAAACATTGATTCATGAATTCCAGCAAATAACAAAAGCTACTTGGACATTCAGTAAACCTGGGCATGGAAAAGGGCCCATGGATGGCGTAGGTGGCGTTCTTAAAAGAACTGCCGACAGCCATGTGTTAATGGGAAAGGACATTAAAACAGCCTCGGACTTTGCCAATCTGTTCACAGAGTCTGCTATTCAAGTAAAAATAATCCCTGATGATGACATCACTAGCGTAAAAAATATGGTCCCGAAAACTTTAGATGCTATACCAGGTATTATGAATATCACGAAAATTACCTGGCAAAGAGGGCCAGAAGTTTCAATACTAGTATATCAACATGAACATTTTCAAAAAGAGTTAAAACTATCCACGTTTCTAGTGATTTAAACGCGAACGTAGTCGAATCCATGGATGTATATACGCCTTTGATAGAATCTCCTTATCCGGAAGAACCCATGGAAACAAATGATTTTGAAGACCTGCTGAAATTCAAGAAGAGACATAACGTTTATAAAAGCATTTATAACTCATCTTCATCGGATGAGGAAGATTTAATGGCAATCTCTGTTCGTCAGCAGGCTGAACAAAAAACCAATAGTGTTGAAGCTGGTACATCTTACGGCCACGGCAAAGAAAACTTACATCCAAATTTAATTTCCCCTGGGACATTTTTATTAATTAAAGTACCTACTCAAAAGGAAAATGTCTATTATAGATATGTTGCCACCAGTCAGACTTGTGTTGATAAAGATGAGGGGGAAATTTTAGTAACTTTCTTGAGATATGTACGTAATAGTGCCAGAAAATTTAAACTAGAGTCAAAAGACGTGTCATATATTGCTTTTGAGCAAATAATTAATATTATTCCTACACCTTTACTGAAAAAAGAACAGAACGGAGAGTATTATTACTTTGAGACTGATGTTGATGTTTTCGAACAATTCTAATATTTTTGTAATTTTGTCTATGCATAAGCAAACTCTTTTTTGTTTTATAATTTAATTTAGATTTGATATTATTGTTCTTTAGTATGGGTGATTATCACCAACGTACTGAAAATATAGATCTGTGATTGTTAGTTGTACTTGGCTGTGTACTTTAATCAAAAAGACTGCATTATGAGAACTGATTAAAACTAAGTAAAGTTAATTTTATGTTAAGTACAAACCTTGTAGCCAGTTTAATAAATAACTATTCATTCCGAAACTTTTTACACGTTTATCATTTCAGTATCCCCATACTGTACCTACATATATCGTCATTGAGGGAACACACGTGTCATTCCGTGAACACCCAATCATTTCCGGGAACACTACTTAAATTATGAAAAAACGTACAACTTTAGATATTTTCATAAAATAAGATTACAGTTTTATTGAAAAAGTTTAATTCTTTGTATGTAAAGGTAATTTAATTATGAAAGTTATTTATATTTTTTCATTTGGAAAATTTTATACTTGAAAATAGTATCTTTACCTCATTTCTGGTGGACTTTTGCTTCAGAGGTTTATTGTAGGTAATATTTTACATGTTTTTTTATTTCATAATACTAACTATATACTTACGCTATGTATAAAGTAAAAATAAGATAATATTATTTTTGTTTAGATATACAATTGAATTTTTAAAAATGTTCCCGAAATGACCTTTTTTAACTAAGCGGCTCTTTAAAAACACTATTACAAAAAAAAAATTAATTCTATGCTTGCCCCATTTAAATATAGTTTAAACACAAGTTTAGTGATGATTTAAGCTAACTTTCATAATCATAGCTTCTAAGAATTTTCATCATAAAACCAAACTTGGAATTCGCCACCTTGGTGATTTTGAGCCATATGTAACCACACCTGGAGTGCTATAGTACAATGCAAGCAAATTCTATTGACACTCCAGTCCAGCAGCAGATTGCTGGAAGGTCACATAGTAATGCATATCTCCAAAACTAAACAAAACATAGTTTTGTAAACAACTGTAAACATAGTAAACATAGTTTTATTTTAGTTGTATTTTTTTGGAATATATTAGACATATTGTATATATTATTATTTTGGAGAAACAGTAAAATTCTAACCATCAAGAACTTCTAACCATGCTTAGGAGTAAGGCAATCACAAGTGTCAGAGTATTCTAAAAACTAGAAAGGCCTCGTTCGAGGAAAAAGTGTATATAGCAGGGAAGGAACAAAATTTGACAAAGTTATTCTAAAAACTATTGCTCATTTTTTAATTTTTTTCAAAACAGCAAGACAGTCACAAATTAGTTGGGTGTATGCATTACCATAAATTCAGTTGACACATGGAAGCAGATATATTGTATTGGGGAGAGAAATATTCTATTTTTACATAAGCCTATATCTATTTCTTCAGTGACCAAGTGTCATATTCAACTGTATTTTGTTTGTGCCATGTGTTATGTATGTTTTTTGAGTCCTGTCTCCTTTATTTAATCATGAAATATGTTTAATTGAACTATACACAATTGTGAGGTAATAGGGTTATGGATTATAAATACGAGGGGTAACCCAAAAATAAGGTCTCCATAGCACTACAGCCGCAGGGAAATTTTTTGGGTGGCAGTTTGCACCACTTCTGTATTCGGCCATCCCTCCTCTTTCAAACAAGCGGTCGCCGAGCTCGCTAGGTGAATTAGTCTTGGCTTGGCAGCCATTACCAATGGTGCTCCCAATCGCCGTTACTGCCAAGTGTGGACTTCGCGAAGTCATTCGATTTCTCAACGCAAAAGGTGTTCAACCTAATGAAATTCATAGACAGTTGATTGAAGTGTATAGGGTGGGGTGTATGGATGTCAAAAACATCCACAAGTGGTGTAGAGAGTTTAAAGTTGGTCATACAGAAATTCATGATGAAGAAAGAAGCGGGAGACTGTCAGTGTCAGACGATATGATCAGGAAAGTTGAAGATGTGCATGAAGATCGGAGGATCACTATCCATGAGCTCTCTTGTTTGCTTCCTGAAGTTTCAAAATCCACCATTCAGAGGATTTTGTCTGAAAAGTTGGGATATCGGAAGGTGTGCACAAGGTGGGTCCCGCAAATGCTTACAGAAGACCACAAATGGCCATGCGTCGAAACTGCCCGCGTATTTCTTGAGTGCTATGTGGATGAAAAACATGACTTTTTGAATTCTATTGCCACAGGTGACGAAACGTGGGTTCACCACTTCACACCTGAATCCAAACAACAATCACTTGAGTGGCGTCATTCAACTTCGCCAACGCTGCGGAAATTCAAACAAACACAGTCTGCCACCAAGATCATGGCGGCTGTGTTTTGGGATCGGAAGGGGGTATTGTTGATCGATTTCATGCCTACTGGGACCACAATAAATGCAGATGCATATTGTGAGACAGTCAAAAAACTCAAACGGGCGATTCAGAACCGGAGAAGAGGAATGCTCACCAAAGGCGTGTCCATTCTTCCATTCTTCACGACAATGCTCGGCCTCATGTAGCCTGTGCAACCATCAACCATCGATCTTCTGAACCAATCTGGATGGGACATTATCTCCCCCCCCTTATAGTCCAGACTTGGCACCCAGTGACTCATTTGTTTACACATTTGAAAGAACATAGGTGGAATGGGATTCAATGAGGTGAAAGAATAGGTCAAACGCTATCTCAATGAATTGGCGGTGAGCTTCTATGACACTGGCATATTAAAACTGCCACAGCGGCTCGAAAAATGCATCAAACGTAATGATGATTATGTTGAAAAATAGTGTGTTATGCTTCACAACCATGTAAAAATAAATGTTTTTTTCTATTTTCAAAAAATATGGAGACTTTACTTTTGGGTTACCCCTTGTAAATACTGTTACGACAGTCTCACTGATTGACATGTTGTTCAGTCAAACAGAGTAACTGACACCAATAAAGTCACTAATTACAAACTTTAATTATACACAAACAGCAGTTATAAATCAACAAAAAACTCTTATAGATTAATTCAAGTTAAATTTTTAACAACAATAAATGTCACCTTATTATAGTTCCACACTTCAATAAATCACTAGCTATTACTGACACTGGGCTGCTCTGAAATCTAGTATTTATACCTCCACTGCCTTGCAGTGTAGCAAGCTAGTGGCCCTGAATCCTGATAGAGTAGTCGAATGACCATCTGGAAGGAGCACAGGCAATCTAGAAGAGTCCAGAACCCTACATAATGATCTGTAAATGTCTGGAACATTCTCACATGTTGTGTACTCAGAATCACTTACGCACTCAGCGATGTGGTACAATTTATTTCATCAGCATAAAACTTGCCCCCTCTTTAAGCCTGTTTGTCCCGAATTGGCAAACCGTCTCTACAGTAATACTTGGCCAGGCAGTCTAGGTGAACGACCTTAAACAGCATCATTGATTCCTTTTTTCTCAGTGTAAGGCCCTTCCCTTACAATTTTCATCACCAGCCTCTTATCTAACATCCTCTTCAGCGACTTCTTCCATGGATATTTCCTGTAATTCGGGAACAAGCAAGAGCCTTGATTAATGGCCATAGTAGGTTTTACCAATGACCTCTTCTGTTGCCACACAAATCAGACCTTCATCTACCTTCTTCTTCTGTTTCCGTAGCCATACCCAATGATTCCTCTTCTCCGCACTTCTTGACTCATTTTTCAGTCACTGTCACTTGATTGATCAAATAGTTTGTTGATACTATAATTTCAGCCATGTTAAACTTTATCTCCTCTTGGCCAATGCTCAGGACATTCTGTCTTACAACAAATCTATAGGCATTGACAGTATCTGCAACAAGCATTTGGTAGAATAGGAAAGATTAAAATGTTACTAAGCTTAGGCAACTGAATTATAAAGTTATTGTTATTATTATTACATGTTATCTAATTCAGAATCACGTAAGTAATAACATAACACTATCTGCATACTTTTGAAACTACAATGTACGTCTCCTTACCCTCTTGACTTCAGTTTTTCCTTTAACTCAACGATTTTGAATGAGCGAAGCAAGTTCTCAGTTTTAACATGACCATTTGGCATTTGTCTGTTCATCTCTCTTTCTGTTTGGGCTATGCCTCGCGATAACTTTTCACTGAACAATCAATTTCCATAAAACTTGGTGTACGTATCCACACATTTACCCCACAGATCCATATTTTTTATATTGAGACCTCCAAAAATAAGATGGAAGTCAAAAATATGGGGGAAAACATTTTGAAAAATCACAAAAATCAGTGTCGGATATCAAAGAGAAGTGGGGGATCAAGTTAAGAAAATTCTATTAAAAATTCAAACTTGGTATCTTTGATAAATTGACAAAATTAATACCTTCCAATGCCCTTGCAACACCATAACTTAAAAAAAAATGTTTATAAGCTGTTTGCAAAAAAAGATTACATATTGATGTTAGTCATGGATGTCATTTATTATACAATCAGTGAAAAGTCAGGCTGTATGAGGTTTGATAAAAAAAAGTGCAGTTTTTTAATTTCCTACGCTACAACTGTCTGATTGAAAAACTGTTTTTACATGACGTTGGTACACATCTTGTTGACATTTGTTTAACATTTTAACCTTATTGGATGCATAGTTTAGATTTGACAGCTAATTCAGTATGTTGTGTCATGGTATATTAGGCGATTACATATTCTACAATGTAAGGATTAACAAAGTACTTTAAAATTGTGTGTGAAGAATGAGACAAACTGCTCTTTGTAAAACTGTTGCAGGTTTCTGATGAGCCTGATATGCATGAAAAAGCTATATACAAATAGCACAAAAACTTCCATAAGTGCCATGAATGAGTTGAGATTGTGATAATCAGATGAAGACAGTAGTTTTGTGTTCTATCAATTTTCATCGCTAAGTGCAAAGTAAATAAAAAGTATTGTTCAGGAATTTTATGCCATTTGTGTGAAGCTATTTGCAGAAAATGGCCTGATTTATGAATAATTTATAGAAATTGGCCATTACTGCACCAGGATGCATGCCATTCCTTGTTCAAGAAATCTGGTTAAAAAACATTGTAATGGCACCAACAATGCTGTATTCATCAGACATGCCCTGAATTGATTTTCTTCGCTTTTAAAAAATGAAAAAACAAAGTACAATTTTCACAACTATTGGAGGCATAAAACAAAATATCGGTATGGAGAACCATACATGACTTCCATATTCTAAGATTTATATTTAAAATCATTTTCAGCCAAACAGCCAGGCTGTGCCTTACCTGCCTTTTTATTGCTGTATTAAATGAAAAATATTATATTACATTAAAATGAAAAAATTATAATTTTATTGCCTGGCAACAAAATTATTTTATTTTTAACAATTACCATTGTTTCAAAAAGTTTAAATAAATTTTCAAGTACTTTACTCTTGTTAAAACGTATAAGGTTGCAGGTAAACTACCCCTTCCCCTTAACCGATCTTCACCAAAATCGAAAGTCATTGAGACCTCTACAATTCAGGGACGTATGCAAAAAATTATTTGATTCTGTTTGAATTTGCGGCTGTTATCGTTTGCCATAGAAAATACGCTTGATAAAAAAACGTTGCAGGTAAACTACCCCTTCCCCTTAACCGATCTTCACCAAAATCGGAAGTCATTGAGACCTCTACAATTCAGGGACGTATGCAAAAAATTATTTGATTCTGTTTGAATTTGCGGCTGTTATCGTTTGCCATAGAAAATACGCTTGATAAAAAAACGTTGCAGGTAAACTACCCCTTCCCCTTAACCGATCTTCACCAAAAACAATAGGTCTTGAGTACTCTACAAATCAGGACTGTATGCAAAACATTATTTGATTCTGTTTGAATTTGCGGCTGTTATCGTTTGCCATAGAAAATACCCTTGTTAAAAAAACGTTGCAGGTAAACTACCCCTTTCCCTCAACCGATCTTCACCAAAAACAATAGGTCTTGAGAAATCTACAATTCAGGGCTGTATGCGAAACATTATTTGATTCTGTTTGAATTTGCGGCTGTTATCGTTTGCCAAAAAAAAAAAATTTCCCTTGATAAAAAAAACCGTTGCAGGTAAACTACCCCTTCCCCTCAACCGATCTTCACCAAAAACAATAGGTCGCGAGTACTCTACAAATCAGGGCTGTATGCAAAAAATTATTTGATTCTGTTTGAATTTGCGGCAGTTGTCGTTTGCCATAGAAAATACGCATGATAAAAAACGTTGCTGGTAAACTACCCCTTCCCCTCAACCGATCTTCACCAAAAACAATAGGTCTTGAGTACTCTACAAATCAGGGCTGTATGCAGAAAATTATTTGATTCTGTTTGAATTTGCGGCTGTTATCGTTTGCCATAGAAAATACCCTTGTTAAAAAAACGTTGTAGGTAAACTACCCCTTTCCCTTAACCGATCTTCACCAAAAACAAAAGGTATTGAGAACTCTACAATTTAGGGCTGTATGCAAATAATCTTTTGATTCTGTTTGAATTTGCGGCTGTTATCGTTTGCCATAGGAAATACCCTTGTTAAAACATAAAACGTTACAGGTAAACTACCCCTTTCCCTTAACCGATCTTCACCAAAAACAATAGGTCTTGAGAACTCTACAATTCAGGGCTGTATGCGAAACATTATTTGATTCTGTTTGAATTTGCGGCTGTTATCGTTTGCCAAACAAACAAAATTACCCTTGCTAAAAAAAAACCGTTGCAGGTAAACTACCCCTTTCCCTCAACCGATCTTCACCAAAAACAATAGGTCGCGAGAACTCTGCAAAACCGGGCTGTATGCAAAAAATTATTTGATTCTGTATGAATTTGCGGCAGTTATCGTTTGCCATAGAAAAAAATCTACAGACAGACAGACACACAGACAGACAGACACACAGACAGACAGACAGACAGACACACAGACACTTTTCGGAAAACGACTTTTTTTCATGTTTTGAGTGTAGTAGAATCAGAATCTGCAATAATCTCGAACACGATTTTTTTTGCCATCACCATACTTCCATTCCTTAAGGAATATGGAAGTAAAATTGCTAAGCGAACTCAAGGCTATGCCACAAAGTATGTTCAAGAAATGTTTTGAATACAAGAAAAAATGTTGCCATAATTGAGATTTATGTGATAAGGATTACTGTGAAGAGGACAGTAAATATATAGAAGAATAAAGATGTAATTGTTTAAACACACAAAAATTGCACAACTTCCAAACAAAACTCATAGGCCAACAGATATATATGGAAATACCGGTACATGTAAACTTAAAAGCTAAGACTAAATAATTGTTATGTAGGCATTATGGTTATAAATTTAAAGTACAAAAAAAATCAATGCACTAGTGTGGGAATTTTGTGTATTTTGTACGATTGTCTGCTTTACGGTTATTTTACTAAAAAAAAGTAATCAGAGTTTCTGTAATTTTTCTGATTAACCCACAAATTATCTTATATTGAAATTTATATAATAATAGATGTACTTGTTCAAATGTTTAAACGATGAAATGGTGAGAGAGTTCTTTTTCTCAGACAGCTTACTACTTTTATTTGGCATGACAATTAAACTTGATAATAATTATCTTGGACTAGTACAGCTTAATTCTTTATGAACAGAATATTATTTATATTTAACAGTTTTGAAAAAAAAAGACCAACACAAATTAAATTATCCAACATAACATAATGTTCATAACTACAATAGAATGCCCTAAGTAGTTTGTATGGCAATGCCCCAGTCTAGCCAATCAGAACATTTTCAGCATTAGTTTTCCATAAGAAAGTGTAACAATGCATCACTCACTGATGATGTACGTATATACTGCAGTGAGATTGTGTATAGTTTCAGTCATTTCTCTATAATTTTCAATTGGGAAATAATTAATTACGATAATTCAGCTTGAAACAGTATTCATTACTGTATTTTCAAAATTCATAAATTTTGGGATTTAATTGAGTTGTCTGATCTAAAAATGAGCATCACTAATTGATACTAGGGAAAGAGGGCAGAGAAGGGATTCAAAAGAAGACTTTTAAAAAACGATTCATTTGTCTACTGCATTCAGTAATTCTTGTACACTAAAGGGAAATCAATTTCATGATTAATCAATTTCATTGTAAGAAGACAATTTCTTTTGAATTATACCTGTTAAAAAAGATGCAAAATAATTTAAGACAATATGTGATTAATCTTTCTCATTGTGTAATAGACATGTAAAAATGTGATTTACAAAAATGTAGACATATGAAAATAAAAGATATCATTTGAAACAATATACTATGTCAGAAATAAAGGACAGAAAACAGTTTTTGTTCAAAATAATCATAACCTTTTCTACACTTTGTATAAACTCAATGTATAATTTAAAACTCTCAACTTAATAGACCACAATTTGTACATGATACATATTTTAATCAATTTTTGCACACACACACACACACACACACACACACACACACACACACACACACACACACACACACACACACACACACACACACACACACACACACACACACACACACACACACACACACACACACACACACACACACACACACACACACACACACACACAGGTATTGGTAGACAGTGAAACAATGCAAAAGTCATGTATAGACAAAGCATATTATCACTACAGATGTATACCTATCAAACCAGTTTAGTTTTTATAAAGATAATGCAAAAGTTTGAATACTAACTGTGCGTGCGTGCGCGCGCGTGTGTGTGTGTGTGTGTGTGTGTGTGTGTCAAAGGCTTGTACACAAGATACAACAAGACAAAATTTGCAGTATATTAACTACAGACTGCAGTTTTCTTAGTGTCTCCATTTTGTACTCTGCCACAGATCATAGTAAGTGTATTCTATATATAGCACTTGAATAATATATTTCTCAAACATATTCTAAAAGTAATCACCGGTAGTAAAAAATGATATAAAGTCAAAATTATACTAATTTATACTTCATGTTTATTTTATATTTTTCAGCTGTACAATATAATTTTAAATTGTGCATGTGTGTGTGTGTGTGTGTGTGTGTGTGTGTGTGTGTGTGTGTGTGTGTGTGTGTGTGTGTGTGTTCTACATTATTCATGTGTTGAATAATGTTCTACATAGAGATTTTAATAAATAGTTTTATTACCAATTGAAGGCTTTATCATCAAGCAGTGTTATTTTTTATAATATTCATAATTTCATTTACAGACTCTGACATTAAATTGTAAATGTTTATTGTCATTATGCAACTTGTAAGCTCTGTGATTTTACTATTAAGATAAACTTTTGGGGTCCTTTTTTGTGTTTTACTCACATTATATTATTTTACTTAACAGCAAACTTACTTACTCATACATCCATACTATGGCAAGACATCCTCAGTAGCTGAACCAATACTCAAACTCAGTTGAGCCACTGAAGACATCTCGTCATAGTAAAACATTTGAAGCTTGAAAAAAATAATAAACAAACATTTAAACTGAAAAAACAGAGTTATTATCATTTATTTTATATTTTTCACCAAATGTTTTGATCATTTTATTATAAGGCATGATAATCTTCAATCTCAGTTGAAACTGCTAAATGTACCATACCATATAATGGGAAAAAATGTTTTTAAATCTCATACCAGTACTGTTTTTAATTTACAGTTGTTTTATAAATAACATATTTTGTGGAATCATTTGCTGCAAATTGCATGAAATATCATCACATTTGAAATCCTGATTAAATAAATTTTGTACATGCCTGTTCTGGAACGGTTTTGTACAATTCCTGCAATGGTTTCAGCTGAACTGACCATTTATATAACAGGATGACAAATGTTTTTTCTTGTCACCTTCTTCTTGATGTCTTTGAGATTATTAAACATTATAAATGCGTGCCAATTCAGCTTCTGCATGTAGTATTAGAAAATTACTGACAAACATCATACCCAATCCTTTTAGCATCATAACAAAGTCTAATCACATAACAGATATACTAAAATATAACATTATTATTAATAATAACAAAACTTTTTACAAGAATATATTTTTTTATTATTTTGAAATATCTGATAATGATAGTTGAATACTATTGAAAGAAAGAATTGAAATATTGTAATAGCCCGAGTAAGACTATCGAAAAAAAAAGGGCAAAAAAGGCAAATTTCCAGAAACAGCATCTTTTGAGCTGATTTTTTTTAAACGATAGGTTTAGTGTTTACCTAAAAGTTTATCCGAGTTCCAGACTTCAGACCCCCCATTTTCCCCGACTTTTCACTTCTGGCAAACAGCGGAGCACGAGTCATTGATGTTTTCCTCAATTTTTCTGATGATAACTTCACCAAATCAGAAAAATAAAAATACCAGCATGTTGCCCGGAAAATTTCCTATCGATCTATGTTAGTCGTGCATTTTTTAAAGGCAACATAACCTACAAAAAAATTTAAACTTGCAAAAATGTGCATTTTCAGATTTACGTTAATAATGAGTAAATAATGATTTTTCTTCATAAAAAAATTGTAAAGTATAGTATTCCAACAGACGAATTTCCATATTAATTTTTATCCTGAAATATTTTGTCATTAAGCCACAATAAATTTTTCAGGTTGAAAAGGGAAATTTCTCAAAATTGGGTCCAGTCATCACCCTGACATCACAGGACTTTTTTTTTTTTTTTTAAATACTCGTATTTTCATGCTCTATCAGCTAGTGAAAGAGCCTCCAGGTGGTCTAGTGGCTAACGCGGGCGATTGATGCGCTCGTGGTCCCGGGTTCAATTCCCGGTGGAGGTTCCGTACGGCGTGCACTCAGCGTCGTGAGGCAAACTGAGTAGGCGCTGAGATAACAGCGCCGCCTCCTGGCTGTGAATACCGCAACTAGCGGCTGGTGGCACGTAGTACTAGCCATACACCGTCACACTAACACAAAAGCCGTGTGGTACGCCTTGGTCCTTAACGGACTGTTGAGCGGAGGTTTAATTTTAATTTTAATCAGCTAGTGAAAAACGTTTGTTATTTCATAGCTCCCCAAATAATACTTTTTACCTTTTTTATGTGCTTTTACACAGCGAATTGCCGCGCGGGCTGAATCAAGTATACATATGTGCCACCAAGCGGCAGTACTACGTACAGTAGAATCTTGCTAATCCGTCACCTGTGGGACTGGGGGAACGCAAAAAAGGTCAGATTATCAGAAGAATGCAAAATGTTTATTATTTCATTAAATGAGACAGTCTAAAATAAAATAAAACTTATACAGTAGGCTACCAGGCTATATGATTGGTTATGTACAATAAATGATAATATGTACAGTCCAGCAATAGTGTAATAAAAAACAAGAAACACATTTTATTGGTGAAAAAAATCGGTAATGTTCTTTTGTTTGGCAGACGACTGTCTAGACTTAGCTGCAATGTTCCTCCATTTCTTGATCCACAAGATATCCATAGGTGTAGAGGACGAGTTCTGTTCGATGTACTGAAGAGCAACATCAAAAGCTTTCTTGGCTTCCGTATGCGATACACGGGCAGGTGGTTCGTCATCATCATCAGGGTCTTCATTTACAGTTTCTTCATCAACTTGCGAAATAGCGGCAACGATCTGATCGTCATTTAGTTCTTCATTTGTTTCGCAATCTTCATCACATTTAGCAATCCACTCATCAACGTCGTTTGCTTGGATATCATGTTGCAAAGTTTGTAAGTCGTTGAGAATTTCTGGCGTGTCTGTGTCTTGCTCATTCCCAGTTTGTTCACTCTCAATCGTCACTTCTGGCCAAAGTTTACGCCAAGATTTTTGCAGTGTGTCAGGTTTCATTTCATCCCATGACTCGGCTATTGTGTAAATGCATCTTTGATACTAAGGGATTTCATAGCTTCAAAAAGGTTACAGCCTTCTCCTGTCTTTTCCAAAATCAAGCTGATGTACTTTCGGCAATAACGCTTTTTCAGCCACTCGATCACTCCTTGATCCATTGGTTGGGTAAGGGAAGTTACATTGGGTGGAAGGAATGCAGCTTTTATTTCTCCTTTTATCAATTCTTCTTCAGAAGGGTGTGATGGTGCGTTATCTAACAACAACAAAGCGCAAACAGGAAGTTTTTGGGCCTTTAAGTTTTTTTCATCAGCAGGCACAAATTTGTCAAAAAACCATGACTTAAAAAGTGTACAGTCCATCCAAGCTGATTTTTGGTTGCAGTAATAAACTGGTAGCGATGATAAATTAATGTTCTTGAACGCCCTTGGCATTTTGGACTTGCCAATGACAAAAAGCGGAAGCTTGTGTGTACCGTTAGCATTGCTGCAAGTAGCAACGGTTAGCCTGTCTTTGGCAAGTTTTGATCCTAGTATCATGGTCTCATTTGATGCAGCAAGTGTTTTTGTCAGTAACATTCTATAATTTAGGCCAGTTTCATCTATATTATAGACTTGGTTAGGTGTTAATTCATTATCTTCAACAATTTTTTTAAATTTGAAAGAAAACTCTTTTGCTGCCTCGTCATCAGCTGATAGTTTTTCACCTGATATTGCGACATATCTAATGCCATGATGGGTTTTCCACCGATCTAACCAACCTTCACTAGCTGTGAACTCGCCTTCAACTTCCAATTTTGTGTGGAGAATTAGTGCCTTTTCTTTGACAATAGGCCCAGATAGCGGGGTTCCTTTCCTCCTTTCTTGGCAAAACCATGTCCATAACACATTGTCTAGCAGTTCCAATTTTGGCTTTTTTAGTGTTTTGCAACTTTTTGTGCTTTCTCGCCCTCTACCATCACCGTACAAGATTCAATATCCTTTCTATTTTTCCTCCAGTCCTTTATTGTAGTAACTCCCACATTGAGTTCCTTAGCAACTTTTTGGAGTGATTCCCCCTTGTCCAGTCTCTGTAGCACTTTTAATTTTTCACTTAAAGGAAGAGTAACGTGTTTACATTTTGCTCCTGACATAATGCAAAAACTACAACAGTATGCACACACAGTATTAAAAGTATAAAAAAATATTTGTAAACACTAAAACTGTCACCAATTACTACGTACACCAATTCACACAGGACGAGTAATTAGCACGCACTAGACACTAGATGCCGGCTCACTGAGGCAGCAAAACAACTAACAAGTATGTAAACAAGCTGGTGAGTCATCAACAAGTCTGTGCCTGAGCCGCGGTCGGACCAACGGGAGCGTCGGACCAGGTGGGGGTCGGACTAGAGAGGTTTTACTGTACTTGCCAGAACATTACGTACTATGCAGCCATTCGCTGTGTACAAGTGCAAAAAAAGGTAAAAATTATTATTTGGGAAGCTATAAAAGAACACATTTTTTCACTAGCTGATAGACCATGAAAATACGAGTATTAAAAAAGAACTTTGTCCTGTGATGTCAGGGTGATGACTGGACCCAATTTTGAGAAATTGCCTTTTCAACTTGAAAAATTTATTGTGGCTTAATGACAAAATATTTTGGGATAAAAATGAATATGAAAATTTGTCTATTGGAATATTGTATTCTACAATTTTTTATGAAGAAAAAATCATTATTTCACTCATTATCAACGGAACTCTGAAAAAGCACATTTTTGCAAATTTAATTTTTTTTGTAGGTTATGTTGCCTTTAAAAAAATGTATGACTAACACATGTCGATAGGAAATTTTCCGGGGAACACGCTGGTATTTTTATTTTTCTGATTTGGTGAAGTTGTCATCGGAAAAATTGAGGAAAACTTCAGTGACTCGCTCTCCGTTGTTTGCCGGAAGTGAAAAGTCGGAGAAAATGGGGGGTCTGAAGTCTGGAACTTGGATAAACTTTTAGGTAAACACTAAACCTATCGTTTAAAAAAAAATCATCTCAAAAGATGCTGTTTCTGGAAATTTGCTATTTTTAAATTTGTCTACTCGGCTATAATTCATAAAATAATAAAAAATATCGGTATGGAGAACCATACATGACTTCCATATTCTAAGATTTATATTTAAATCTTAATATCGCCTGCCAAGCGTGATATATTTTCTCTTATACATGATGTACATTAAAATGAAAAAATTTTAATTTTATTGCCTGGCAACAAAATTATTTTATTTTTAACAATTACCATTGTTTCAAAAAGTTTAAATAAATTTTCAAGTACTTTACTCTTGTTAAAACGTATAAGGTTGCAGGTAAACTACCCCTTCTTCTTAACCGATCTTCACCAAAATCGAAAGTCATTGAGACCTCTACAATTCAGGGACGTATGCAAAAAATTATTTGATTCTGTTTGAATTTGCGGCTGTTATCGTTTGCCATAGAAAATACGCTTGATAAAAAAACGTTGCAGGTAAACTACCCCTTCCCTTAACCGATCTTCACCAAAAACAATAGGTCTTGAGTACTCTACAAATCAGGACTGTATGCAAAACATTATTTGATTCTGTTTGAATTTGCGGCTGTTATCGTTTGCCATAGAAAATACCCTTGTTAAAAAAACGTTGCAGGTAAACTACCCCTTTCCCTCAACCGATCTTCACCAAAAACAATAGGTCTTGAGAAATCTACAATTCAGGGCTGTATGCGAAACATTATTTGATTCTGTTTGAATTTGCGGCTGTTATCGTTTGCCAAAAAAAAAAATTTCCCTTGATAAAAAAAACCGTTGCAGGTAAACTACCCCTTCCCCTCAACCGATCTTCACCAAAAACAATAGGTCGCGAGTACTCCACAAATCAGAGCTGTATGCAAAAAATTATTTGATTCTGTTTGAATTTGCGGCAGTTGTCGTTTGCCATAGAAAATACGCATGATAAAAAACGTTGCTGGTAAACTACCCCTTCCCCTCAACCGATCTTCACCAAAAACAATAGGTCTTGAGTACTCTACAAATCAGGGCTGTATGCAGAAAATTATTTGATTCTGTTTGAATTTGCGGCTGTTATCGTTTGCCATAGAAAATACCCTTGTTAAAAAAACGTTGTAGGTAAACTACCCCTTTCCCTTAACCGATCTTCACCAAAAACAAAAGGTATTGAGAACTCTACAATTTAGGGCTGTATGCAAATAATCTTTTCATTCTGTTTGAATTTGCGGCTGTTATCGTTTGCCATAGGAAATACCCTTGTTAAAACATAAAACGTTACAGGTAAACTACCCCTTTCCCTTAACCGATCTTCACCAAAAACAATAGGTCTTGAGAACTCTACAATTCAGGGCTGTATGCGAAACATTATTTGATTCTGTTTGAATTTGCGGCTGTTATCGTTTGCCAAACAAACAAAATTACCCTTGCTAAAAAAAAACCGTTGCAGGTAAACTACCCCTTTCCCTCAACCGATCTTCACCAAAAACAATAGGTCGCGAGAACTCTGCAAAACCGGGCTGTATGCAAAAAATTATTTGATTCTGTTTGAATTTGCGGCAGTTATCGTTTGCCATAGAAAAAAATCTACAGACAGACAGACAGACAGAGAGACACACAGACACACAGACAGACAGACACACAGACACTTTTCGGAAAACGACTTTTTTTCATGTTTTGAGTGTAGTAGAATCAGAATCTGCAATAATCTCGAACACGATTTTTTTTGCCATCACCATACTTCCATTCCTTAAGGAATATGGAAGTAAAATTGATTCTTGTAAAAAATTTTGTTATTATTAATAATAATATAAAACATATATATACAAAAAATGGTTATATATATATATATATATATATATATATATTGTAACGTTCTACTTTTGAGGTGTTATTTAGCGAAACGTCAGTCTGAGTCAAGCCCCAAATGTTGGGTTCGCCATTTCTGTAACGTGCTACTTTCTATGATGTGGTCTGGTAGATTTTTATGATACACCTTAAGTAGTATGCGTCACTTTTGAATTATACTAACTGACGTTTTAAACGGTATAAATAAAGGATTTTGTTTATCTTGTTTTACTCAATCTAAAAGAAATCGAGAGTGTGTGATTTGGGGTCAAGGAGGTAATTTGTTCAGCCTTATGCAGAAGAGAGAGTAAGTATCATTATTGCCCCTCTGTTGTGACGATTTCTTCTGTATGTTGTGCTGAAATTTTCATTAACTACCCACTACAATAAATTATAACACGTTATAATTCAATATTAATTTTCAATAATATTGCTTTATTGATTATTGACTTTTGTCTCCAGCCACCAAAATATAGGTATCACAATTAATCCTTTAAAAAAAAAACATCATCTCGACTTTACCGAGTAAACATAGATCTGTCTAAGGAACAAAACATATATGTTGTTATTTAACCAATATTACGCTATAATAAAATACATCAGTTATTACATAATTCTTAGTAATTCCCCAGGGTTCAGGGTGAATTCTTTGTGTTATGAGAGTGTCAGAAATGGCTAATTGCTACGCTTTACAAATATCAAAAATTAATAAATAATTTTGTTTATTTTTCAAATATTACGTAGTTTCCGGAATTGCCGTAAGAGAGCAGCATGTATTTGTTTACTTTTGAAAGAAACATATGATAAAATGAATATTTTTTGTTCTATTTCACTGTTAAAAAACGAGTTTTCTTCTGGACTTATTATGAAAAATGTTTATATTACCTCGCTCCGTTTTGTCCTTACTGGATTGAAGTTTTATTCTGTGATGAGGTACGTCTTGCGTTATTATTTCCTTTTCGTTTAGAGTATTTTCTGATTGTCTACTGGAAGTAGGCCGAACTATATTGGATCCTCAGAATGGTTTCATCCACTGGTTTTTAATGTATAACACCATTTAATTTGGATTCCTCAGGTATAATTGTTAGTATTCACTTTGTTTATTACTCTTGCGTGAATTTCGCCTCCTCCAACGTCCAAAAAAGGTTATTTTTTTATAATTTTTGTCGCATCGTTTCTTCAACTCTCCGGTTTAGTTCGAAATTTTTATCTTATTACCAATACTTGTTATTTTTCATCACTCTTAGTAACACATAGTATTTTTATTATGTAGGCAGTTTGTGATTATTATAAATTTATATTTTATTTATGGAAAAGTAATTCCCTTCCATTCCGGTTTCTTTACTAATTTAATTTACATAATATGTTTTGGTTAATTTTTTTTATGACATTGTATATAAATATTTTATCATTTTATTATCATTAAATAAATTTATATATTATTTATTTAGTCTCGAATAGTGTTCATACCCGGTACTACTTCCTGTTGCCATTTCCTTCATAGGATTATTTTAATTTTATATTATCTTTGGTAGTTAAAATTTTTATGTCTTTTAAAATTAACCCTGGGTTTTCTTACAATCTAACACAATTATTTGAAACAATATAATATTAACTTGGGTATAACAAATTGTGGTTCATACAATATAAATTACAATAAATAAATAAAATTACAAAAATCAATTAGTATTATTACATACTACTTCCATAAGTTTATCCTTTCTAGAACATACAACACAGTTTAGTAATACATTAATTTCACTTTGGTTTTTCACCTCAATGGGTACACTAGAACTCACTTCGCACTATATACCACTCGAATTGTTTATTATGTTGAGTGATATAATTAAATTTTGAGCGAGCTTTAGTTTTACCCATTTCTGACTTTTATTCTCATGATTTACTTTATTGGGACCGGGTTATGTACCGTTACAATATATATATATATGGAGCTTGTGGTTACAAATACTGACAAGAAAACAGTTTTAGACTGTGCGGTTGCTATCTTGCTAAACATGTCATGATACAAATATGTTAACTAACTTCCTCACAGATGCTTTAAATATAATTAAAATAATTCTTTGTTGAAATAAACAAAATAAAATAATATAATATATTTATAAGTACACAAATATATAATAATATATCAAGCCATGATGTGGAGTGTGCTGGGCACAGCATTTGAAAATTTTATGAGAGAACATTTTGGATTCTGGGGAGCCCCCCCCCATAACCACATGTTTCGCTGGTAATACATGATTAAATAACACAGTCAAGTTATTATATAAAAAAGTTGTGTTATAAAAATTACAAAGCACAAAAACTGGCTTCTATTAAAATGTTATTCCATTTTCTCCTTCCAGTTTCCCACCCTTCAAATTATCCTATACACAACTGACGACCCACCTCTTCTTTCAGCTTCCTCTCACTCTCCTTTCAAAGGGTTTTAATTTTAGATTTTCTTTATTAATTCTGTTTGATCCTTGTTTTTAAATGTCTTAACAACAGTTCATCAGCATTTTTCACGGATTGGTAATCACAGGGTAAATTAGGCTCTTATATATTTTAATACTTTTTTTTACTTACCCAGGAAAATAATGTGGAATTACAGAGACAGGCTTCAAAAATGAATAGGAAATAAGGATATACATTTGAATGATATAATTTTTAAAACAAAGTAAAAATCTTTCAAATTGTAAAATAAATGTTTTATTTCATTTTTTACTTCCAGGAATATTATCAAACACAGGAATTATTTATGCTTCACTCTAATGCCATATTTTTACTGACATACTAATGCCAACTTGTCACATTTGTGACTCATGTATTGGCGCTGAATGACTCCTCAGCTATCTCTCTCTCTCGGGTATCTTTTTGAAGGCATTACTTTTGTCATCCAGATGGATGGGTGTATAAAATAATGCCTGAAACATTATGTATACAACATTACATTGCAACATAACACATTATGTACATTGCAACATTACAATTATTATAAAATGAATACATTTCTGACCATGTACCCAACGCAACTATATAATGTTAAACACTGGCTAAGTCGTAGGATTTTTGTATGTTCATTGCGTTAAGTATATGTGGTTGCACAATAAACATATTTTTATAAAAAGAGGAGTGAGACATGGATGACACGACATAATTAAAACATATAAAGAATCAACGGTTTATTAAATATTGCAAAGAAATTATGTGATAATTAAATTTTGAAATTTGAAAATTCAAAATATTCCTTTTATAAGGTTACAGTCTGAAACTGTAACATATCTTTGGTATTCAGCACACGTTAATAACACATAGTCTTAAATATCTAAACATATATGATGAACAGATTATAAAATTCTTTTATATTGCATGAGTGTCTGACTTTGAATCATTATTAAAATAGCAACTCATTTGTAAAAATAATATTAACTTTACTAAAATGAAATTGAATTGTTGCTATTAATATTTTAATAAAAAATAACATATACTTTAAGAATATTTATGATTTCTAATGACACACCCAATAAACAGAATACAATTATTTTTAACAACAATTTACAATTACGTCTTATACTCTGAATATTTACATTATTTACATTTAAGTCTTTACTATCTCATTTTCTGTTCTTTATGAGTTCTTTGCACAAAAATGTACTCTATTCATATATGTACTCTACAATTACATCATATTACAGTAAAGCTTCATTTATACGTTTTTCAGGGGACTTCGAAGAAAAAACGTATAAGTGAAATAGAACACAAAGAGTATAATTAAATGGTATAGTACTAAGTAGAAATAACGTATAATTTACAATTTGTAATAATACAGTAGGTATTTATACAACTTGATGTATATATAGAGAAAAACACACAGATATAATTAATCATTTCCCCCCCAAAAAAGTTATCTTCCCTTGTTTTATCCTTTTCCGCGGCTATAGAATAAACTGTGCCCTTAAATTTTGATAACTGCGTCATAATTTCGTCGGATACATTACGGTGGGTTACAAAGCGTTTAATTGTCTCAAGGGCATTAACTACATCACTAAAACACACGGGGGTCTGCGTTGCTTCTTCACCATCATCATCATCATCTTCTTCTTCATCCCTTTCCTGCTGAATGCCATCAGCAGTCTCCGATATGGCCATGGCTTCCGCGGTAACAACATTTTCGTCAAAGTTGACATAGTTGTCAATGACGCATGACTTCCAGTTTGCCCCATTCCGCATCATCAACGGGAACACCACAGCTATCTTCATTACTACAGGTTTTGCTATTCCCGAATCCGGCTTTGTGAAAGCAGTTGCGGACAGTGAGCTGTGATACTCTGTGCCATGCAGTTGCAATGTAATGCATTGACTGTTAGAAGAAAGCAAACCGTTACGAATTTGTGCAAAAATAGAATTTTAATAGATCTATATTGTAATTTCTTTAGATAGGCCTACGCCTATAAGTAATTTTACATGAGGTTTATCGCATTGGCTATACCTGGTACACACAGAAATCAATTGTAGGATTAAGAGTAATGCCAGAAAACTACGCTAGAAAATACAGGCAGAAAAGAATGGCGGGATAAAAAAGAATCCTATACGCCTCCCCTAGTGTAAAAACGTTTAATCTTTCTGAACAAACTGATACTTTTTTCATTCCAATCTATTTATTATTTATGAAACAATACCTTTTTGAAATACCGGCAAAACATCAGTAGAATCGTATGGTACAGTATTGCTGTTACAAGTTATAAAAATCACGAAGAAATGATACCTGCAAAATGTGAATTTTCATTTCATCCTTTCCAGCGTCTACACAGTGGATGGCATGCTGTACCAGCATCTTGCGATAATACAGTTTAAAATTGCGGATTATTCCCAGGTCCAGCGGTTGCAGTTCGCTTGTGCAATTTGCGGGGAAAAATTCCACTCTCATGTTCTTTAGGTACGATGTATCAGGAGGGTGTGCCGTGCATCTCTCCACAGTCAGAAGAATTTTTCGACCTTTTGAGCTCATTTTTGCATCGACGCCTCTCAGCCAGTCGTCAAACACTTTTTAGTGATCCACGACTTATTGTTGTTAGCATATTTCGTAGGGAGCGTTGTAACATTTTTAAAACATCGCGGCCTTGCAAATTTCCTGACAGTTAAGGGAAATAGTTTTTCACTTCCGTCACTGTTTGCACACAACACTGTTACACGTTGTTTACTCCGCTTACCACCATGACAGCTGTCCCCTTTGAATGGCATTGTGCGGTCAGGAAGTAAATTAAAAAAAAAAAGGCCCGTTTCATCGGCATTGAACACGTCTTTGGAATCATACTGAGATGTTAGTTCCCTCAAACGGGTTTCTTTTCACTCACGCACTGTATTAACGTCTACATTCTTACTCTCACCGGACACGCTTTTGCTGCCGATGCCATGCCGTAACTTAAATTTATGTAGTCACCCGGTCGACGCATGAAAATCTTCAACACCGAACCTGGCTGCCAGTTCATTTGCTTTTTCATAAAGGACTGGCCCGCTGGTAGGAATTCCTTCCACCCTGTGCTGCTGGAACCACTGTAACAGACAGTCTTCCAAGAGTTCGTATTTTCCGCCTTGATTACGTGTTCGCTTATTACTTGAAACACCAAACACACGAGCACTTTCTTCAATTTTGGTTGCTTTAGCCATGATTGAATTTAACGTCGACGGAGCAATCCCCAACTCCTTGGCGATGTCTACTCGCTTCTTATTCCCGCTTTCCTTCACTACTTTCAAAATATTTAATTTCTCAGCGATCGTAACACACTTACTCTTCCTTCCACTCATTTTCCACTTACGATGTTACCTATAATAGAAACAGTAACGAGCTGATGTCCACGAAGCGATGGAGCTTTGCGAGCATTGAACAAATACCGTACGTTTCTAGAAATTAAAACTTGTTCTTCAGAGAACCTTTCAGAGAAGGAAGAGAACCTCTGAAGAAGCCTTTTAAAGGTGAAAACCAGTTCAGGTTATAAGGTAAAACTTTATGTTTTTACTTATAAAAAACTTTGTGTTCCGAGTCGTTAATATAATAGTTGTATTTAATATTGATTGTTAAACTTTCACTTGTGAACTTACTTTGTTTTTTCCCGTACGCGTTTCGGCGTGTGTGCGCCTTCTTCAGCGGTGTGAGACAGAATGTCCGTAACTTGTAACGTACAGACTCTATTAAAATTTAAGAATAAATAATTTATGTTCAAATCACAGACCATATTAAATGTGTTTTATTAAAATAAATACCTAACTCCAGATAAAAGACTGATATTATTTTGTTGTACTTTACTATGCCTTATATTTGTTTCATTGCAATAATATATATGTGTGTGTGTGTGAAACATAAAAGAAAGTGTAAATGGACACAGCCATAAGATATTTTTATAAGAGTATTTGTATGCTATTTACACTCTATGGCAAATAATCATTTCATATGACACATGTGACACATTTCAAGCAATAAATGTATGTGTTTGATACAATTTAGGTCTTTTAAAAAATGGGGCCAAGAAGTAAAATTAAGCGCCTTACAAAGCAATTAACTAAGGCAGGAGTGAAATCGTCAGTTTCCAATACTACTACAGAAGAAGAGTCATTTGTAAATAATTTTCAAATGGCTTCTACATCATCTCCAAGTAATGGCGGCTTACATGAGATCAGATATTTTAGCAGTGTAAGCAGCATAGTTGCAAGAGGTATGTATAGAAAACACTCTAATATATTTTATAAATACAGTAGAACCTCAGTAATTCGTCACCTATGGGACAGAATGGGTGACGAATTAGTGAGGAAGTAAGAAACAAACCCATTAAAGACAATATAAAATGTTTTATTACAACACTAGCAATGTACAGTACTACTAAAAAGTACTGTTGTGCTAAGTAATGTTATCCTCGAACATATTTATTGCTGGAAATTTTCAAACTCATACAACTTAAGGACTGTGATTGCAAAAAAATTTAATGATTCTTGGTAAGTTCTATGGATACGTATGTAACAATTTCATCATCATTAAACATTTTGTAACCTAGATCCGGTATGTCTATTCACACCAATTTTTATGTCTGTACGGTAGCGCGATAATTTCACTTTGTAGGTTGGCTAATCTGCTTACTGCTTTTGTCCAATTTTGCATGTTGGAACTTTGTACAGTTTGTGTCAGACGCTAGCGGCGGTCTGTTCACCGACTTTTTTACTGTCATATTTTCTTGTCGACATTTCATGTAGGCCTTAGGCCGGCACATTTTCACTTATGGCCAACTAGGCCCGCTATCAATTCAATTCAAAATTTTAATACTTTTTGGCAACGTGCATTATTAGCCAACCTTATTTCCATGACTTAATCATGTAATGTAACTTGGGAAAATTCATTAAAATCAATTCAATACAGTCCACCATTTTTATCATTTCTAATTCCTACTGAATCAATGCATGCATTACAAGCTATTTTTTACAAACGCTTCTGGTACACGCCGACAGGATTCACCACATTTGTTGGATCACTCACTTCACAAAACATTTTTTAGCCCACTTGGGCCTGATCATCAACATTTTTGGTCCACCGTGCCTGGATTCTTCTCATACCATTTTTTGGTCCTCACGGTACGGATCATTAACATTTTTTGGTCACTCCGGACCTGGATTTTCCATCTAATATTTTCTGCCACTATTTCTGGCCATCACGGGCGAATTAGCACATCAGCTGATACGACCGTGGCGTGATTTTCATCAGCATTTCGCTCGTCACCTTGCAGCCTTCTGATAACATCTTAGCAAGTGCCTGCTAGCTACAGTGCTTTACAAAAGGCGGTCATCTCTACTAGCTGTGTTTGCCATCTTCACCAAGGCGTCGACGCTGCAGGACATCGCCAACAAGGTGTCAACAACAACAGTGTAACAAGATGCGTACAATGTCTGAAGAAGGCCTCAAAGTGCTGACCAGAAAGAGAGGCGGCTTGAAGTCCGCAATAGTGCGGATACAATCTGCTGTAAATTCGTTTGATGTAACTTTAAATACAAAACATTTTTTAACTGTAAGGCTGGACAGTCTCAAAAGCTTGGCCTCGAAATACGACGAGGTGCAGTCTGAAATAGAACTCATTAGTAAAGACACGAGCGTTGCTCAAGAAGACCGAGTTGAGGTTGAAGAAATGTTATATTCGACTGAAGCAAACATTTTGCAATTACTTGACACATTTAATGCTCAGACTGTACCTCCCGTATTATCGACGCACATGCAATTAAAACCAATAAGTCTGCCCTGCTTCTCAGGCAACATATTGGAATGGCAACATTTTTACTCAATTTTTACCGATTTAGTGCATTCAAGATCCGATTCAACACCAGTGCAAAAATTACATTATTTACATTCTTCTTTGAAGTGTGAACCTTTAGATTTAATCAAGTCATTACCTATCTGTAAAGAAAATTATCCAATAGCGTTGAGTTTGCTGTCCGAAAGGTACGACAACCCATTCGTACTACCTAAATACTATGTGCAAAACTTACTTCAGGTCAAGTCGACAATAAAGGACTCGGTCCAAAGTTTGGCAGAGTTCACTAACACAATAACGTCTTCCGTTAATTCACTGGCAGCAATGAAGCTGTCAGTGAATTCATTTGAATTTATCACTATACAGTTACTATCCGCTAAACTCGACCCTATTACTTTCAAACTTTGGCAGGAGTCAATAGACCCTGACAATTTACCTAGCTTTCAAGATTTCACGCATTTTTTAAACTCACGTAGACAGCTGTTAGAAAATACACTGCCTATCGAACCCGGACAGCAACTCAACAAACTTAATGTAAGACCTAACAATAAATATGATAAATGTAACTCAAGAAACACTGCTGGCAGCACTACATTTAAGAGCTATCACGCAGCGGCAAACCATTATTCATGCGTGTGTTGTAAATCCAATCACCCGCTTTACATATGTAATAAATTTCGTATATTAAGCACCGCTGAGCGGGGACAATTTGTTACAAATCATAAATGTTGTAGCAATTGGCTTAGATCAGGTCATCTTATAGCTAGCTGTAAGAGTAAACAGGTGTGTAAAATCTGTTCAAAACGACACCACACATTGCTGCACGTAAATTACGTGCCGAACTCAACAGCTGCCAGCAGCAATTACTGCTCGCTTAAATTACAATGCAAGAATAATGTTCTTTTATCCACAGCAGTTGTATCTGTCGTTGACCAGGCTGGCAACAGACATAGGGCTAGAGTTCTTCTAGACGCCGGTTCACAAATAAATTTCTGTACAAAATCATTTGCAAAGAAGTTACAGCTCAAATTAACTAAATCTAACATACCAATCACAGGAATAAACAATACAGCGTGTTACGCAACTGATATTGCTTCTATACGTATTATTTCTCGCTATCAAAGATATAGCTTCGAGGCGAAATGTGCCGTCTTATCTACGTTAACTCACAATCTGCCTGCAAATTCGTTTGATATCAACCAGTTCCACATTCCAAACAAGATCTTCCTGGCTGACCCCGATTTTAATATATCGTCGCAAATCGACATATTATTAGGGGCACAATTTTATCTGGACTTGATCTTAACCAATAAATACATACGCGGCCCCAATTTTCCCATCATTCAGGAAACAAAGCTGGTCTACATTTTGGCTGGCAACTTGCCCAAACACTGCCGCAACGAGGGTCCTGCTGTTTCGTTCCTAGCAAGGAACAACGACAGTCAAATTCTGCAATCTCTCGAAAGATTTTGGGAAGCAGAAACTATCCCTGACAACACCCCTGATAACGAGTCAGCCTGTGAAGAGCATTTTGCATTTTCGCAACCACGAGGGTAGATTTGTGGTTTCACTTCCATTTAAGCCTGATAATCTCCACTTGGGGGAATCTTAAACGAGTGCTGAATAAAGATTCTTAAGCTTAGAGCGTCGCTTTAGGCGAGATGCTAAGTTCGCTCGCGACTACGCGGACTTTATCAAAGAATATAAGGATCTTGGGCACATGACACTCATCGATGATGGCGCTATCAATTTAGGAGCGTCAAATATTTACTACCTGCCTCACCATGCCGTATTTAAACAGTCTAGCTTGACCACAAAACTGCGCGTTGTTTTTGATGGTTCGTCCAAGACTACTAATGGCCTTTCTTTAAATGACATATTGTTAGTAGGCCCCAATGTTCAACAAGACCTTTTTTCCATTCTTTTGCGTTTCCGCATACATAAGTATGTTCTCATTGCCGACATCGAGAAGATGTATCGTCAGATTCGCGTAGCTGAAGGGGACTATCATTATCAACGCATTCTGTGGCGTGATTCTCCCCTCGAACCACTTAAACATTTCGCATTGCGAACGGTAACCTACGGCACGGCTAGTGCTTCGTTTTTGGCCACTCGCTGTCTTCTACAAATTGGTAGGGACAATCAGGCTTCCTTTCCCCAAGCGGCGTTAGCTATAACAAACGATTTTTATGTCGACGATCTACTTACCGGTTCGGACACTATCCCTGATCTAACCAAGCTGAAATCCGATCTAGGTGCGTTACTAAGTCAATATGGTTTCACGTTGCACAAATGGGCATCAAATGAACCCACAGCGGTCGCAAATCATGACAATTTTTCACGGCCCCTAAATAAACAGGACAATGTGCGTACCCTAGGCATTCTTTGGAACAATACTGCCGATTCATTTTTGTTCGACATCAAATTATTTCCCGTTGATTCAAGCATATCCAAGAGAAAAATTCTTTCGATTATTGCTGGAATATACGATCCTCTTGGTTTAATCGGTCCAGTTGTCTTTTTGTATAAACATTTCATGCAGCGACTTTGGCTTTGTAAGCTTGGTTGGGATGAACCGATTTCCTGTCAGTCACTTTCGGATTGGCAAAATTGTGGTCCCGCGATCTATTCGTTGCAAGCGTGAGGCAACTACAGTTCAATTGCATGGTTTTTCGGATGCTTCTGAAAGGGGGTTTGGCTGTTGTATGTATGTCAGAGTCATTTATCAAGATTCTACTGCCTCCTGTCACCTCTTGTGTTCCAAATCTCGCGTGGGTCCCCTACGACAGGTGTCATTGCCTCGCATCAAACTCTGCGCTTGCTTGTTGTTATCGCGACTCGTATCTAAGGTCATTCCTGCTCTTTATTCGTTTATTGATAATGTACATTTGTATTCTGACTCTATGGTGGCTCCTTACTGGATTCATGCCCAGTCTACGCGGTGGAAAACATACGTCGCTAATCGGGTTGCTGAAATTCAGCGTCGTACGCAAACTTATACTTGGCATCACATTAATTCACGACACAATCCTGCTGATATTATATCAAGGGGTTGTCTCCCTGACGTTTTGCGCGATTGCTGGCTTTGGTGGCACGGTCCTAGCTGTCTGTCTCAATCGTCAGAGTCTGATCCCTTCCCATCCTTCGTACCGGCCACTCCGTCGTCTTCTGAAGTCACTGCGGAAGAGAAACATACACATAACCTTTCTCTAATGTCTACCCTGGCTGTCGACCTCTCTTTGGACTTTTCCTCGTTGCATCGTCTAACGCGCGTATACGCTTACTGTTTTCGGTTCATCAGAAATATTAGACACTCAAGTGCTGACAAACTTACGGGCGATCTTACCCCTGTAGAAATCCATCAGTCTCTCAATTTCTTCATAAAACAATCTCAGTCGATCCACTTCGCAGCCGAAATTAATTGCCTTCGTAACGGATCTTCTGTTTCCATTAGGAGTAAGTTGGCTTCTCTCGACCCGTTTCTTGATGACTCTGGAGTGATACGCGTAGGCGGACGATTACAGCATTCCCAATTACCCTACGACTCTAAACATCCTATTGTATTACCCCCATCGGCGCATGTTACACGCCTTATCATTGAACGTGAACACATTCGTTTACTTCACGCTGGTGCTCAACTCGTGCATCATTCACTGCGTCAACGTTGGTGGATTGTTAATGCCAGGTTAGTCATTCGCTCCATTATTCGAAAATGTGTGAGGTGTATCAGGTTTAGTGCCAAACAGCAGGTACAGAGGCTTGGTATTTTACCATCCCCTAGAGTCACTCCTTCTAGGCCGTTTCTATTTTGCGCGGTTGATTATGGTGGTCCCTTCATGATTCATCATGGCGGGCAGAAGTCTAGAACTCTTTCTAAGGCATACGTATCTTTGTTTATTTGCTTAGCGACTAGGGCTTTTCACATGGAATTGGTTTCCGACCTTACGGCCAGTGCGTTTATAGCCGCATTACGTCGTTTCATGGCCCGTAGGGGCATACCCAGTCAACTGTACTCCGACAATGGCACAAACTTCAGGAAGGCCCGCACTATCTTACATGATATCTACAACTTTTGGCATAATAAGGATGCCATCTCATCGATCAAGTCATTCACGTCCTCTCAGGGGATATCATGGTCATTTATTCCGCCCTCCTCACCTCATTTCGGTGGCCTTTGGGAGAGCGGCATAAAGAGTTTGAAATTTCATCTGCGCCGCGTGGTAGGCAAATCTATACTCACCTTCGAAGAGTTCACGACCGTTTTGTCTCAGATAGAGGCATGTCTGAACTCTCGACCTTTATTTGCTATTTCTTCAGATGTTAACGACCCGGTGCCACTTACACCTGACCATTTTTTGATTTGCGCACCCTTAACGGCGATACCGGACCCAGACCTTTCTCACATTCCTGTTTCTCGTCTTGGGCGTTGGCAACCTCTTCAGAGGTTTGTCCAAGGCATATGGAAGGCATGGTCTCGCGATTATTTGCACCAGTTGCAGCAGCGTCACAAGTGGAAGTTTGCCAAGGATAATGTTTCCATTGGTGACTTAGTTTTGCTTATTGAGGATAATTTACCTCCATTAGCCTGGAAATTTGGCGTAATTATCGCCACATTTCCCGGCCCAGATAACTTGGTTCGTGTCGTGGACATTCGCACGCCTACGGGTGTTTTGCGGAGACCAATACATAAGTTATGTCTGTTGCCAGCGCGAGACGAGATTTGACAAGATTATGATTACTTAGCACAATGCTATTTTACTTAGCCACTGGCTTATTACTTATTACGACCATTTGGTCAACCTAATTGTGATGAATTATCACAAAATTTTCTTATCAAGTTTGCGCCATTGCATGCATCTATAATTATCATAGTTTTTGGTGGTATATTACTATTTGTATTTGTATGTTAATTTTGTGTGGCATACTATGTCTTACACATTTACATTTGATGTTTTGGGGTATATTTCATGTTTTTGGTGGTCTCATTTTATAAAATTTTAAAAGGGACGAACAATAAAGAAAAGGAGTTATTCCCTTTGTATAATTTTAAAGACACATAAGTCAAATGTTCCAAACTTGTTAGTTATAAACACTTGTTTTAGCATAAGCTTTAATTACTTTTTGAGTCAGCAACTGTTTGTTTTACTCAAGCAAGTATTAGTTTAGTTAATATGCAAGGCTTTTATTATTATTTGTATTTTCGTATATGCAACATTTGATTTATGCCTCATGTCTTACTCACTATTGTGTAAAAATTTTGTTATTTTCTAAACTTATTTTCAATTGTTTTATGTTTGTAATCACAGTATTGTATCTGTTATTTGACATTGCAATTATTCATATTGTAATTAGCTAAATTGTTGTTATTGTATTCACATAACTTGCGTTTATGTAAAACCTATCGTTTTGCGTCTTCCGCATGTAACTGCCACGTCTAGATTTATTTTATATTGTATTTTATATTGTATTTATTTTGCGATTAAGCATGCACAATTATTTTTACTTAAATTATGACATACATGTCATATTTGGGCTTGCATTCAGTCACCATCTAGCTTGTTCATACATTATTACATATTGTAAGTTCCTGAAACTTCAGGAACAGCATGACTTGGTCAATACATGCCGCCCTGCTGAATATACGCTTGAACATGTAATTGTAACATGTTCGTAATTGTAACATGTTCAATAACAATTTTGTTCATGTAATTAATTCTCTGTACAGGTCTACGGGCCTCAACTAATTTTACAGTAACCATCTATGACATGCATAGGGTTACAAACTATCGGTCCATCATGTGATGAGCTTCCGATCGTACATTATTAAACATTGTATAATTATGTATTTTTTCATGTTTTGTAATGTTCTATACTGTGCACATACACTATGTGACGGTAATATTTGTCAAACCAGACGTTCATATTCATGTCTGAAAACAGCTGTTCGCCAACCTTGGCTTACAAACGCTTATCTGTAGGCTTATCTTATGCATGCTTATCTCTAAGCTATTAACGGACTGCCGTTATCTAATCTCATAACTCAAGGTTCAACTTAGCCTTGAAACTAACTCTTATTATTAAGAAAACTTTATCCTTTTAAATTAAGTTATAAGATGCATCATAATTTATTAAAAAATGTTAAAAAATCACTTGTTTTTGACGGGCAGCTGTAACAGTACAGACTGACCCAGTACCAGAATTATGGGAATTATGGGTATTTTCATTGTTTTATTATGTATTTTTTTAAACATACAGAATGGTTAGGTACATTGTCCCTCTGGAAAACGGAACAACGTAAATTCGGCCAGAGTAAAACACCAAGGTCTCCGGTGGACGTGAAAACAGCAAAATCTACCATGGCGGTGTTTATGACGAAGTACCACAATATGCATTATGATTGGGCTATAACACTAGTCCGTCATCGCTAAGAACAATGACGCACTGAGTACAATGTGTGCAACGAGGCGTTGTCCAGCAAGACAAAGCGGGATGACGTAAGAACTACACACACACAAGCAAGAAATTACACTTGCCTCGCTCTCATTTCAACGCCATTCTTCAGAGGAGCCACAGTGATGTATCGTTGTGTGTATAACTTTTTAACAATACTTTAATTCAACTAACAAAAATGATACCAACAGTAGTGGAGCAATAAAGGCTCATCTTGTTTACAGTATAAATATATAAAAAATGTAAATTCAGTGCACACATCCATCTAATTAAACTCAGCGGAATTAAAGGCGAACACCGACCATCACCATGGGAGTCTCACACCAACAACGGATGGATACCACCACCTAACAAGCAGAGAAGTTCCTTTTGTCATTTTTATAGTTAATGAGCTCATTAATATCAAATCGATAATAAAAAAGAATGTACGGGTCTGAAGTTGAATGTGTGAGAATGAATGCGTGAATGTATGGCCATAACACATAAGCCGAAGGCATTGGTTTGTGCAGTAACTAATTAACTATTAATAAATGATTTTAAGCTGCAGCTATAAAGTGTACATTGATATTAATTCAACAGATAAAGAAATAGAGAGAATCAAAAGAGATAGGAAAAGTAGCCACCATTTTGTTTTGTGTCATATCATATGACGTCACTATTTTGACCGCATGGTTGTATGTGTACTACCTTAGATTGAATTAAATTTGATGGTTAATTTCAAGAATATCTGGTTATCATTTGTGTCGTCAACTGTGTTTCAAAATCTTCCTGTACCCGAACCCTGGTACCCCTTAGGTAGAAAACAAGTTATAAAGGAAGAAAATGAGCCCGGCAACTAATGAAATTGGTGAGTATCATTAATACCGAATTATGGTATTTGTTATCTATATCTTACAAAATATATGTGCTAATATTATTGTGAATAAGTTAGTAAACTTCACAATTGCCGCCCTCACTGGGACTTGATAAATTATTATTATGGGTAAGATAACCTTATTTATGTATTTAACGTTTATTGACAAAGGTAGTATTGTTAAAAACAAATATAAATACATTTATATTGTAATAATATTATTGTGAGAAAGTTAGTAAACTTCACAATTGCCGCCCTCACAGTGACTATAAGTTAGTAAACTTCACAATTGGTCGCCCTCACAGTGGAC
This sequence comes from Magicicada septendecula, assembly GCA_034769895.1. Taxonomy (NCBI): domain Eukaryota; kingdom Metazoa; phylum Arthropoda; class Insecta; order Hemiptera; family Cicadidae; genus Magicicada; species Magicicada septendecula. The sequence continues at coordinate 68,276,673 of CM068367.1, forward strand.
TTTGTATAAAATTAATTTATATAAAACAGATAGATGGAGAAACACAGAAGACGATATATAATGAATGAGAGGTTATGTTGTTAAAGGTAAATAGTTAAATACGAGTTGAGTATATTGCGTAGTCAAATACAAATAGAGATAAATAACCATTTAAATACTAAAATACAAAGTGGCAGAAAATAACAATAGCATAGAAATAGAAAATTCAGAAACAGAATCCATTTTATTGGAAAGACACATTAGCTCAACACCCAAAGTAGTTGAAAGTAAAATCTCATTAGAAAATATATTCACATTAATCAGTGACAAATTCAATCAAATGAACGGTACGCTTAATACAAAATTAGATAGTTTTGAGAGTGAGTTAAAAAAGCAAAATACTTTACAGAATGTCAAATTAAACCAAGTAGAAGAGAAATTAGAAGAATTTAAAAAGAAAATACAGAGACAAAATTGTAGTATTGACAAAGTAGACAAGTTAGAGATAGACAAAAACAAGGTAAGTGGTGAGAATTATGATAATACAATTAAAAATATAGTGTTAGAAAATAATTGTGTGAGTATTGAGAGTAGTGATAAAAGTATAATGGGAGTAGAATTTGATAATGAAGTGATAAAAAGTGTTGATGAATTAGAGAGAAAGTATAGAGAGAATTTACAGATAAAGGGGTTGCAGGGGGTAAAATTTTCCCTTAATGTTGTAGTAGGGGGTGAAGTAAAGACTTCACGTGTGTTTAGGAAGGACGAGAGTGCCTTCAATGCGTATTTGGAAGACAAAAGGTCTACAAATAAAGTGGTCCCTGGTTTTTTTTGTGCACTTCACAGGTGGTGCAGTGATAAAGTAGTAGAGTCCCCTGCATATATGGAGAAAGAGTGTGTAGCTTGGTATGATGGTGAGAAATGTTTTGAGAGAGAGAGAAAGAGAGAAATTGAGATATATAAAGTAAAGAAAAATTATGAAGAGTTTATGAAAAGGTTAGGTATAGAGATGATATATAATAAAAATAATAAGTACCTACCTTGTAATGAAGCTGATATAGTAATCGTAGGAGATGATAATGAAAATAATGACTTAGTAACTTATCTGATTGTGACGAATTATACTGAAGGTGACAGGACAATGACCAATCATGACAGATTAAATGAGTTTGTGGAAAATAATGAAAATTTGAATGGTATATGCATTTATGATGTTAATATAAGAGATTCAATAATAAGCAATGTATATAGATATAAGATAAGACTATTGTTCGACGATATGGGGTAATTGTTTATTGTGTTATGAACATTTAATTGTGTGGACAGTGTTTTTAAAAATGGACTGATTAGGACTGATTATGGTGAATGATTTCATGATTATGTGAATTGTATATTTTGTGTATTGATGTCTATGTATTTGTGTATTTTACTGTTGTGTATTTTATGTATTTTTTAGGTAAGCATGTATTGTACGATTTTAAATAATTGAAGGAAGTTAATAATGATTTTAAAGGATATTATGAGAATTCAGGTTATAAGGGTTAGTAAATGATTAAGCAGGTAATAGATTTGGGTATTGAGAGATAGTGTTGTTAGCAGATAAGTGATGAATTTCTAATGGTATATTAATGTTGAAATGTTGTAAAGAGTTTGGGTAGTAAGGATAAAATAGAGGCATTGGAGTTAGTTAGATAGAGTTAATGGGAGTTAGGAAAAATAAAGTGTTGAGATGCTGATAGTATATAAAGAGGTGTTAGATATTTTAGGGACACAGTGGTTAGTAATTATATGTAGAGTTGAGTGATGTGAGTGGTAATTTTATAGTTGTTGATGGTGATATTTTGTAATAAGGGTATTGGTGTAGGAGTCCAACGAGAGATGTTGAGACAGGAAGGGATTGTTGTGTGCCGGAAAGGGTTATCTGAAAGGGTCAGAAACCGATAAGGGAATGAGTTGGTTAGAGGGAATACACACATACTAGTACAAAAAAGGTGCGGTGCCAGAGGTTTTAAATGGGATTTGTAAAGGGGGTTTATTATAGAGATATTGGTGTCAAAATATATTAATGGTTAGAAGCGGTTAGTGTAAAAAAGGGGTAGTAAGGTTAGGTTGACATATGCCAAAATAAGCTAGAGAAAATAATGAATAATAGAGTCACCCAAACGAGTAAGGATAGAAGGGTTAGAAAAGGAGAAGTCATGGTAGGAAGGTGAGGTAACAAAGGAAGGTAATTGTAACAGAAAGGTAAGGATAAAATTGAAATTGTTGTATAGAATATGATGAATGTCAAATAATTAAAAGTTAATAGAGAGTTGTTGATAGTAAAATGTGATAAAGTTTGGTACAAATCATGTAAATTTAAATTGTTTAATGTAAGGTAAATGTAACAATGTTAATATGTAATGTACAATGTTTTATGATGTTTTATTATGGGGGGCAATAGAGTGTGTGGCTAGGAGGTCGTTACAGGGGTAATGACGATAATAAGTGTTAAGAGATAGCAGATTTTAAAGTTGAAAATATAAAGTTAAAAAATGAAGTTAAATAAAATATTCTCGTAAGCTGCCATTTACAAAAGAAATAAATGATTATAAGTTGAGCAACAAAGTTTAAAGGAAAAGTGTCTGCCATGATAGTTGTAAGTTGGATTTATAGAAATAATTAGGTGAAGGTATTTTGGGGTATGATAAAGAATTGTTGATATATTGTGTTATATTTAGTTACATATATATGTTGTTTATTTTCTTACAAGGAAGTAGTTGAATTTGGTGGTGGTAAGAAATCAATGTATTTTAAGTCTTGTTGTGGTTAAGTGACACTTTTGAATTAAAAAACAAACCAATGCCCGAACACAAACCAATGCGTCTAAAAGGGGACATATCAGTTGTAGATATGTAAGTGTATTATACCACTATTTTGAAATTTTGTATTGGATGTTTCAGAGTTTTGTGGTGTTGTGACCGCAGTCCTGGGCTGGCTGGAGCGTCAGAACAGGAGTGTAGAGTGCCTCATGGCCTTATGGTGTAGGGATCTCTCAGGAGAAGTCCAGTAAGGTCAGAGGGTGCGACCAGCATCATAGGACCAAGGGTAAGTGATGATAAAATTTTTTTGTAACGTTATAGGGGGTTGTGGTGACGTATCTAGACTGATCCTTTTAGGAGAGAGTGAATGAGTCAAGGAAATTTTTTTATGTTTCGACACAAAAAATTTTCCTTGAGGGGGTTTGTAACAGTACAGACTGACCCAGTACCAGAATTATGGGAATTATGGGTATTTTCATTGTTTTATTATGTATTTTTTTTAAACATACAGAATGGTTAGGTACATTGTCCCTCTGGAAAACGGAACAACGTAAATTCGGCCAGAGTAAAACACCAAGGTCTCCGGTGGACGTGAAAACAGCAAAATCTACCATGGCGGTGTTTATGACGAAGTACCACAATATGCATTATGATTGGGCTATAACACTAGTCCGTCATCGCTAAGAACAATGACGCACTGAGTACAATGTGTGCAACGAGGCGTTGTCCAGCAAGACAAAGCGGGATGACGTAAGAACTACACACACACAAGCAAGAAATTACACTTGCCTCGCTCTCATTTCAACGCCATTCTTCAGAGGAGCCACAGTGATGTATCGTTGTGTGTATAACTTTTTAACAATACTTTAATTCAACTAACAAAAATGATACCAACAGTAGTGGAGCAATAAAGGCTCATCTTGTTTACAGTATAAATATATAAAAAATGTAAATTCAGTGCACACATCCATCTAATTAAACTCAGCGGAATTAAAGGCGAACACCGACCATCACCATGGGAGTCTCACACCAACAACGGATGGATACCACCACCTAACAAGCAGAGAAGTTCCTTTTGTCATTTTTATAGTTAATGAGCTCATTAATATCAAATCGATAATAAAAAAGAATGTACGGGTCTGAAGTTGAATGTGTGAGAATGAATGCGTGAATGTATGGCCATAACACATAAGCCGAAGGCATTGGTTTGTGCAGTAACTAATTAACTATTAATAAATGATTTTAAGCTGCAGCTATAAAGTGTACATTGATATTAATTCAACAGATAAAGAAATAGAGAGAATCAAAAGAGATAGGAAAAGTAGCCACCATTTTGTTTTGTGTCATATCATATGACGTCACTATTTTGACCGCATGGTTGTATGTGTACTACCTTAGATTGAATTAAATTTGATGGTTAATTTCAAGAATATCTGGTTATCATTTGTGTCGTCAACTGTGTTTCAAAATCTTCCTGTACCCGAACCCTGGTACCCCTTAGGTAGAAAACAAGTTATAAAGGAAGAAAATGAGCCCGGCAACTAATGAAATTGGTGAGTATCATTAATACCGAATTATGGTATTTGTTATCTATATCTTACAAAATATATGTGCTAATATTATTGTTAATAGTAAGTAAACTTCACACAGCTTATGTACGGTAGCGCGATAATTTCATTTTTTAGGTTGGCTAATCTGCTTACTGCTTTTGTCCAATTTTGCATGATGGAACTTTGTACAGTTTGTGTCAGACGCTAGCGGCGGTCGGTTCACCGACTTTTTTACTGTCATATTTTCTTGTCGACATTTCATGTAGGCCTTAGGCCGGCACATTTTCACTTATGGCCAACTAGGCCCGCTATCAATTCAATTCAAAATTTTAATACTTTTTGGCAACATGCATTATTAGCCAACCTTATTTCCATGACTGAATCATGTAATGTAACTTGGGAAAATTCATTAAAATCAATTCAATACAGTCCACAATTTTTATCATTTCTAATTCCTACTGAATCAATGCATGCATTACAAGCTATTTTTTACAAACGCTTCTGGTACACGCCGACAGGATTCACCACATTTGTTGGATCACTCACTTCACAAAACATTTTTTAGCCCACTTGGGCCTGATCATCAACATTTTTGGTCCACCGTGCCTGGATTCTTCTCATACCAATGTCATCTTCATTGAAAATGTTAAAGCTGGTAGGGTTTGGCAGATATCTAACAATTATGATGTAGGGTCTAACCTTCTGGTTCTGTAGACACTGGTTATAATTCAGATGGCCGCAACTTGTTCCAGGCAGATTTTAGAGTGTTTTCCGGAATACTTTGCCAGGCATCACCAATCCGACTGAATTTTCAGAAACATATTACGCTGTAACAACACAAAACAGCACTTATTGTGCCTTGTACACAAGTACGAAATACTCATTCTCAGAACCAATACCTTTCGCAACCCTTCCTGCTGGCTATTATTAGAACCCCAGCTGCAATCAGCACGTTTCTGGTTTACCCCGGCTCTAATTAGAGTGCATATGGTACTCGCTTGTTAATAAAGAAAAAGAAAAAACAAACTGGAGTGGGAGATGAATTAGCAAGGTTCCACTGTATATTTAAAATCCGTCCTCGATTCCTACTTAAAAAAAGTTGATTTAAATCAATCTGCATTTGTCATGTATAATTTATAAAAATAAATATCAAAGAAAAATATTTAAAAGCTGCAACACAGTCAATAATGATCATTACATGCATAATATAGCCACTTCCTAAATTAAACAGTTTGCGGCTTAATGATGATGCATATCTAGTGCAGAATGAACTCTTATTCCTGACTCACTGCTGCTTAATATACATAACATTAGTTTAGTTTTATTAAACTTACAACAAAATTATAATGTTACAATACTACACCAAGCTAACAGACTTATTGAAGTACAAGCCTGGCATATTGAACAAAGTTGATACCCAGTAGATACATAGTAGATTCTTTTACTATGTTTTAATTAATTATTTCATATCATCAACATCTCACTCCTCTATTTAAAAATAAGTTTATGGTGCAACCACATATACTTAACACAACAAACACACAAAAATCCTAAGACCTAGCCCATGTGTAACACTATATAGTTGCATTGGGTACATGGACAGAAGTGTAAGAAGTATATTGCATTTTATAATACTTGTAACATTGCAATATATATATTTATTAATTTGTTTGTTTATGGCACAATGTAAATATTTAAATTCAGAGTTTCATACTAACATCATCTTTTGTAACATTTCATAAATTATGGGTGTAAAAATGTCAAGATTTTAAATCTATTTTATTGTTTATTCGTGATCATTATTTTTACTCTGTCTGCTCATGCAGGGTCACATCCTTTGAAGCCATTACATCACAGTAATTTATCATTACAACTTGTCTGCACACAAATTGCAGTATCATAATATTAAACCATAATAAAAATTATTACTGAGATTGCTAGAAATGTTTCAGATATGTCAGGTAAATGTGCATTTGTTGTATTGTTTCAGGTGAACAATTAATACAAAAAAGGCGCTATGCTATGATTGAAAAGCATAAAAACATGCTTAAGACTGTTATAATGGAAATAGACAGATACAAGCTATTAGTCACACCAGAAGTCGGCAACTCATTCGTTCGCGACATTATATTCGGGCGAGGTCAGACACAACATTTGAGCAGGATATCTGAAGTAAGTCAGTGAAATGATTATTGTCATCACAGTTGTACTTGTTAATTCTTATTTATACCACACTTGTTAATTTTGCACTTCATGTTACTGGAGGCAAATATGTGTATTGTAGCTAATTTGTGTTTCAGCCATACAGGGAAGTGACAGAGTTATAGTTTGGTGCCTCTACACACACACAGATTTTGTACTAAACACTTATTTTTGTATAAAAAGTATTACTTGTAAGTAAAACAAGACTGATTTAATTAGGTTTACTGATTTAATCAAATCTACACACACACACACACACACACACACACACACACACACACACACACACACACACCATTATTGTCAATTACAGGAGGGCCTGAACTTTCAAACATAATGCGTTTCTGAAAACTCGAGTTTTTCAAAAACCGAGCACTGTACAGTATGTACAGTAGGCTGTATTTATTGTAGGTGTACAGCGCGCTTAAGTTAGAAGGATTAGTTCTATGAACTGTGTAATACACTGTACTTGTTCGTCTGTTTAGTTACCGTCCAAGATTCACTTCCATATTTGACTACAGATGTTTCCATTAACATATAAAGTTTCATCGTAGTACCTTCCTGCGTTTTGTTTCTTAACACATATGAATCACATTACATATCTTCTGATACTTATTTAACTTCTTGATAATATCTTTCTTGTATCATAATTAATATCGCAACCCAGTAATTGAAAATGTGATACCTGATCTATCATTTATTTATTTATGATAAGTTTGGAACATACGGAACATACTGGATGTTTCTCACAAAAAAATCATTGCCTTAGTTTTTGTTACAGGTAGTTTAAATTGTATTTGTGACATAGTAGATATATATCTCTTCTTTCTTCTTCTTTAGTTAGTAATCTACAGATTGGCTTGTAGCGGTTCTCTACACCGATCTTCTCTGTGCTTATCGTTACCTCTCCTCATAGGAACTCTACAACTTATATCACCAATAATCTGTTTCATATATTGGAGTCTTGGTCTTCCTCTTCATCTTTTTGTTCCCTTCAATACGGTCAATAAATTCAACCATTCTCTTCACAATATTTTGGCAAAAACATCCTTTTTCTCCAACTGTAGTCAGAGTCTCATCATTGCTAACCTTGTCGATCCATCTTACCTTCAGTAACTTCCTATAACACCACATTTCCTGTGTTTCAAGTCGTCTCCTTTCCTCTGCTCCAATTGTCCACGTCTCACATTATGCTATGCTCCATGTGTAACTCTTACATATGCATACACCAGTAATAACTAGCTTATTGGTGTATGCAAGCGGACCAAATATCTCTCAGGATAAGGAGACCTCCTACACCTAATGCCAGTGGCCACCTTGTGGGTGTAGGTTAGAGGCACTCTCTTGGCCTTGAGGTGAGAAATCACCTCAGAAGGTGGACAAGCCACAAGCTGGCCAATGGCACACAAGATGGAGAAGGCAAACAAAAACTACTCCATTAAAGGCCTTAAAGACATTTTTAATATCAGTTGTTCAAGATGTGATATATGGAATACTTTTAATCTTTTCAGTTTCTGTATAATTATTAGGTTTTCTGGAAATGGTAAGTTGTTAGTGCAGACATATCCAGGCCTTAATTGTTTACTAGCATTGAATTCCTCATTCCATTGTCTAAGAATTTTCTTTTCTTCTGCATTAGGCACAGCACCAGATCACTCCAACAATTCTATCCATTTACCTTAGCCTCCATAAGTTCCTCTTGTCTGCTTGTCTACTTACTTGTACCTACTTACTCACTACTATAATACATGGGCATGAAGCAGCAGGATATATAGTAATGGCATTATCAAACTGCATAAGGTTATCTACAAGAGTTTGGAGACCATACCTAAGGAAGTACAGCTTTATAAATATATTAAGACTTTAGCAACCCAATCATATAAATTCACTTCAAGAAACTAGAGAGACTTCATGCAGAGTTTATGTGTATTTTAAGGGAAAGTAAATTTAGTTTATACTTTTATTTCAGGTCGAGATATTTTATGTACGTTTATTACTGACATGAAAAAAATTTGATCTATTTTATTTAATGAGAGAAACTAATTTCTCTCTCTATATACTGATTAAGATTGATTTTATTTATACCCACCCTTCATAATGACAAAAAAGAAGAATTTAGGTTACTTTACTGCAATATATATGACTGTTTAAAAACACTATAACTATTCAAGTATCTATTGTATCAAAAATAGAGCTAGAAATATCTATAAATAAAACTAATGTAACATTTTTTTGTGGGAAACACCCTGATAGTCCAAAATTGTTACTGTAATATTTCACAAATACGTAACTCCTAATTGTTCATCCCCCATATGGCATAGAATGTTAGCCTTATGTAAGTTGAAGTTTGACTATTTGACATGATTTTAGGGACTGAAATCCCTCAAAATTTCACACACAGCTAAAAACCACTCAGCAGAGGTACACTTTCTTTTTAAGGTAGACTTAGTATTATTTATATTGAGCAGTAAAAATAAACTCTGTGCATCTACAGGAATGTTGTTAGGCAATGGATAAGTGAGTAACTTTCCTGTCCACGTTTGTTGAAGCCTTATTCTATTCCCAAATACCCCCCCCCCCCCCCAGGAATGAAGTTCTCCATAGGCTCATGATTTTAGCTTTATTGTACACAAGTAGGACATTGTGGCTAGAGCTGACCTAAACTGTCTTTAATTTCCCTAGTTGATGTAGCCTCAGAGCAGAAAAAATGGGCAAACTGCTTGGGACAAACTGTTCAAGTGAACGATTGCAGCTTTGAAGCAGTTCATGAATTCTGTATTTGGGTTCCACAAGTAATGACACTGTGAAAGAGATCCAGAAGAGACTAGCTGCAGAAAATCACACTCTTTTCTCCCTTATGACTGTTATGAAGTCTCATAATGTCCATTGGGAAACTAAGCTTCAGCTCTATAAAATGCTTGTCTGAAGTATGATATCCTATAGATCTGAGGGTTGGTCCTCAACAAAGAAATCTTGTAACATATGGACACCTTTGAGCAGAAGGTGCTGTGTAGTATATTCAAATCTGCGAACAAAGGAGGAATGTGGAGTGTACAGTCATAAGGTCTACACATTATATAAGAACCCAAATTGTCAGACCATATTAAAGTGAAACGCCCCCAATGGGCAGGGCACGTACTGTGAATGGTAAAAACAGAGTCCCCCAAAAAGTGTAAAAGTGTATAGCGCAGTGTATGCTAGAAAAATGATAAATGCTAGAGTTTGAGAGAGAGAGAGAGAGAGGGAGGGGGCACTGAACCAGGATGCCTGAAAGAAGTCAAATGAGGAGGCCAGGGCTTGATGTGGACTGTAGCGCTACTGGAAGAAGACTGTGGCCAGCTAACTTGTTAAGGCTGGAAAAGTCCAGACTCCAGATGGGTATTATGAAAAACAGAAAATAGCCCTCTCTGAGATGCATTTAAACCCATGATGGCCCCCTTATTTTTCAAACAAATATTCTGACCACATCGCCGTTAAACTCTCCACTAGTATTGTACATACAATAAAACTTTTTCAGCCACAACTGGTACTTAAAGAAAGTTTGTATCTGTGGTATTTTGCTCTCCCATAGTACTAACTAGTATTGATCTAGCAAGCAGTAGGGCACCAGGGCACCTCACTGTCCTGGGGTTGAGAAATCGGCCCTGAAGGCGGATGAACTAATTACTAGTCAATGACATTGGCATGTAGGAGGCAACATGAAACAAGAAAACACTACATTAAAGATCGTTTAGATATCTATAGTAATATCATCATGGCTATGTTCAAGGCAAAATCATCCGGAGCTTCAAGTTCCCCAATTGGAGCTCCGGGGGGGGGGACAGTTTTGAACAGTTATGAAGTAAAAAGAAAATTTAATATGATGGATATCCTGAAAAATATTGGGTTAGATGGAAAAGACCTAAGGATAATAGCTACACTGTATTGGAACCAATCTGCAGTGGTTAGAGTAGATAAAGAGAAAGCTGAAGAGGTACAGGTTCTGCGTGGAGTAAGGCAAGGGTGTATACTATTTCCGCTTTTATTCAACATCTACTCAGAAGGTATTTTTAGAGAAGCTTTAGATGAATGCGATGTGGGAATCTCTCTGAACAGTGAAAGAATAAATAACATACGTTATGCGGATGATACCATCATATTCACAGGTAGCTTAGAGGAGCTGCAACAACTAATGTATAGAGTGATAGAAAGCAGCCATAGATATGGTCTAGACATCAATGTTAATGTGTAATACTGTTTTTGCACATGCCTCTTTGACAGGTATGTGAGCCACATATGGCTCATACTAGTATCTGGCTATCTATAACTTATATCCGCTGACCATATGACATGTCATAGTGGATCAGCGTGTTATTCGCACCATACCTTAATTGTGGTTTGACAATTGCTGTGACACAGTAGCATTAACGTCATGAATTTTGAGGTTTCTTGACTAAATGGAGGGCACTATTTAAAAGAAAGGAAAGTCTTGACTTCTTCATGAGGGCTATCAGTATAGAGTTAAATATTCAAATGATTGTATCACACTCTGGGTGTGTAAAACATGAGCGTATTGAGGGACAGTCATGGATTCACAGGTGCATCTTTGTGCACCAAATCTGGTAGAAACAATCATATCAAAAGCACTAGAAAACTAAAACAAAAATAGTGCAAGAAGAACTGGCTATGGAGGTTTACCAGGTATTCCGGCAGGAGTTCCAGATCAGTGTCTTGCTATGGTGACAAAAGTGCCAAAATAAAATAACATGAAGTGAATCTTTGTAAGAACTGAGTAAGGCTTTAGGAATTATGCACAATCAGGCCAACAGCCAAGAATTCTTCCTCAATGACTCACTACAAGTTCTCTTATAGAAAAATATTCTTGATAACTGATTCTGAAAGTAACAGTAAGAGGATGTTACTGTTTGGCTGGAATGGGACAGACATTTTTTGTTTAAGATTTATACTTCTTTTTACCTTGTTAGAATTTATAAAATTTTATAAAAATAGTTCAGTCAGTTGTATATGGGGTACTGGAAGTGACACCAGTGAAACGAATCTTATAGTGCGTTCACTTAGAAAATAAAAATATGAAACTTATCTTCAACTATTCACTTTTCTGAAGGAACGGATTTTGAAACTGGTGCAATGTCAATTACAATGAATGTTTTCCAGACGTGGACATGATTGGGTGCTACTTTCATTTTACACAATGTTTCCGGATGAAAGTCAAAATATAGGCCTTGCCAGTAATTATAAAGAAAGCTAAGATATTTTACATATTTATGGGATGATTCTCATGCTCTCATGCCTCTTTAGATATTTGAGTACTGCTGCTTTGTGATTTGGAAATGTGCCTAAATCATGCACATTAGTTTTTGGAGTACATCCTACCAGAAGTGGTTGATCAAGATGTACCACTTCATATGTGGAAGAATGTTTTTTGGAGAAAGACAGACAATGTTCTACACCCTAGTAGGAAGACAACAATCTAATATATATTTCTTAGTAGAAAACTTGAAACCACTAAAAACTAATGCAAAGTTTATTACAGCTCAAATTGAAACTATTGAGGTTGGGTCTCGTAAACAGAAAATGACTTGATTACCTGATGTAGACATTCTGTTTATGAAATCAGAAAAAACTGTGTATTTATTGAATGAGCAAAGTTAGTTTAAACTCGACCATTTGGCATTTTTCTGCCCATCTATCCATCTGTCCATTTGGGATATGTCTCACAATATCTTTTAAATGCATCAACCAATTTTTGTAAAATGTATACATGTCCATACTTTTACCCTACAGAGTTTTTGAGGTTGATCCCCCAAAAATCTAGCAGGCAGGAGGTAAATTGTGAGGGTCGCACTCAAATTTTTTTAAATTGAGAAAAATCACAACAAATTTTGATCTGGGGTACCCAATTAAAGGGAATATTAATCATAATCTGATTATAGTGGTCATTTTTGAAAATCAAAAGTTTTATCAAATTGAGTCAAAAGTTTGATAAACCACAAAATTCATTTGGGGTACCAAATTAAACCAAAATCTGTACATAGTGTATAATTTTAGTAATTTATAAAGTTTAGGACATCAGGGCCTTAAAAAGGTATCAAAATATTGTAAAAACTAGCTAAATTTTAGCCTAAAGGGAATTTTTACTCATAATTCTAACATAACGTATACACACAAATTTGTCAAATTTACGGCACCAAAGCCCAAAAATAGAACTTGAAGTTTTAATAAAATTGTAAAATTTGTGGGGATTAAGTTATGAGAAATTTTATTCAAAATACAAAATTGGCATCTGTTATTTGACAGAATTACTTTCTCCTTGCAAATTTTGGATCACTTTAAAAAAGTTTGTAAGTTATGTTTAAAAAAAAAAACTTTATATATTGCTATCAGTTACAAATATTATACTGAAGCCATTGAGTTGTGACATTGCCAACTGTACACGGGTAGCTTTACATTTACCGAGCACTGCACAGTACACACCTGACCATGTGTTTACCTGGGTAACACAGTACCATTACTATGGTGACATGAACAAATTCTTGTAACATGACTGGCAGAGGTTTTTACACATGCTTTTACTTCCTCTACATGTATAAACATCAGAGTCGCTTACTCAGTGGGTCGAGTCTAGTAAAAAATATAAAATATAAGCCTATAGACAACTATGGAAACATACATAAACTGAAAAACTAAATTAAATTACTTGTCATTTAGGTATTACGATTATAGATTTAACTAAAAAACCATTGCAAGAGTTTGGAACTGTTAGTATTTATTGTATGATTCTTCTACAATTATTATTATTTTACTAATAAAATAGTAGAGTAGTCAGGGTTTTCATAATTTTTTTGATAATATAAAAAGTTGCATGATATTGAAATTCAGCTAAATAATAGAAGTACTTCATTCAAAATAGTGAGTGAGTTCTGTAGCTTCGGGAGCCTACTAATGCTGTGGTAATATCTTTATCAATGACTTGTACACATTTTCAATGGACTGTTAGTGTTGATTACAGAATTGGTGAAAAACCATTGATACAGTGAAAAGACAGACAGATACATAGCCAGGTGTTACCATGTCTAATCATGCATAGATAAGCTCAACATACAGAGCACACTACCTAAAGAAAGCTACAGAAAGCTAGTTCTAGAGAAAACGGCTAACCAGCAGATTTTATTTTGAAATTATTACCAGTGCTCATTAGACATCAACTCCTAGAGTATAATAGCCCAATCAGAAATCTTTAAAATATAAAATGTTATCAAATGTATTATTTTTATATAATTGTTGCATCATGTATTACAAAATTCCAAGCAAGCTCTATTGGAAATAAAATTTGAATTAGATTGTACTATTTTTGCCCTAACCTAAATAATCTTTTGTTTCAAGTACTTGTGGATAAACACTTAGAATCTGAATAATGTGCTTTATACTAAACTATACATTCAAAGTGGTTCTGTAATTTAATGAGTACAATATAAATAATTTCAAATATTTACAAAATTAAATAATAAGAGAAGTTGAAGTATTCTAATCTGAGAAAGGCTATCATACAATTTTTCAAAGGCCCTTGTGTTGTCAGCAACTAAAATGACTTTTATTTTATATTATTTTTAGGAAGCATCAACACTGGGTAACATGAGCGTGTATGAATGTCGTGAACGACTACCCCGTGCAAGACAACAAGCTGTGGAGGTTAAAAACAGGCTGAGTATGTTTACCCCATGTTTACTATATGCTTATGTTTTACTATAAGCATGTCCTTAAAACAGAATGTCAAGTCGTTATAACCGATAGTTCCTATATCAAATATATTATATATAAAGTGTATATTCCTACTTACCTACACGGCTGTTGTAAAATGAACACTGTAAATATTGAATGGAACTTTACTTAATTGCTGAATCTGAGTCTGATGTTTAAAAACATAAAGTTTGCTCGTTTTACATAACAGAATGTATATAACCAAGCCAGACAATAAAGTTCACAAACTTGCTGCTATTAAATTTGTATACATTGCAAGTGTTTGTGGTCTGAGGGGATAATAAGATGCTGCACTCTGCCTAAGACACATACAGCCAATTTTCTCTACTAACATTATGTAGTGCTGACAGTGGTGTAACTCTACATAAGAGAGTTCACTTTACGTAGTATTCATATGTCATGCTATGCTGTGGGTTTACTCAAGATCAAGTCAATCCAACTGTGACATTGTGAGATGTATAATGGCTGGAGGGTGCAGCACACCATGAGTCTAATGTTTCAGTAAAGAACAAGAACAGTATACTAGACTTTAATTTTTTTATTTTACAGAAATCTTTTATATTTTCTCACTTCATTAGCTTACAGTATATACTTTTTAATGTTTGCTCTTTTTCAGAATTAAACATATTAAAAAATAATTTTTTTTTTAAACACTGAAAGTGCAGAGCATTACATAATTACATACTCTCAAACTCTTCATTTGATGAAACTCTTCTTTTTGAATTTAATCACTCATCAGGTAATCTGGTGTAGAATCTCTCCACAGTATGCAAATAACATTCAGTTGCATGTTTTAATTAAACTAAAATCTTGCTAATGTCACAAATAAACTACACTAACACTACAAGCAATGATATCCAGGTGAGAATCCTTAGTGGTAACCAATGTCACTATGCCTACTCAAAATTAATGGAGTCAAAAGCACTGGAAAAAAACATTAAAATTAAAAATATACAAAGAATAATTAGACTAGTTGTAACATTTGCATGTGAAACCTGGATCTTAACACAGAAAGAACAAACAGAATGAATGAAAGATACTGAGGAAAATTTTTGGACCAATGCAAAATAACAATGGCTCACGGAAAATAAGAAGGAATCATATGAAATATACAATCTTATTACACGGAATTGACATAATAAGGTTTATAAAGAGTAGAAGAATAGCCTGGCTGGGATACACAATGAAGATGGAACAACACAGCATTCCCAGAAAAATTCCAGAACGGAGACCAGTAGGTAGGAGATCAAGAGGAAGGCCAAGAAAGAGATGGGATCGAGTATGCTGAGGAGCATCTGAGGAATATGGGGATAAGAAGATGGAGAAGACTATGTAATGAGAGCAATGAATGGAGAAAAATCGTTGCAGAGCAAAAACCCATATTTGCCTCTAATGCCAGTAGAAGAAGAAAATGTGTACACCAGTGCTTCATAGTTCTCACCATTTCACTCCATTAATTTCAATTTCTGTCTGAATTAGTGAAGTATTTGATATTAATAATATTCAAGTAAAACAATTTACATTTTCATTCCAGTGAACATTCTTGTAGCTACAAAAATACAAATGAGAATTATAGTTAGCTTTAGGTTGGAACAGTTGTAACGGGCCAAAATTTATATAATACTTTTGTAAATAACTTCATAGAAATAACGTAACATTGGAAGATGAGGCCCACATAAGGTGATGCGACAGCCAGGGAGAGCTTCATAACCATATACGGTTTTGAAGCAAATCGAGAGTTTATTTGTGGCCAGTGACTAACACCGAAAGAATTTTGTTGATTGAAATCTGTTTGTGGCGAGTTGAAGAGGTGATACAAAGCACAATGGAACTTTTCAATACCAAGGACGAGACATATGGTGGGGAACGGAATGAACTGGTTTTAAGACGTCACCAAATGAAAAACTTGGGTGAGGTCACAAACGCTGAACGGCAGTCTCGAGACAAACGCTGAACAGCACGACCGTGCTGAGTGCCCGCGGGCCATTACGTAGATCTACACCCACTAAATTGTGTTTAAACCATAAATTAACTCTCAAAGTTCTTTTTAAAGTGATGGAACAACATCGAAGATCAATATTTCAAAGTTTTGGACAGTAAGTGTAATAGTTTCATCCAGGAAAAGTGTTGTACAACAAGTAATGAACTGACGGCGAGAGTACATTTCAGATAAGTAACTTGGCCAAAAAACCAAAATCAATTTCAATGAATATATCATAAATGAGATCTCAATAAATAAAAGATATATCGATATGTAAAAGAATGAGTGTGTGTGTGTGTGTGTGTGTGTGTGTGTGTGTGTGTGACAAAGTACTGGGTTGCATTTATTATAATTTTGAATAATTATTTTTGTGAGATGAATCGTTTAATGAGCGTTGCTCAATAATTTTGTGGTTTATGAATAAAATCAGAAATTTATGATTATATCATGTGGTAGCATAATTAATGCGCCATTAACCCAAAGCTGTACCTAAAAAGTTCATCTAATCGACCTTGGCGTGACTCTTAAAAGTAAGTCACGAACGTAATTTTCGTATTTTGTATTGTATATTATTGTAACTGTTACACAGTGACAGTGGCGGCGCTAACATATAGGGCCCCCCCCCCATGAAACTAATTAGGGGGCCCTATAAAAATGGTTAAATTTTGTATACGTAATAGGGGAAAACACTCAAATGAGTTTCTATTTACGTGTGTTTCACAACAATGGTTTGTGAATACTTTCTCATCTATCACAAAGTGTTTGCAATTTGCAAAGGACATTTTACACGTGTACAAACTCTTAAAATTCATTGTTGCTAAATAGACAAAGTTCTATACAAACTATAAAAAAACCAAAATAAAAAGAATGATTTATTTTTACGTCAAAGATCTAAATTCAGACTATGAAACAGTACCGCACACAGAGTGTTAAAAATTTATTATTTAAAAACAAATATCAAAGTAACATTCTAGCTTTTTTCAAACATTTAAATTAGTTTGTAACTGAATTTGTAAAATTCTTGAATATACTCTATACAAGTTCTCCTTAAGTCTAATCCAATTCAATAACACTCGAACTCAAGTAATGTACAATATTTACAGATGAGGATCAACCAAAGTTCACTGTTTTCCTAAGCCTAGTCTTCTTTTTTTAATAGCTAAGAACTTTTCAACCACTTCGTTGATATTAGTTTTCTGTGTCTCTTCATGCTCAATGCTTAACAGTGCCAAGTCACTCAACCGAGTTTGGGCCATGGCACTTCTTAATTAATTTAAGTTTTGAAAAGCTTCTTTCCGCTGTAGCTGTTGTGACAGATATGGTTAAATAAAGCTGCAAAGCTGTAGTTAAGTCTGGGAGGCAACTCATAAGGCAGCTGTTTTCTTCAACCAGTAAATTCATCATTTCTCGAATGCTTTTCTTGTGTACAATTTCTTTGGCCATCAGAGCTTTGAAGGATATTACTTGGTCAGGCAGTGATGTGGAAAGGTCACCAGGATACACATTTACCAGAGCCTTACTTTTCTCCACTATTGTCTCGTGTGAGAAGTTTACTACATTCTGAGGCGTCAGGAATGAAAACCTATCATCAATGCAACGCAATCCTTCGAATCTCATTTGTAGCTGAGCTATTACAATATCTAGTGTTGCATTGAAAACTTTTACTTCAAATGATTTCACTGGGTCGTCAATTCTATGGTCAACTGATAATTCAAGAAAGAAGCATTTTACAACTCACTTACGCTTATTTTTCATGTTACAAGTTATGTCCCATGACTGGGCCAACTGTTTAGCACCAGAAGAAAGCTGGCAAAGTCCTTTCTTAAAACTTTTAACTCATCACAACCGTGGCTTAGAAACTGCCATGCTCTGCCTAGGTCAACAGTTGGCCTCTGTAGTGCTTTTAAAGTTATATTTACATTCTCTAAAATCTTAGTTTTAAGGCAGAGCACAAGAATAAATTCAAAGTTTTGCAGGTGGTTTCTAATTGCTAATGCTTCTTCTGCCTCGGGTTTTTTTGAGCTGTACAGAATAATTTCTGTCAAACACTTAATCACATTTTTGAAATCATTTCTTAAAGCTAACAGACAGTCGTGTCTAGAAGACCACCTTGTTGGACATAGCTTTTTTAAAGTTAGATTTTTGGCAGAGCTGTCTTCTTTAACGGCAGTGTTAAGTTCTTGCCAACTATGTAAGCTTTCACTGAAAAACACATAAGTTTTCTGAACTATGTCATAAAATTGTCTTATTTCAGAAATATTTGATACTGAATCATTGATCACCAAGTTCAGGTTATGTGCAGCACAGTGTACATAATCCGCATTTGGGACTATATCCATAATTCTTTTCTGTAACCCAGAGTATTTCCCGCTCATTGTTGCTGCACCGTCATAACCTTGACCTCTACACTTACTAATGTCAATTTTATTTGTTTTCAAAAAGTCTAAAATCTTACTTTGAAACCCCTCACTGTTGGGATCCTTTATTTCTTGAAATCCCAAAAAGGACTCACTAATCACAGTTTTATAATTACAGGAGATTCTTCTACTATGTTAATGTATCTGATTACATATCTGAAATGTAACTCATTTGGTCAATCTTAGAAATGTCTTGTGTGCTATCAACAATTATAGAAAAAAAAGGAGACAAGTGAATCTGTTTTAGTAAGGCAGTCAATACTGATTTTCCTAGCAAGTTAATGATTTCATTTTGAATGTCATGGTGGAGGTATTTTGATCTGGTTTTTTCATTTTCTAAGTGTGCACTAAGGAGAGAATCGTAGCGAGAAACTAAAGATAGTATGTTCAAAAAATTTCTACTTTCAGGATTTATTTCATGTAATGATTCTCTATGGTCACGAAACGGCAATGAACACAGTGCCATGGTTCGAATGACATCCACAATCCGTATGAAAATATCTTTCCATTTTTTCCGCTCATCAGAAATTTGATCAGCTACCGTTTTACTCTTTTTCCAAGTGGCATACGTGAGACAAGATTGTAAATGACCATTGCTACTTTCATGAACTTTAATTTTTTTACTGAGACCTTTCCAATCTCTAATATCGCCTTCACGCCAGCTTTGGGCATCAGCACTTTGGCTGAAAAGCCAACATGGTAAACAATAGACTCCACCTAGATTACGAGAGTAACAAAGCCAAAACCTGTGAACAATTTGGCCTGCTGCAGTTTTGAAAGAATAATATGCTGTACTGAAAGACTGCTTAGAAACGGAATCCTTCGAGAAAGGACCCTTTGGTTGACAAGGTTCACTTAAAGTTATTAACTTTTTCACCTCGTCTGTCATTGTAGCTTGATTTTTATAGAATGCAATATCTGTCTCAAAACTTTGGTAGTTTGGATCGGAAGGGCCTGCTAAACTAGTTTTATTTGCGTGATTACTTACAATTTCAGTTGGTTCAAACTGATTTTCTGGTCCAGGTATGTCTTCGGACTGGTGAACACATTCAATGCCTAGCAGTTGTTCTTCTTGTTCATGTTGCAGTTGTTTATTTGTTTCCGTAGTTGTATCACTTGTATCCGATGGACTAATGTTTAAATCAGGTTTATTGTCACTGTCACAATCAACTTCAAGTCCGATTTTTGTTTCTTTTTCATTATTTGCACATGGGTTGTTCAACTTCACATCTTGATGATTTTTTAAAAAACTGGTCGAGTTTTGAAAGTTTACTTTTAGATTCTTCTCGTTGTTTTTGCAGTTTCCTTTTCTTAGCACCACTTAAATATTCACGCTTACTTTCCATTTTATAAACTCTGTCTCTAACACTCTAACTCTACACAAAATACAAAAACTAAAATCAAATGTTAAGTCATTAAACTTAAACGGCATTAAATTATGAAATGAATGCAATACAGTACTATCGCGCAGGAGATGCGATGCACTACTAAGTACTGAACTACATTGTGTTGTGTTTGTTTACATCTCCTCAGTGCTGAGTGACTCATCGCACTGGATGTACGGGCACCACAAGAGATAAGATAAGCTTCGCTTACAAACTACAAACAGTAATGTCATTTCGGAAAACGTAGTTTTTTTTGCATGTCTATACACTTAAATAAAACGTATATTTCGTATTTTAAATACAAATTTGCCGGTAGTCGGATCCCATTAAAACTTTTTTCCTATTATAGCTCGTTTCATTTTTTTTTCTAGGGGCCAGGGAGGCGGGGCCCCCAGAGGGTCGCAGCCCCCCCGTGCCGCGGGGTCTGCGGGGGCCTTATTGCCGCCACTGCACAGTGATAGGTCTACAGCTGTAGAGTGATTATTCATGTCATTCTTGGATTCCGTTTTCCATGATGTGTTCAAATATCAATAATGTTTTATATACACGTTTCCGTCATGGAAAATTAATATTTTAGATACATTTTTATCTAAGGCAAAGGCAAAATTTTTATTGAAAATATTAGTGTTCTATGTTGGAAAACTGTATACAAATCACTTTTCATGTCAGTATCATGTCTTGATTTTTTAAATAGTACTGGCATTTGATTATTTGTAAGTGAAATTCAAAATTTAATTTCTTTTTCCTTTTTAAATCAAGTGTCAATTCATTTTTCCATGATGCTGTTAATACTGCTAGCATAAGAGATGTTTACTAATAACAAAATTTGTATAGGCTTAAGTAATGTTTCTGTTCTTTTTGTATATAATTGTGTAGTATGGTTTTACAATAAAAAGTCTGTAGTTTATTCAATTTTGTGTAACTAGTGGGACATTGTACTTTGATTCATGCTTTCAGTAAGTTTTGTATTATATTTTATTGCTTATAATTAAAATATCTACTTTAAAGGTCATTGAAAGTTACTAATTATAAGACATGAATTAAGATAAATATCAAACAAATGAAGGATTACTGTTACTAAGTAATGCATTTTTACAACATAGAAGCTCAGAAGAACCTTATAAACAAACAAAATCTGTCTCAGGCTCAGGCAAAATTTAATTTACAAATATTGTCTAAAAAATTATGTTTTGAATAAAAAAATACATTATACATGGATATATCATGGACAACAAACCCACAATACAAGGATTAGTGTAATGAAGGAAAATGGCTAGTCTACAGTCTTTCCACAAAGAGAATGCTCACATGGGGACAAAAGCTTGTATTATCTGTTCATATGCCAGCCATTGTTCCAGAAGTAAAAACATTCAGTGCATAGTCCATATGATGTGAAAACTGTTTTATAGACTAATTTTTATACTTCTTCTTTTAGAAGAAAGACGCACACTTCGTAATTATTATTTGAAAGAAAAAAATATCAACCATAAGAGTAGCCACGTGCAAAAATGTTGTGTGAACTAATGTTTACAGGTCAGGAAGTAGTTTGTGTATATCACACCAATTGTATCTCTCTACTCTCTTCATGACAGTTCAATATGTTCTTTTATGTAGTTTACAATCAAAATGTGCATTCCTTACCAATGTGGACTAAATAGTTGAAGTTTAATTAATTCAGACTTTCCATATTCAGAGTAGTTTTCCCCTCAAATAGGTCAAGTCAGCACTGTAAACAAACTGTAGACAGTCCAGACACCACAACAAATAGTTTTATCTAAGGACATGTTTATAACAAAAATACATGCAATTTGTACTGTGTGCTGTAACTTAGTTTTGTTCCTCCTGAATCGTACACAACTGTTTTATTGTATTTAGTAAACTTCATATGAACAGTATGATTACAGTGTTTGGTAACGGTAATTGTAAACAAGTGACTATCAATGACCATCTATTATTGTTGCATTCATATCAACATCAGCAGTCTAGTGACAGTCCTGTCTGCATGTGCAAAAAAGTTCTGCACATGTGATGTCTGCATGTTTTTATGGTATACATAGGGGGACCCAAAAGTAACGAGAATTTTTCTCTGGCAGTTGGTAGAACGCTAGTTCCGAATTCTCCCGCTAGGTGCCTTCACTAGACACCATTTTGTATCAGTTGCCCTAGCGGGATTGTTGTGGAAACATTAGCGCGGTCAGTGTGACTATTTTTTGTAAGCGCTGTTTCACTTTTTCGGCGATTTTTAAATTAATTTAATGGCAGACTTTAAATACCAACGTGCTAACATCAGGTTCTGTTTCCTGTTAGGGAAATCAGCAGCAGACACTGTCGCAATGCTTCGGATGGCTTTTGGGAAGGAAGCTTTGAGCCAAGCAAGGATTTTGAGCCAACAAGAAAGCACACGCAGAACGAATTTTGCTGCAACACGTTTCATCTTCAGATCTTCAGTCAAAATTCATTGGCATGAACTCCAGGATATTCCAGTCATTTCCTCCAATTCATCGATTGTTCTACGACGATCAAACATGATCGCAACACGGATTTTTTCAATGTTTTCGTCCGTTTTGGAAGTCGAGGGACGTCCTGGTCGTGGTTCGTCTTCAATTGACATTTGACCACTTTTAAAACGAGAAAAGCACTCGTAAATCCTTGCCTGGCTCAAAGCTTCCTCCCCATAAACCGTCCGAAGCATTGTGACAGTTTCTGCTGCTGATTTCCCTAACAGGAAACAGAACCTGATGTTAGCACGTTGGTATTTAATGTCTGCCATTAAAAAAATCGCCGAAAACGTGAAACAGTGCTTACAAAAAATAGTCACACTGACCGTGCTAATGTTTCCACAACAATGCCGCTAGGGCAACTGATACAAAATGGTGTCTAGTAAAGGCACCTAGCGGGAGAAGTCGGAACTAGCGTTCTACCAACTGCCAGAGAAAAATTCTCGTTACTTTTGGGTCCCCCCTCGTATATGAGTGGTGCCTTACGATTTTGACCATTAGAGGATGGTCCAATGTCCTGAATTTTTCTACTGAAGTGCATTGGATTGTACATTCACTGTGTGGGAATTATCCCAATTATTACCAAGTTACATTAGGTTGTGTCTGCACTGTTTTTACATCGCTTGAAAACTGTGTAACTAAAAGATGTATGATGCTGTTAATGAAGTTGTTAATATTTCCAGTCAAAGTACTTTACCCTTTGTCAAAACTATCTGTCTTTGTCACTATGTTGTGACCATTATGCATGTAAGAAGTATCTCCTCACTATATGTTCTAAAAGCCACATCAAATCTCAAGTAACAGCCATGAGCTACACAGATTTATTATTATACAGTCAGTACATATGAACTCTTAAATCTCATCATTAAATATGAAACCATTCTCTCAAGAAGCCTTAAACATACTTAAATTTTTATGAGGAGCTTTTGGACGACCCACCATGTGTACAGTAACTTATACAAGGACCACAGACAACCAATTTGTTGGTATATATATTGCAACGATAAAATTAAAACTGCATACATAGGTAATATTGAAATTATTACAACAGAGTCTATATCTGGAGGTAGGAAAATTTATTAAATTAAAACATTAATATTGTCTTATTACTTTATAATATTAAATTGTTTGTTTAAAATTTGTCTTTCAATAATTGAGTCTATTTGTTGGTTTTACAACTATGTTACTTGTTGCGTTGAATTCCAACAGTTTGCGTAGCCACTCGACGCCCTGCGCACGCAGTTCGACTGTATCACTGTGACTGCACATCGACCGATGACTGCTATGCTGACAATTCACGTCTTTGCACCCACACACACTGTGATATGATCTGTTATTGTTTATTGTTTGTTTAACTTTACTTAATCTCAGGGATTTTAACTGGGTAAAATAGATCGTGTATTGATCTTACACAAACTCCGGTTTCTTGAAGTGTTCTTGAGTAACTGTCAAAATATCTCAGCAGATATTTTGTCCCTACTCCGGAAAAATCTTCCACTGTATGCGAAAAGCACTAGAATGATCTATTTTTTTTAATTTGAGTTCTCTAAGTGGTATTGGTTTTGAAGACCTCGAACCGTGAACCAACTTCTACGTTTAAATAAAAACGACCTGTCTTGTCCCAAAAAACTCGTGACAGTGAGTACATGTTTTTTTGGCAAGTCCTAAGAAGAAACTGAGCTGAAAGCTTCTGTCTCAAATAAATTTTAGACCCTCTGATTGGTTGAAACTTTAGCAATGTCACAGATGAGAACACAGATAGACTGAAATCAGGCTTAAACTCTGTCCAATTCTGCAAAGGCCTGACTAGATTTAATCTACAAAGTTTATTACTTTCTAGGAAATAACAAGAGTAAAAGACGACTGATTTCATTAAAAAAAAAAAAACAAAAATTATAGGTGTGGAGAATTGAGTATATGGAAAATGTAGCTTATAACCATGAGAGTACTCTGTCCAAGTTTCAGAATGAAATGTTAATTTTCCTCGAAGTTATTAAATAAAATGTAAATCACATGTGCATCCGGGCACTTACAGACAAATATTTCACATGACATAAAAGAGAATAAAAATGTGAACATTTTGACATAATATACTCTTTTAAAAATAGCTTGGTTCAAAACTTATGACTACTTTACAAAGAAAGAACAAAATCAATTTAAAACATGTCTATGGCCATCAGAAAATGTTATATAGCATTAGTATTCAACTTAAAATGAACTGTGTACTGTTGCAATATATATAAAATATATATATAATATGTAGATACACCAAATTGTGGTCAGTGTTTCTGTTCTTTGCAGTTTGATCCTGTATTGGTTTTTTTATTTATATAAATAAACACACAATTACAACTCTGGTACATTTTGATTTATCAAACAAAAATTCGTTTTCATAATTTTTATATTCTGTTATCTGTAGGCTGTAAATTGTAGGCATGCCTTTTATAAAAGCCTATAAAATTTATAAAAAATGGCTTCAAAATTGTGTTTTCCATTTTTTTTGAGAAACCATTATTAATTCTCTAAATCTGGTATAGAATTGAAATCAGAATAATTAAATTAAGTAATGTCATAGAAAATTATTACACTGATAAACAATTGTACTTTTATTGAAAAATACAGGAAAATGCTGGTTATTATTTTTATAAAAGGCATACATACAGGCATAGATACACCAAATTGTGGTCAGTGTTTCTGTTCTTTGCAGTTTGATCCTGTATCGGTTTTTTTATTTATATAAATAAACACACAATTACAACTCTGGTATATTTTGATTTATCAAACAAAAATTCTCTGAAGAAGCCTTTTAAAGGAGAAAACCGGTTAAGGCTGAAAGGTAAAACTTTTTGCTTGTACTTATAAAAAACCTAGTGTTCCGAGTCGTTAAAGTAATAGTGATATTTAGCATACATACAATCTGCAGACTTGGAACCAACTTCATTTTCAGTTCATTAGGTAAAATTAAATATAAAATTACAGTTTTGTGTCATCAATTTCATCCATATAAATACATTATAATGTTGAATTTACCTTTGAGATAAAAAATTGGAAAATTATAGATTGGTCTTAAATAGGAAACAAAGCTTGGTCCTATGTTGATACAAAGTTTTTTCATTCTTTTGAAAAAATAATGAATACGTTACTTATAAATATATAATACACGTATAAAGTATGACACAAACTTTCTAAAACATCCTGTATTCTGCATTTGTATGATTCTGTTGTTTCATTTTTGTTGCATAGGGGAAAGGACAACGTCGAAGAGCAAGTCACATGAAAGAAACGCTCCAGCATCAGAGGTTAAGGTAAATTGTCAAGTTCTGCTTGTGGTTGTCAGTAAAATTAACCCTGCACATCTAAAAAAATTATCATATGTCAATCCAAATACATTCTGTAATGACTATAAGAATCCTTAATTTAAAAAAAAACTAATCAGAGATAAATTTTTTAATACATATTGCAATAAAACAGATTATGATGTTAATAGAAGATGATGATGCCCCACTGTTGTGAGCGCCAATTTGTAATCTAAATAAAAGATTACGTTATTTGTAATATGTTACTTATATGTGACTCCCGTGTATTTATTAATGTTAAGCCCCACGTTGTTGGCGTCAATTTGAAATAAAACAATTTATTTTGTGTGTACTGGGGTTTAATCAATCTGTTATTAATGAAAATATTTATTATGCAGTCTTATAGGTGACCTCCTGTAACTCAATTTTAATAGACAAGTTTATTTATTATTTTGTTATTACAACTTTTATATATACCATAACACGGTTTTACCTAATTACTCAATGTTAATTCTATATTTAGTGTATTTAATTAATAAATTGAGAATTCTCTCCAACCCTAGTCAGTCCGTATTGTGTAAATCAATTCAAAAATTGTGCAGGAAACACGCTAGTTCGGTAATCTCATGTTCTACCAGCTGTCGACTATAAGCGCTGTTATTCGTAATTGACTTACGCTTCTAGGTTAGCTTGTTCGCCAGATTTTAATCACCCTTTTTACCTGTAAATTACTCCACCCACAACATATAATACCTATTCTACAATAATATAAAACATCATCATATACAAGAAGGATTCTTTATTTGTATTACCTTTTAATTCAACTTCTAACAGTGCTCTTCATGGTTATAATATAGTTATATCGATTGTACAATGATGAATCGATTGGTTAGTTGACAATTTTATTTTATACAAATTAAATATAATGTTAATTATCTCTTATCCAGGGTACGTGTGATTCTTTTAACGATTAGTAAGGCCAGGTAATGCAAAATTAAGGTTACTTAGTATTACAAAATGTTATTAGTTCTTACTATATTAAAATTAAATATAAGCTGGTGTTACCGTACAGGACGATTCTCAAGGCAGCATTGCTCGTTTGCAAACGGTTGAAGATTTACAGTTGAGGTTACGTTAATCCAGAAAAGGTGTTCCGATTATTAATAAAATTGAAGGGGTGATGTCCTGGAAGGCAACGGGAACTCTTCTAATCTTCGTTCTCCTTCACGATCCTTGTGGTTGTCGGTCCCGGTGGAATTGGTGTCGTATTATAATTTCTTTCTTGAAAGTGAGGTTTATTTCTTCAGAAACAAAGGTCCTTGAGTATATTTTTTCTATAATTCCATTAATTCATACTTTTTATTCCATCAATGAGTCTCCTGGTTAGATGGGAAATCGAGTTCAATACTAAATCCAATGGAACTATCTTGAAGAGTGAAATAAGAATTCCTCGACCTTTTGGAGGTATATGGTTATATTTTTGAAATCTAATTCATTGATTATTCATCGGTTTGGTTTACAGGAATTGGTTTTTACTTTAATTCATTAATTTTTGTTCATTTTATGTTAATTTATGTCCTTTTTCTTTAAATTTGTCTACTGATCTCAACTCAAAAGCATACAACAATCGAATAATATATATTAAAGTTTTTTATAAATTCTTTTCTGTATTTTGTATGAATTCAACTTCACCCATTAGCATATAACAATTGAATAATTGAAAATCAACAAGATTTTTTACATTTTAGTTACCCTGACAACCACTACTTTCTGTCATTGGATGATATTTGATATCCTAGAGCCAGAATTATAAAATATTGCTACTCTTTTTTTAATAAAATACTCCATGCTTGGAATTATACCAAATTACCTAAAACTCTCACCCAATCTACCTTATTAAACCGTATATATTTTACTATAGTTTCATTTGACTGGACTTATTAAAAAGGTATTAATTTCCTTTCACAAATATTAAATTTAGGCCTATAGGTTTTCTTACAACTGTTATAATATTGTTTGGTTTTTAACTTAATTTTTCTTTACCTGACCTACTGTACAGATAGTCACTGGTTTATGGCCACTTACATTAATTTTAATTTCCTGGTTTTAATTCATTATATTAATTAGTTCATACTTGAACCCTTCATTATTTTATGACATAACTATAAGAACTACTTGTCAACTTTTTAACAACACTTATTGCCTTCTTGGCCAAGTTTACAAACATTATTTCCAACATTTTCATTAATCAATTACAATAAATACATTCAACATAATATAATACCTAACCCATGTACTTATACTTAATTATTCAAATACCATTTTAACATAAATAAAAGGAGTACCACTGACTAAGTACGTCCTTAAAGCAACAACTCCACTCTTACTATCCACAAAACATAAGATAAATATTCTGTAAACACTATATCATGCTACAGCATAACAACAAGTACACTTTGCAACACATTAAATATTAATTTGAATAGTATTTTATACTTCATTACTACATATTAAACTCCTCCCATTGGATACAATGTTTATGTTTTACATCCCATATTATTTATTACATCTTTTAGATTTAGGTGCACTTCAGGTGTATTAATTACTTAGTAACCTTAACATTTTGGGTATTGTTATAAACCATATTTACTTCGTTTTTTATGTAACGTTGGGGACCTCAAATCTGTTACGTTACAATATTAAATAATTAAAATAATAAAATGATATAATTTTATTGATTGGTTGAACTTATTTACTGAATAAATTAATTATCTACATACTTAATCTGCAGCCTTGCCTCTCAAAAGGCAGTATGTGTACATGAGTGTCGATTTCTCTTCCACATTTTTTCAATTATCTGCTGTAAGTGACTTGCTGCTGTTCCCACTACATGTTTATGCTTCTTCCTATGCTTCTTCTCCTCCTTCTTGGTCTTTTAGTATTTGTATACTGATTTATATGTATTGATTCAGCATTATAGAGAAAAAGGAATGTAATGTTGTTAAGGATAGGAAATAAATACCTAAAATACAAAACAGATCAAGTTAGCGTACAAATACCTATCAAACACCAGATTACCCTGAAAGTCCAGTAATTATCTCCATCAATCAAAACTCTCTCTCTAGTCACTCTCCCGATTCTGTTTCCTGGTTCTGCTCTGCAGACTTGAAGGGTAAGTAACGGTTCTTTTTATATAGTTTTTCTATAGTTGCATTTAACTTTGTAGACAGTGGTGGTTTATTAATGTTTTTGACGGTTCACACTTGTTAGTGATGAATCTTGGGTAGGCTTAAGGTTGTATCTAACTTAGTAGGATAACTTACACTGAAGGTGACCACACATTGTTTAGTGGTTGAAACACTGTGTGATAAATTATAATAATGGTAATTGTCTGGCCTAACCCTTCTGTTAATAAGTTTTTTTACTGCACAAATTAATTTATAATTTAAGCATGATCACTATATGGGAAAAAACAGGTCTCTTTTTTTTACCAGGAATAATGAAATTAAGTAACACTCTTCAAGGGCTAGTATCAGAGGAAAGAGTAGAAGGAAGAGATTAACTATGACAGTTGATGTTAAAGGGGGATTGAAGAACAGGATTGGGACAGGAACAATTAGAACAACAATGGAACAACTGAATTTCACAATTGGCAGAATGCTGGAATAATGGCTGATGAAATGTGTTGTATATAAACAAGAGATGCGTTGTGTGTACGATAAGCTTAGACATAAGAACACTGTATCTATTTAATTAAAATTTTATGACCCCTGTTTAGTGGTTAGAATTCTATCATATGATGACTCCCAACTCTCAGTAAAAGGGTACAATTGTCTGATGTGATTTGCGAAGTTCCAGTTCAATCTAGCAACATTTTCTCTAATGTACTTTACTTCTGTTACACTCCTAATCCATTTGTATATCACAACTTCGATAATTGCCCATGTTGGTGAAAACAAACATAGGTACATAGTTGCATTACATACATTAATATTCAAAATAGTGTTTAGTTATTTATAAACTGTAACTCAATATTCTAAACATATTTATATGCATGTACATATGAGACAGAAAAAGAGAAAGAATTTTCTTTTATTGATATATTGCAAGGTAACAGGTAGTTAGCTGACCAAACTTGCAGAAATCATCCTCAATTAGTGATTCAATACATTTACTAACCTTTTTCCAACATGATGATTCCATTAAAATGTTTTTATTTATTTATTTAATACAATGATACTTGTATTGAAAAGTTCAAAATTTTTCTTTGAAAGTTTTTTATTATTTTAAAACAAATTTAGTTCTTAGAATTGTTTTCCTGAATTGACGTCTTCCTGGTTGTCCTGGTCAAATATCTCGTTTCTGGTCTCCAGCGATCCGTTGTCTGTGTCCTACGCTTCAGCCGCCGCATCCAGGAATCGCTCCGTGCCTCTGCGTCCACCTCAGCCGGCTCTGTCAGCAATCGAAGTTCAGCAACGGTAGCAGAAAATCTCGTACTCCGTGCTTAACCTCCACCTGCCATAACTCGCTGCTCCCTCGACGTCTACTGGCCCCAAGGACTGCCTGGAATGGGTGTTGGACTAGGCAAGGAACTCTCCGCAACCGCTCTTGACGAGTGCTACATAAAGACTCCCATCTCTTCCTAAACTGAAACCGCATCGTTATAAGGTGACGTCACGGTCATCCTGCGCATAGACTTATTTCCTATACAACACATGTTAAATGTAGGAATATTCTGGAAATGCCACGTGCTTAAGACTGGACCTCTGTTTTCCTGATTCTTCTAGAACATAAGTTTTCACTTGCATATGAATCAATTAAATTGACCTTTTAATATTTCATAATTGCAATAAATTGTAACTCATAAGCACGTCGACATGCACAACTTGTTGCGTGTTTACCAATTGGCTAATTACAACACTGTTCACACCTCCTTCTGATACGCGCACAACACAACACTTTGCTCAAGCACCATACTACAGTTTCATAGTCTTTATATTGTCTTATAACTAATTTATAGTATTATTCTTAATTTATAAACAATACTTTTTATATCAATCACACCCCAATTGTCCTGGACACTTAATACGGCTGGTCATAATTATGCTTCATGCATTCATATATGGTGTGAATGTCTGTCACATTGCTTAGGTCTCCAGGTTAATAAAAAAATTTATTTTCCTTGAAAATTAAATGTTTTTTCTTTTTTTTTTTACAAACTTAAAAACATTCTCCCAGTTCAACATCCCAAACAAATGATATAACCCAAAACATAACATAACCAATACAATAAATTTCAATAAACTAAAACATAATTAATCTTCACTTCATATCTTATCATACTATGCAATGTGGCAAATGTGTACAGTGGTTTCCATATTATCACCCAGCCAATCATACATTATGGTTTTCCATAAGTGAATTGTGTATCTCAAAGGCATAACTATTGCATGTGCATTCTGTCATTATTATTATTATTCTCAGGGTCTTACTTATGGATTCAGTAGCTCACGAGGGTAATATTTCCTCAATGATGCGCCATGATATTTTCCTATAACTTTGTTTTGGTTTTCATCCACAACAATGAAAGTATTCCTGTCAACCCGTTCTCTCAATTTATATGGACCGTCAAATAATCTAAAGAACTTAGCTGAAGTGTTGTCTTCAGATCGGTCTACAGGATTTGCCTTAAGAAGGACCATTTCTCCTTCCTGAAACTTCAGAGTTTTATGAGTGTCATTGAACACACGTGCCCGTTAATCAGCTGTTTGCTCAATCCGTGTTTTGGCGATGTTCTGTTTTATGTGCAACGGTAGCGGTAGGTTCTGTGTCTCCAGTTTTTTTATATACCTCTCCCAAAATCTGGTAGGTTGCTTACCTGACTGCAGCTCTTTAGGTGTAAACCCTGTAGTGGTGTTATAGTCCTCATTAAGTGACTGCTCAAAGAACCGTATATAATTTGGCCACATGTTTTGTGAGTCATGACAGTAAGTCCGAAATAGTCATCCCAGCTTCTTGTTTACTCTTTCGGCAAGGTTACCGAATAGCCGTATGGATAGGTTGGATACCATTCCTTTCGAGGGTATAGACCACGGCACATTCTGGAAATGCTTTCCTTGGCCACTAAGTATCCTCTTAACGGTTCCATTTTCTGGGATATATTTTTTGAGAATGGCCGCTAACACCGCTTTGGTTGTTGGTCGGATTACAGGGTATAGTCTGACATTTTTGGTGAAGGCGTCGCTGCATACAATCAGGTGACTCAATCTGTGAAGACCTCGCGGAAGTGGACCTAAGAAATCGACACACAGTAACTCACCTTTCCCTTGAGTGACAATTCCCTGCTGCTCAATATAGGTGTGCATATTTGGAGATTTTGCAGTTTGACACTCATGGCATGTCTTCAAAATATTTCGAATTCTCCGCACCATATTGTTACACACAAAGTCCTCCTTGAGTGCTAAGTAACACCGATATGGACCAGCGTGTGCCAAGCTTTCATGGCATGCCCATGTTATTTGCTCTAACATACTAATAGGAAGAACAATTTTACATTTTTCATCCATCAATTTATATAAGATATCGTTACTACAACAGTACCGCGGCTTTTCTTTACAGAGTATACTTGTTTTTATTTTCCTGATGTTAGGGTCAGTGTTTTGTTCTAAATGGACATTAGCTAACCGCTGACGTAACTCTGGCATTATCTCGTATTGCAGAGCTAATATTCTCACGTTATTAGGCTCTTCAACAAACTCAGGAGTGTACCTAGTCAGTGTATCTGCTATTTTGTTATTACTAGCTTTAATATATCTTATGGTAAAGTAGTATTCCTGAATCGTCATTATCCAGTGAGTCATCCGGGCGTTGGTTAGTCTACATTTTAGAAGAAAGGATAATGCTTGGTTATCTGTATGAGTCTCAAAGTGTGTAGATAGTACCGGAATTTATTCAAAGCATAGATAACTGCCAACATTTCCTTTTCCGATATAAAATAGTTCTTCTCGGTGCCCTTAAGTGTACGGTTTATATACGAGATGACACGATGTTCTCCCATTGTGTCACGCTGATATAACACAGCACCGATAGCGGTATCACTAGCATCGGTTTGCAAAACATAAGTTCCTTCGTCATTCAGATGAAACAAGTGTAAATTATTTTTATATAGGTCCTTAATATTCTCAAATGCGATTTTATGTTTATCTTCCCACTTCCACTTATGCCCCTTTTGAAGTAAATCTAATAAAGGTGTTATTGTTTTAGAATAATTCGGTGAGAAACGGCGATGTATCCAGTTAACCCGAGAAAAGCTCTAACATCTTTAACCTTTTTAGGTGTCGGGAACTTAACAATACTGTCTACTTTCTCTGGATCCGTGCTAATACCGTCCGCATTTATGACATGCCCCAAGAATTTAATTTCAGATTTAATAAATTCACATTTAGATTGCTTCAAAACTAGGTTAGCATTCTGAGCTTATTCAACACTATGTCAAGGTGTTCTAAGTGTTCCTTGAACAATTTAGACATGACCAGGATGTCATCCACAAAAATGCTGACAAATTCCTCTACCTCGGGGCCAAGTGCTAACTCTAAACATTTAATAATTGTAGGTAGACTTGTCACGAGTCCGAATAGTACGACTTTAAATTGGTAGCTTTTGTTTTTATAGAGGATGGTATGCTCAGTTTTAATCGCTATGTTGGGCCGTTGCATCTCAATCGGAGTATAAGTAGGTCGATCGCCTTTGTTTACTTTCTTATGATTAAGGAACAGCTGATATGTACGTCCGTTTATACTCCAATGCATGATACCATTAGTCAAACAGATCTGGCCCTGAAATTTCATTAAAACGTCTACCCCAAGCACTACATTACAATCTAATTTCTTTATTATTATTATTACTGGGATATTCACTTCCAGTTCATCGTATTTTAACGTAATATATATTTGTCCAGTGGAAACTGTTTTATTTTTATCCGCCGTCTGAATCTGTAACTTATTCGTGGGTTAGACCCAAACATATTGCAGTCTTTTTAAAATATTTATTATTTCTTTTAATAAAATTTTCACTAATCGCGGATATTTCTGCTCCTGTGTCAATTAAAATGTGTTTTGATGTTATTTATGTATGCATTAAGTGTAGGACACGCAGCGTTACGTT
Organism: Magicicada septendecula; assembly: GCA_034769895.1. NCBI lineage: Eukaryota > Metazoa > Arthropoda > Insecta > Hemiptera > Cicadidae > Magicicada > Magicicada septendecula. The sequence continues at coordinate 68,310,703 of CM068367.1, forward strand.
CAAATTTTCCAGAGTGATCCTTGTCGCTTTCTAACAATGCTTCCCACAAATCACATGGATATTGTAACATGACATAAGATAGTGAAAATACACTGATGATTAATAATCAACAAAAACTGAAGGTAAGAAGAAATGTTAAAAAACTTATAACTCAAAGATTAATGACCAAATTACGAAATGACAATTGACTAAGGAACTGACGATGACTTGAACCAATAGATTGGAGAAAAATAAGAAAAATAGATTGGAACAAGAAAGAAAGAACAAGAAACCAAATGTAAACAAGAGTATAACAACAATCATTGTAATCCCCAAAATATGGCTAATATATGTATGTAAAACAATGCACTAAAATAGTTAGGACATAAATAAAATGTAACCATGTAAACAATAAAAAGTAAGATAGAGATATAATGTATATTCTATGAAAGGAGAAGAAACATGTACTTATAAATATAAGGTAGGATGTTAAAAATAACAATACCCAATTAATAATAAACATAGTCAAAGCAAGTAAAAAATACATTGAGCCTAATGAAGGCAATAATTAATAACAAAAAGTGATCAATGTGAATTGAAAATAAAACAATTACTAATGACCAATAACCAAACAGTGATATTAAAATAAGTAGACAAACAGTGTGAGAAATATCAAGTGAATGATATAAATAAGTGTATAATTATAAGTAGGTGAGAACAAGCTATGTAAATAGCGTATTATAAAAAAGTGAAAGTGTTAACAAATAAAGAAACCTTCTATGAAGGGAAAAGTGCAGTGAGTGTACAGTATAAACTACTTAAGAAGCAGACTATAATAGAATAGCTAAACAGCCTTTGATAGAACTTTATGTTATTAAATAAGAATGAACTAATTGTACCATTAGTAATTTCGAACAATATATAGTAATAATTCAGTAATAGTAAATAAGAATGATCAAAAAATAAGATGAAAATTAAGTTATTAGAGTGGAAGACAGACACTGTATTTTAGTGAAGGAATTAGTAAGTGAAGTATATTGTGTAAGGTACTGTTTAAAATTATTATTATAAGAGTTTCGTTATTGTTTAAAAAAAACCATAGAATTTATTAACTTATAAGATAAGCAAGGCAGAAATAAGAAACCAAAATATCGGTATGGAGAACCATACATGACTTCCGTATTCTAAGATTTATATTTAAAATCATTTTCAAAATGAAATATTACCATAGAAACTACTTCTTTCTACTTACTGCTTCAGCCTTAACCACAGTACTGTGGTCACTAACGTATACCACCTCACGTTATCGCACTGGATTTTCACTGATGATGGAAGTCGATGGCATTGCCGAAATGTCTGGTTTTGTAGAAAACATTGGACTATGGCCAAATATCCCGGGAAGGAATTTTAACAAAAACTACTTCTTTGTTGCCGATAACATTGTACACACATATATAAAAAATATGCATAAAATTAATGGCTTGTATAAGTTAATGATTGATCTCCATTAAGTAGTGCTCAAGTTTCCAAAGTTTTAATATTATGATGTCCGTAATTAAAAAATCAGAGCAGGTTTAGTGTGAATGAGGGTACACCGTGGACAAAAATTTTCAACATTTCCTATTGAGCGTTGCTTAGAGTAAAGCTGCGAATCTACAGTGTATGTTTCACAGAACAAACACGCGAAAAAGAAGGAGCGCTCCAAAGTCACTCATGGACCCTCAGCATCTTACACAGGGTTCATTCCCTAAAGACGAAAAGTCTGTCTATGAATCGTTCCTCTGTAAACACGTGCAGTTACACTGCCCAGCGATCCACAGGAAACAAATTGATGTCCATTTTTTCGGCTTGCACGCGTTATGTTGGTGTGGGTTTCGGCACTTTCCATTTAAAAAGCGTGCAAATGTAAGAAAATAAACATGAGTGAGACCAGAAATAACGCGAATTGTATGTGTGTGTGTGTGTGTGTGTGTGTGTGTGTGTGTGTGTGTGTGTGTGTGTGTGTGTCTTCCCTGCCTTTTTATTGCTGTAGTCATAATAATAAAATGGAAACGTAAACATTACATAACGGAGATATGCTTACCTGCCACGAACGATATATTATTTTATACATGTATATTAACTCATACATAATTTACATTAAAATGAAAATATTATAATTATATTGCCTGGCAACAAAATTATTTTATTTTTAACAATTACCATTGTTTGAAAAAGTTTAAATGAATTTTCAAGTACTTTACTGTTGTTAAAACGTAAAAGTTTGCAGGTAAACTACCCCTTCCCATTAACTGATCTTCACCAAAATCGAAAGTCCTTGAGATCTCTACAATTCAGGGACGTATGCAAAAAATTATTTGATTCTGTTTGAATTTGCGGCTGTTATCGTTTGCCATAGAAAATACCCTTGATAAAAAACGTTGCAGGTAACTACCCCTTCACCTTAACCGATCTTCACCAAAAACAATAGATCTTGAGTACTCTACAAATCAGGGCTGTATGCAAAAAATTATTTGATTCTGTTTGAATTAGCGGCTGTTATCGTTTGCCACAGAAAAAAATCTACAGACAGACACACACACAGACGGACAGACAGACAGACACACACACAGACACTTTTCGGAAAACGACTTTTTTTCACGTTTGAGTGTAGTACAATCGGAATCTGCAATAATCTCGAACACGATTTTTTTACTTCCATGTTCCTTAAGGAAATGGAAGTATGGTGATGGCAAAAAAAATCGTGATCGAGATTATTGCAGATTCTGATTGTACTACACTCAAAACATGAAAAAAAGTCGGTTTTTCGAAAAGTGTCTGTGTGTGTGTCTGTCTGTCTTAGATTTTTTTTCTATGGCAAACGATAACAGTCGCAAATTCAAACAGAATCAAATAATGTTTTGCATACAGCCCTGATTTGTAGAGTACTCACGACCTATTGTTTTTGGTGAAGATCGGTTGAGGGAAAGGGGTAGTTTACCAGCAACGGTTTTTTTTATCAAGGGTAATTTTGTTTGTTTGGCAAACGATAACAGCCGCAAATTCAAACAGAATCAAATAATGTTTCGCATACAGCTCTGAATTGTAGAGTTCTCAAGATCTGTTGATTTTGGTAAAGATCGGTTAAGGGAAAGGGGTAGTTTACTGGCAACGTTTTATGTTTTAACAAGGGTATTTTCTATGGCAAACGATAAGAGCCGCAAATTCAAACATAATCAAATAATGTTTTGCATACTGCCCTGAATTGTAGAGTTCTCAAGACCTTTTGTTTTTGGTGAAGATCGGTTAAGGGAAAGGGGTAGTTTACCTGCTACATTTTATGTTTTAAAAGGGTATTTTCTATGGAAAACGATAAGAGCCGCACATTCAAACAAAATCAAATACGTTTTTGCATACAGTCCTGATTTCTTGAGTACTAACGACCTATTGTTTTTGGTGAAGATCGTGTAAGGGAAAGGGGTAGTTTACCAGCCACGTTTTTTGTTTTATCAAGGGTATTTTGTATGGCAAACGATAACAGCCGCAAATTCAAACAGAAGCATATAATATTTTGCATACAGCCCTGAATTGTAGAGGTCTCAAGACCTATCATTTTTGGTGAAGATCGGTTAATGGAAAGGGGTAGTTTACCTGCAACGGTTTTTTATCAAGGGTAATTTGTATGGCAAACGATAACAGCCACAAATTCAAACAGAATCAAATGATGTTTTGCATAAAGCCCTGTATTGTAGAGTTCTCAATACCTATTGGTGTTGGTGAAGATCGGTTAAGGGAAAGGGGTAGTTTACTTGCAACGTTTTATGTTTTAAAAGGGTATTTTCTATCGCAAACGATAAGAGCCGCAAATTCAAACAGAATCAAATAAGTTTTTGCATACAGCCCTGTTTTGTTGAGTACTAAAGACGTATTTTTTTGGTGAAGATCGGTTAAGGGAAAGGGGTAGTTTACCAGCAACATTTTATGTTTTAACATGGGTAATTTTCTATATGACGAACGATAACTGCCGTAAATTCAAACAGAATCAACTAGGTTTTTGCATACCTTTTTGAACTAAAGAGAACTCAAGGTCTGTTGACTTTGTTGAAGATCGGTTAAGGGAAGGGGTAGTTTATCAGCAACATTTTATATTTTAAAAAGGGTAATTTTTTTTATGATGAAGGATAACTGCCGAAAATTCAAATAGAATCAAATAATTTTTTGCACCCTTTCCTGAGTTGCAGAGAGCTCAATGTCTACTCATTTTGGTGAAGATCGGTTAAGGGAAAGGGGTAGTTTACCTGCAACATTTTATGTTGTAACAAGAGAAATGTTTCCATGACGAACGATAACTGCCGCACATTCAAACAGAATCAAATATTTTTTTGCATGCATCCCAGAATTGTAGAGGACGGAAGGTCTATTGATTTTGGAGAAGATCGGTTAAGAGAAAGGGGTAGTTTACCTGAAACATTTTATGATTTAACACGAGTAAAGTACTTAATTTTTATAAATAAAGTATCCTGATAAGAAGCTCATAGTAATCCACTGTAGAAACGTAGATGAAATATCTATAAATTAAGAGGTTAGGTGAACGGGGTGGGGGTAATTTTCTATTATTAAAAATTATAGTTGAAGGTGGAGGGGAGAATTTTTTATATGTGTACTACGTTATCGGCAACAAAGAAGTAGTTTTTTGTTAAAATCCCTTCCCGGGCTGTTTAGCCGTAGTCCAATGTTTACTGCAAAACCAGACTGTTCGGCAGTGCCATCGACTTCCATCTCAGTGAAAATCGAGTGCGAAAACGTGAGGTGGTATACGTTAGTGACCACTGTACTGTGGTTAATGCTGAAGCAATAAGTAGAAAGACGTAGTTTCTATGAAAATATTTCATTTCAATAAAATCATATTTAAAATATGATTTTAAATATAATTCTTAGAACATGGAAGTCATGTATGGTTCTCCATACCGATATTTTGCCATCACCATACTTCCATTTCCTTAAGGAATATGGAAGTAAAACAGTTAGAAGTTGAATTTCAGGTGTGAGCCTGGTAAGAAAATGTTTGTTTTTATAATAAGAGGTGTGGTTAGAAGCACCAATGTTTTATTATCTGTTTTTATAACAAAGTTATTCAATGTACTAATAAATAAAGCTAATGAGTTATAAAGAATGTTAAATAGTAGTATGGGGAAGTCTAAGCTCTAGGCCTAACATTTAGTGAAGGAACTTTGTAAGTTTAAAAATAAAACAAAAACCCAGTATCAATTAGAGTACATATATCAAATGTTTAAGCAGTTAAGTAAGTGTACCTAGTACAAAAATGTATAATTAATATCCAGTTTAAAAATAACTACATAAGAAATATAAATAAGAAATTAAGAAAATGTTATTAACTATTCACATGAGGGATATCAAAATAAACTTTAACAAAAAAGAAAAGCAATGGTGTTCATATAATTAATGTTACTACTAATATAAGAAAGAAATCATAATTTGAAGATATTTTATAAATTTAAACCAAAATAAAACGTTAGAATATAACAATGTCATAAGATATTGACCAATGAGAAATAGCATAATTCGAAAGGTAACCATGACGTAACCATGCTTATTACATAAAATACCGTTGGAATTCTAATTACTTCATTATTGACTAACGCGGAGGGTGGATGTATGAAGCTCTCGACCTAAAATTAACTTTAAAAAACTTTAAATTTTACTAAATTTTGAAAGAAGAAGTATTGGAGAAACGTCTAAATTACAACTGATGAGATGAACAACTATCAAAATAATTAAACCATAAAAATCATGGTAAAAACTATGAAGACATCCAATTAACGTAATACACGACTATCCTGAAGGAAGAAATGGATTTACCTAACTCAACCTGAGGACATCGAACATCTAGGCGAACTGATGGAAGCCGAACTTCGAATTAGAACCATTTGAACGGGAATTTTGACAATCCAAGGAAAGAGGGACTCCTAGATGTTTCCTGAAGAAGAAGACAATCATCGAAGAAGCCACGTCAAGAAATCGATGAGTATAAAATAATAACTTCACTTCAAAATAAATTTTCAATTATCCATAATAACGAACTATAAATATTTTCACTTCACTGATCACAAAATCAACTCAATAACTGAACTTAATCAATATATCACTCTTAATAAAACATAATCAATCAATAAACTTCGAGATTAAATTATAATAACTTTCAAAAAACATAACTTGCTGACAAGAATTTAACCAAACCTATTCTAATTCTCATTGCCAATAACTTACTTTGTATGTCTTAGTATATCAATTATTGTGTATTTAGTTTTAAGGAACGATATAATTTTGTGTATTTATTAGCCGATAATCCAACTTCTGTAGTCAAAATGACTTACTCCCTAAGACAAATTATTAATTGTAAACGAAATATGTACGCCATAATGATTTCCTTACGTACAACTAGCAAGCCAAGCGATACCAACTGAGCAATTTGTAAACGCCGGTATTGACAGAAATATATGTTGTAACAAGACATGTTTACAAATAATTGTTTTTCTTGTACGTGTACAAAAATAAAAAAAAAATTTTGTTTGGTTTTTAATGTTCAATATTTAATAAATAATTCTTGTAATGTGGTCGTGTTGAAAGTTTAAATTCCTTTAAGTTATTTTTGGCAACTATATCACTTGTGGTTTGCTGTAAGTAAATTCAGCATTAATTGGATTGTCTCGTTCACTAATCGATTTGCGATTATTCTTCCTTTTCCAATATATCACTTTCACTGGAGTAATGGCTGCCCTTCCTTCAGCTGATGTTGTTCACTAAACTCTATTTATAGTTTAGAAATAAATTTAATACCAAAAAAGTTGAATTACTATATTTTATTCACTATTATTGAAAAAAGATCGATTAAAAATCGATTAGATTATATTGTTCGACTCTTTTACAGGGGTAATCGAGTATTGATACATGTGTTATTTGATATAATATTTTCTAGGTTCTTTAAACGGTTATGTTATATAGTCAGAGAAGGGGCAAGGCTCGAAAGTATAACATTACAATAAAAAAATCTTAATAATTAATAATTACAAAGTTAGTTATGATATATAATGTTTATTAAGTAAAAAATCAGACCAATTGGCTGTGGCAACGAATCTTATTCCTTGTAGGCGCTTTGCATGCTGGGAACCATCATGGCCGCTTGCTCGTTGACGAAGTAAAACGAGAATGGTATTGCTGGATTTTCTTTAAATAAAGAAGCCTTCACAGCTGCTTCCTCGTCTCCGCAATATTGAATAACGTTTCTGGTGTTGTTGGATTATCACTCGTTCACTGTTCTGTTGTTCACTCGAGAAAATGTGAGTTTTATTTTTAAGATATGGTGTTGTAAAAGTTCATTTCAGTTGTCTGGAAATTATTAGTGTTGGTGGTTCAAATTGTCATTTCACTAGTTTATGTTGTGTATTCACTGGTTTCTATGTGTGTAGTTGTCAATTTTTCACTGCATTTATCATTTAAAAGTGTTCTGTCCAAATTCTCAAAATTTATATTAGGCTATGTTTTAACTGTTATCCGCCATTATTCGTTTCGGTATACTGTTATTAGCATGAGCTTAATTCACCCGTACACTTTGAATGTTAATTAAGAACTGTTTTACTTCCTTCGTTTCTGAAATCTCTTAGCCGATTTAATATTAGAAAAGTATTGTTCAAGTTTTATCTACTTCCGATGAATTCAATTAAAGTACATTATATCATAGAATATATTTTGGTTATTAATTAATTTCATGTAATAGCAAATACATAATCGGTTTCTTTAACTCCTTCTGCTTAATTTGATATACAATAATCCATCTTTATAAAGTTTTTTATCAAAATTGCTATATTTCTGTCATTTTGGAAAAGTAGGCTCAATATTCTGTTTCCTGTCCTTGTCCAAAATTTACCCATTTTATGTGTTATAATTGTGATGATATTAAATCTCAGATTAGTATAAATGTTGTAACATTACATTTGGAACACCGTAATATCGTACCCGATTTAATGAAGACAATGGATAAGAAGCTAAACAAGAAGAAAAATATCTTTCAAGATGATAGTGACGAGGAACGAATAACTATTTCAGACTGACTAGTAATACAACTGACCGTACCCAAATTAATGATTCAGGCAAAGTGATGCAAAATACATTCAACCCCGATTAAGACATGAACTTTAAATAATGACAAAATAAGTATTATAAAGACAAACAGATTATGTATCAATGCTATAAGGAAACAAATGGTTTCATTCAATGTATCATAATATCAAGATAATCAAAATACAAATTGAGGGATAATAGGCCCAAACATACAATACTATGTAAAAAGAAATATTAGTAAGTGATTAATTTGAATGATGTAATGAAAATATAACAAACCTTATTATAGATACATGAACCATACAACTAATTGTAATAAATAGTGGTCATAAGGTTGTCCAGAAAACAACAAATAATAACTTATTCACAGTAATATTTTATAACAAGAGTGAAGTTCTTTTAATGGCAATAAAAATGTAAACCCAAATACAAAAACAATGAATGTGACAAATAGAAACACAATACGATATATTGTAGTATTAAATATATTTTAATGGATAAGGAAGTAGCTGAATATTATGTGTCAGTGAAACCAAAACAATCAGTAACAGAAGTGTCTAAAGGTAGAATTAAAAGTGAACCAGTGGAAATTATTTACATAATGGAACAAATAAATCTTAATAATCTTGTATAAATAAGATTAATAAGATTAGTCTTATAAGACTAATTAAAACAAATAGAGATAAGATCAAAGAATAACAGTGGACTAGTGCAAGTAATTTTATTATGAAAATATACTAAAAATGATCCCAAGTGAGTGCTATTTTTATCTCACAATATTAGGTAATATGACTATAAATGTGATGAGATAATATAATAAGTAGTGCAGTGATCAAGGGTACATCCCTGAAATAAAACAAAAACAGCAAGGACTGCATGAAACTTAATTTTAAGGAATAATTTAAGTAATGAAAAAACATATGTGTTTTGCTTATATTAATGGTTCATTGAACTCAAGGCTGGAAGGTCTGAGTTAGAGTACAACTCTTTTGTTTTCAAATATATTTGTTATGTATTAATAATAAGGATTAATTAATTAGTTATCAAGGCAAGATGGAGTGAAAGGAGGTGTTATTACTAGTGGTAATACCACAAACATAAACATGTTTATGTTTATGTAATACCATAAACAGTTGTTTATGTTTAATGAAATTTTAACTTATTTATTCAATGTCCATAAAAGTCATAGCCATGTGGGCATGACACTAAATTGATTTGATTATATATTGTTTTGTTATTGTTCATGTAATGATGTTATCAGGATAGCCAGGAAAGCAACCAACCATTCTAAATTAATGAGAAATAGGAAAATAACAAAGCAGACAGTAGTTATATAAGGATGATCATTTTTGAACAAATAAATGGAGTAGCAAATGTTTTGTGGATGGCAAACTGTAGGAAGCCATGTAAAACCAACTTTTGTAAATTTTAGATAATACTGTTAGGAATTTTGTGAAACAAATGTTGAAGGATGAATAGATTTATAGTTAATAGTATACACTACAAATCTAGAAGCAAAATAATTCGTTTTAAGCTATTTAAGAAAAATTCAAATAACAAAATTGTAACAGCTGTATTTCTTAAGTAAAGGTAGGCATGTTTGGTGTCTATGTGTCACAAATGTAAAGACCAAAATAATGTTGCTAATAGTTTTAAATTCCCAATCAGTACAGAAAAGTTAAACTAATTTAAAGGTTTTGAACAAATTCAGACATTGAAATAATGAATTTACATGACAATGTATATCCGAATCAACCAACCAGATTCCAAGTTTACCCTTAGCAACTAGAAATTTCGGATAAATAAAATGAGACTTCTTTAACAACGGTCATAGCGTACAGACACGTTTGCAAAACGTCTTACAAAATTAACTATAAACTGTGAAAACACATTCCAGACATCTTAATGCAGATAGATATACATAATACGAATTATTACAACCGAGTGAGGCGAAATAAGTTACATTCCATCACACAACATATTATTTTATATTGGTAACAAATTGACGCTTCCAAGGGGCGGCGTATATAATTTAAGTGCCCGCAACATAACAATAACATCAGTAACCCAATTTTAGTGTTATAAATTGATGAACCCAACAGGGGGGCAGAAAATAAAGAGTGACACATTAAAACATAACGCAACAAGAATTTATATTTAGTGCTACAAATTGGCGCCCAACGTGGGGCAGAAAATAAGGAGTGACACATTAAAACATAACAACAATTTATATTTAGTGTTACAAATTGGCAAACCAACGTGTGAGGCATTTAATTTAATATAAATTAAACTATAATTTATAACTAAACAGTCAAAAATAAACAAAAATGAGGAAGCGAGAAGTATCGCGCAAACGAGCGGCCGAAACCGAGAAAGTAGACGAATTAAACATGGAAGACAAAGAAGCAACACCGGTCGAGGAAGTAGAAGCAATAATAAGAGAGGACCAAGGAGATAGACAAGAACCGAACAAAGCAACAGAGAGCGTTGACATGAAGAGCATTATGGAATACTTAAAACAGAGTCATGAAGATTTCAGTAAGAAAATGGAAGAATTAAAAACGGACAATAAACAGTCTATGGAAGAATTGAAGGAAGAATTAAGTGAGAACAGTAATAAGAACTTAGAAAAATTGAAGGAAGATAATAAACAGACGAAGGAGGAATTGAGCCGAAAATTGGAAGAGACTAATAAGAAAATTGAAGAAAAAATGGGAAAATTGAAAGAGAATAGCAAGAAAATGGAGGAGAAAATAGACGCAAATAATAAAGCATTGAGGGAAGAATTGAAGAGAAATTACCAAGAGACCATGAAAAAATTGGATGAACACAAAGAGTCATTAAAAGAGGAGTGGAATAACAAGATGGAAATTAATAACCGGCAATTGCAGGAAGAATGGGACAAGACGCTGGAAGAACCGGTGACTGAAATTAAAAGGGTAGAATCCGAGACCAAGGAAAAGTGTGAGCGGATGAACCAAGAGATACTGAGCGTCCGGGAAGAAATGAATGGACGAATAGAAAACATACGAACCAATCAAGCAGTGATGGGAGAAAGATTAGAAAGCATAGGTACTAATCTTAATCGAGTACAAGACCAAACAACTGCCCATAGAGATGAAATTAACTCTCTAAAAAACAGGCAATGTACCGGTGCCCATACCACATGTGAGGAAAATCGAGAAGTTATCGATTTCCAAAATTATAGAAGAAACCCCATGCTATTCTTAGAACGGGTAGAAGAGAAAATAGCCAAAACCGGAGAAGACAGATGGTTTGTGATTAGGAGTATGCTGGACGAAATGTTCCGAAAAGTCTATGACAATTGGTGGACGGCGATGCGGCCGAGTATACAAAACTTCCAAGAATTTAAAAAACAATTCAAATCTAAGTATTGGTCCGATGCCACGCAACATATGATAAGAAGTGACATAGGATTGGGCCGATATGACCTGCACGGCAAGCAAACTCCGACCACATATTTTCTTGGAAAAATAAACATAGCCAGACATTTAGAGCCTGCTATTCCTACCGAATGTTTAGTGAAGCTATTAGCTTACCACTATGGTGGGGAAATTACGAGAGGCCGAATAAACGGACGTATACAAACCATCGAGGAGATGTCAACATTATTAGCGGAGATGGAACAGGAGAAGAACTTCCTCCAGTACAGACGAAGGAACGACGAAATAAATAGAAATAATGGTCGCCGCGACGCCCAATATGAAAACAACGGGCAAAGACCGAACAATAATTATAACAACAACGGTAACCACTATCAAAGCGGTTACCAAAACAACAATAACAATAACAACAACCACTATTACCGTAGCTCTCTTACAAATAATAACAATAATGGATACCAGCGTGCCAATGACAGAGACCACCATTACCAGAACAACCGAGGTTATAACAACAACTACGATAACCGATACAGACAGAATAATAACGGCAATAATAACAATCAAAACCAAACATATCGAAGACATGTGAATTATGTAAGCATTGACGATAGAGATGTGGGAAGGCGTTCGTACCAGGGACGAACGAATTATAATGGGAACCGTGGGAGAAGTTTTCAGGAGGAGAATAACCAGCACTACTGTGATGAACATAGACGAAGTAGGAGCTGTGACGACAACAGGAATAACAGAAACTCAGTGACGTTCGATAATAACGCCATTGAGGTAGAGTTGCAAAATAGAGACAGACCCAGTCAACCAGACAACAGGACTGAGGAGATCAGCCCTGATTTAAACGGACTGCGGCAGTGAAAAACCATCAGGTCCCATCACTGAACCGACAATTTGGGTACTTACTAGGACGAGACAAAATGACTGACGATACAATGACGATAGTGCACAATCACTTCTTAAAAAATGTGAGAGAAGAACTACTGAACGAAGACACGATCACACACAATAGTTCGAATAATGAGATCGCCTATATTATCGCCCAAGTGAATGGACTAGACACAAGATTCATGATAGATACGGGCACAAACGTGTCATTAATCGATAATAATGAATACATCAAAATTCAAAAATATAGTAAGGTCATCTTACCAACTTGACCAATTCAGAATATAATTTTAATCGGAGCCACCGGAAGGCAAAACAAGTCAATAAGAAAACAGTATAAATTTATTATAATCATGTTCGACCATTACTCCAAATTTACAAAACTATACCCCATTAATCGGGCGACTACAAAAAAGATTCTGCAAGTAGTGATCCAACAATACATACCAGAGTTAGGAGCTCCAAGGTCAATTATTACTGATCACGGAACTCAGTTTCGAGGAAGGGTATGGAAGGAGACTTTGTTAGACCTAGGTGTCAAGACATATAAAACATCTGTCTATCACCCAAATAGCAACCCGGTGGAAAGAGTACTGAGGGAGGTTGGCCGTATCCTCAGGACATATTGTTTTGATAAACACCACAAGTGGAGTGAATACATTACACAAACAGAAAGCTTTATCAACTTAGCTTACCATGAATCAATACAGATACTCCATATACCAAAATGCACGAAAGACTACCACCCCGAGAAATTAGTGAAATAATCAACTTCCCAAACAACCCAGCTTACCAGTTCGACAACGTGAGATTCCACAGCAAACTGAATGAACAAGTAGAGAGAAGAAGGAAAAAATACAATATAATTTAGTAGAAAATAAGGAGCGAGCGGCAGATTACAAAATCATTCGCCGTTCAACATAACGTATTAATAATTACAAATTGACGACTCTAGTGTGAGGCGAAATAAGTTACGTTCCATCACACAACATATTATTTTATATTGGTAACAAATTGACTCTTCCAACGGGTGGCGTATATAATTTACGTGCCCGCAACATAACAATAACATCAGTAACACAATTTTAGTGTTATAAATTGACGAACCCAACAGTGGGGCAGAAAATAAGGAGTGACACATTAAAACATAACAACAATTTATATTTAGTGTTACAATGTTTATCTTTCATCAATTTCTTGTAAATTTATCAATTGATCATCCTTTTAAATATAATTAATGAATTTCTGATTCTCCCTCTGAAATTGTTAGGTATTGCATTTGCAAATTTTTGAATAATTTTATACATCTTTTTATATTATTCCTTTAAAGTATACCTTTAGTTATAGTATTTTGTGATTGATTCACCTTACATAAATCTTCTCAGTTTACTTGGTTTATTTTAACTTAATTACTCCAATATTGTAGCGGGGCATTTTTGGGCATACCTGGGGTAATAACAGAATTTGTATTTTTTTTGTTCATAAATAATAATTAACTTGTCGAGTGATAGGGACAGAAATTATAGACTTGGGTAAATTTGTTATGTGGAAGCGATCCCAACAACGGCAACACTGCTTGAGGCGTTGAAAACAAAGTTATTAGACAATATTCATATAAACAGTTTTAATAACCGGCAAACTGTACCAAAGTCAGTTCAAGGACAATGACGAACACGAAAAACGTAAACACGTTATGTAACAGTAAACACGTTACACAACCAGACATCAGGCGATGTGTTGCGTCAGCAACTTACATAACAACTGTGTGTCATCGGTTTCGTCAGAGCCTATCCTGGGTGTGTCACGCCAGCAACTGTGTGAGGCACCGAACAAACAGTCGGAAATTAACATCTCAGCGGACCAGACGCAAAAACAACTGTCGCGTCTGCCCGGCTCTCGCCGGTTTTTCGGGCGAAGTTATTGTGTGTTCGCCGACGCGCCCGCATACGATAAAATGTGATCTTAAATTCAAATTAATAACTTTCAATAGTCATGAAGTAAAATGCAGTGACAGTTTTTGGTGATATATACAAAATTATAAGCAATAGAATTGTGCGGAGTGGACGGAATTACGTGAGGAGTCTGGACTGGGTCGAATCGCTAAAGAATGGCCAGATAAGTAACCGATATGGGGTAAAACCCAAGAAATTTTCAAAATTGTAAAACCTTTTAATTTTAAAAAGAAATGGCAGCCTAAAATATCTATACATAAATTAAAATGAGATCTCTAAAATAACTTGGTATGTGTGTTGCGTGTATACGGGAGAATGTAACTATATTAAGAAGTCTGGTTTGCGTTTTCTTTAAAAGATTATTTTAATTTAATATCTTGATTCATATAAGGTTTATATAATATTTCAATGTTGTTTTATTCTTTTTTTACACTAAAAGTTTTTTTTCTTTACATTAAAAGTTTCTTTCTTTCAAATTTATTTTATGTGCGTTTCTTTTTGATTTGAGAAATGTTAATAAATTTTAATTAATGTGTAAACGTATAAAGTTTTCTTTGTTTGTTTAAGCAACCAATCTGATCTCCTGTTCGCCTAAAAAGAACCCTCATATATTAATTTTCTTATTACAGTTGGTAACAAGATGGCGCCCGAAGAGATTATTTAGAAAGTGTTTAAGTTCCCTTAGGTTAAATTAAATTGAATTAAATATCAATTAGATTGATAGAGTATCAATGGCTTCCGAACGTAGGGACGATTTATATAACATAATTATATAAATATAGGCCTACTTAGGAGAGCAGAATGATTGTTTGAAGTAGAAAAGAAAATTTTATGCATACGTAAATTAGACGTAAGAGGTTATGTTTAATATGGGTGAGTAGAATATTTTTCAATAAGTATATGTTACGTATAATAAGATTATATGAAGATATATATATAAAAAATTTTTTTAAGAAAAATGGCAGACAATCATGAAACTGTCGGCGTCACTGACAGTGTAGATGAAAGCCAGATAAGCATAACTGAATCTCAAATCATGCATGAAGGTGTTCACTCAACACCAGTCGCGAATAAAACGGCTGAAGATAATGATATGATTAAGATGATGAAATTGCTTTTTAATGAACAGAAAAACGATATGCAAGAGTTCAAAAGTAGTATCAATGAAAAGTTCGATATTCAAAAGAATAGTTTTGAGGAGTTGAAACATGAAATACAAGAAATGAATAAACATTTAGAAAGCACTAACGAAATAATAAGAAACAGTTTAAATAAGTTAGAACAGAAGTTCGAGAAATTAGGTGACAATGTTTTAAGTAAGACAAAATGTAAAAATGACGAAATAGTAGACAATTTTGAGAGTATAGTGGGGGTGAAGAATAATGTAGAAGCAAATGATGAAAATATAATAACAAATAGTACTGATGAAGTTTTAGAATGCGATAATGAAATGTTAATGAGTGTTTATGAAGTAGAGAGAGAGTGGAAGAATAATGTAGTAATTGAATGGGGACAGAGGGCAAATTTTCCCCTTATTGTTTAAAATGATGATGATGATTTAATGTTGTTTTTTCAGGGCAAGAGACCCTTATTGTTAAATGAAGTAATGTTGTATAATGTTGTACCCTCTGTCCGTAATAATTGTGAGAGTGTGATGTGGTGCTATGAAGAAAGAGAGTTATATGTTGAGAATGAAATAGAAATATATAAGTTAGAAAGAAAGTATGATGAATTGAGAAAATTACTAAAAGGGGTGATGATGAATCATGTGAAATACGTACCTGTTGAAAGAGAGACAGAGAATAATTTTGATAATATCTTACCTGACTATAATGACTTACCTGACGTAGTAGTTGAGGAATACAAAAATGAGAAAATAATTTACCTGACGTTAACAAATAACACTGATATAGACTGGACAATCCTAACCTATGGTAACAAGATTTATAGTGGTACAATGGATGAAATAGAATGGATGGATTATTATGATAGTAATGATAACAAATTGTATGTTGATAAAAATGATGAATGTTACAAATACACTAGATATATATATGACGATGGAGGATGAGCGAAAAGATCAGTGTTGGGACATTTTTAAATATTGTAAATTATTGGTAATGACCTTGCTGATTTGGACATCTGAAGTGAGATACACTTGAACAGTTTTGACGCATATTTTGTAAATAATATTGAATTCATGTATGTATTGTGAAATGTTAGATAAGTAATGTGTATATGTTTTGGAAAATGTTGTGTTAATAATAATAATATTATTAATATTTTAGCACTCTAATTAAATAACAAAATAATTATGAAGACAATAGTTAATGATTTGTAGAATGTTGATAATAATTGAATTATGTTATTTTAATAATCAATTGAATTAAATAAGTTGAGATGTTTAGATATTGTGATTGAATATTATGTGTTTGAATTTTATAAGGAATTTAAATTGTGTGATGAGATTTTAATTTAATAATAATTAATAAGTAAATAAATGTTAAATGGTCTATTTTGTGGAATATTAGAACGGTTAAAAATATATGTTAATAATAAATTTTAAGCAATTTTGAAAATCTGATTGCAACACAGGACAAATTCATCATGATGATAAATAAAAAGAGTTAATGAAAAATTTTAAATAATGTTGATAAATTTTTAGATAAATTAGTTAAAAGAGAATTGTTGGTTCAATGTATATTTGTGTATTATGTTATGTAATGTATTATAATAGTGTGTGTGGCTGGGAGGTTATCCAAGGGGATAACGTATTAAAAATTTGATATATTTTAATTAATAATGATGATTTGCTACTCAATAATTTTGTTTGAATTTAAAAAATAGATGCACTAAATACTTCTTATATTGTGTTATTATGTCTTATTGTGTTGATTGCATTAGTATGTTAGGAATAAGTATTATAAAAATATAATAATATGTTTTCAATGTGTTTATAGATTTTAAAATAAAATGAAAAATAGTTGTAATAGGTAAAATTTTCAATAGGTTGTAAAAGATAGAAGTGGGTGATAGTAATTGTTTGAATAAAATGTTTGAGTCAATTCAAGTTGAATTTTGTGGGACATATAGATCTGTTCAAATCGAAGTAAAAGTTAAAGAGAATGAGAGATGAAAATAATGCAATGTTGTTTTGAGTTAGTATATGTTATAGAATTTTGAGAAGTATAAGTGGAGACACAGTAGTTATGGCGATTTTATGTAGAGTTTTGAGCGATATATTGTTTATTTTGTTGATGTTAATTTGTTGTAATTGTAGTGAAGTTATGAGAGTGAGATTTTTTGGGGATGGCAATTTTGTAGTAGTGGTAGTGTAATGTGGGAGTCCGCAACATAAGGGTTGGGACGGGATTTGGTATAGTTTTAGTGGGAAGGGGCCGCCTTAGGTAAAAATCCAGGGGCCAGAGAACGGGAATTGAGCTTTTTTGGGGGGGGGGAAACACGTATCCTATGTACAAAGGGTTAGAGAGTATTTTTTTTTATATAAGAGTAGAAGGTGGCGATTGGAGTTAAAGTAGTAAGTAGTTAGAGGTAGAGAAGTGTTAGTAGATTTTTGATAGAGGGGTGTCATACTAGTTAAAGATTTTGTAAGGGAGCGTTAGAGTAATAAAAGGGGTAAGATTATGAGTAAATGCCAAGTTGATAAAGTGAATTATAATGAGTAATGTAGAATCACCCAGATTAATGAAAGAAAATGATAAATGAAAATGATGGGTAAAACGAAGATTGAAAAAAAAAAAAAAAAAAAAAAAAAAAAAAAAAAAAAAAAAAAAAAAAAAATTGTAATTTTGAGAAACGAATTAATAAGAGTAAAGCAAGTTTAAAAGCAAATTTTTTGATTTTATATGCCAATTTAATGATGTAAAGTGTGTAACATTTTAATTGTAGGTTGTTTATTTTAAAATGAATTATTAATGTACTATGTTTTCTTATGTTAGGTTATGTTAGGTATTCTGATATATATATGTTAGTAATAAGTAAGAAAAAACAAAACCAGTGCTTCTTAGCGCAAACCAGCCCCGCTAGGGGGAAACAGATCAGTTGGGGATATGGTGTTGTATAAGGCCACTATTTAATATTTTGATTTGTTGTTTCAGTGTTTGGTGGTGCTGTGGCGGCGGACCTGAGCTGGCCTGCGCGTCAGAGCAGGGGCGTGGAGTATCTGTCTGACTCTACGGTGTTGGGATCTCGAGAGAGAAGTCCAGTATTGTCATGCAGATGCGGTCACAGTCACCGGACCAAGGGTGAGTTGATTATTCTTTTTTGCAAACCATACAGGGGGTTGTGGTGACATATCCTGGCTGATCCCTTTAGCAAGTATGAATGTGTCAATGAGATTTTTTATGCTTCGGCATAAAATATCTCATTGAGGGGGTATTGTAGCGGGGCATTTTTGGGCATACCTGGGGTAATAACAGAATTTGTATTTTTTTTGTTCATAAATAATAATTAACTTGTCGAGTGATAGGGACAGAAATTATAGACTTGGGTAAATTTGTTATGTGGAAGCGATCCCAACAACGGCAACACTGCTTGAGGCGTTGAAAACAAAGTTATTAGACAATATTCATATAAACAGTTTTAATAACCGGCAAACTGTACCAAAGTCAGTTCAAGGACAATGACGAACACGAAAAACGTAAACACGTTATGTAACAGTAAACACGTTACACAACCAGACATCAGGCGATGTGTTGCGTCAGCAACTTACATAACAACTGTGTGTCATCGGTTTCGTCAGAGCCTATCCTGGGTGTGTCACGCCAGCAACTGTGTGAGGCACCGAACAAACAGTCGGAAATTAACATCTCAGCGGACCAGACGCAAAAACAACTGTCGCGTCTGCCCGGCTCTCGCCGGTTTTTCGGGCGAAGTTATTGTGTGTTCGCCGACGCGCCCGCATACGATAAAATGTGATCTTAAATTCAAATTAATAACTTTCAATAGTCATGAAGTAAAATGCAGTGACAGTTTTTGGTGATATATACAAAATTATAAGCAATAGAATTGTGCGGAGTGGACGGAATTACGTGAGGAGTCTGGACTGGGTCGAATCGCTAAAGAATGGCCAGATAAGTAACCGATATGGGGTAAAACCCAAGAAATTTTCAAAATTGTAAAACCTTTTAATTTTAAAAAGAAATGGCAGCCTAAAATATCTATACATAAATTAAAATGAGATCTCTAAAATAACTTGGTATGTGTGTTGCGTGTATACGGGAGAATGTAACTATATTAAGAAGTCTGGTTTGCGTTTTCTTTAAAAGATTATTTTAATTTAATATCTTGATTCATATAAGGTTTATATAATATTTCAATGTTGTTTTATTCTTTTTTTACACTAAAAGTTTTTTTTCTTTACATTAAAAGTTTCTTTCTTTCAAATTTATTTTATGTGCGTTTCTTTTTGATTTGAGAAATGTTAATAAATTTTAATTAATGTGTAAACGTATAAAGTTTTCTTTGTTTGTTTAAGCAACCAATCTGATCTCCTGTTCGCCTAAAAAGAACCCTCATATATTAATTTTCTTATTACAGTTGGTAACAAGATGGCGCCCGAAGAGATTATTTAGAAAGTGTTTAAGTTCCCTTAGGTTAAATTAAATTGAATTAAATATCAATTAGTTTGATAGAGTATCAATATAATGTTATTGAAATTTCCTATCTGGCCTAGATTTTATGGTTTTACATATACTGTTTTTTGAATAATACTATGTCTATACCCCTTCTCACTTTCTGAAGTTAATATAATATTAAATACAATCTCCTTAAATAACTATTGGAACATGTAGCATTGTATTCATGCTCATCATACACAAACAATATTTAAAATCAATTCTTGGTCTTTAAAGGCAGACATTTTAGTTGCAATTATTACTAATAAAACATAACAAACATTATTTATAAACTAGTATGGTATTCATACTGAGATCTTTTAGTCTGTACTAACACTGTAAGACATAATAAACATAAATATAATAATAATAAATCTTATTCTATACACCACCTTGAAATATGGTGTTCATAGGCTTTAACACAAACATAATCAGCCATTTAATTTTATTTTCCTTAAATTTAATTTGGTTACAGTCCTTTCTGTTTATTTTTTATTATTACATTTTAATCCCCTTGTCACTGTATTTATTCCCCACCTGCTCTCTTTATCATTCACATTTTAAAGAATGTTTTTTGATAAAAAGTGGCATCTTCTTTGAAACATTAGTAATGTTTTCATAAGAATACTTCCTAACATTTTATATTTGTATTTATAGCAAACATTAAAGTTGTTTAATTGTACATAGTTGAAATATCAGTTACACTTATACTTGAAGTTTATTTATTATATTGAAATAACTTGCACTGGTTCACTTATATTTTTGGTTCTTATTTACACTTAAGTTTTACGATACTCCAAGACCAAAATCTTAAAGATAAGGGACAATGAAGATTTGTTTATTTCATTACATAATAACTTTAGTGGGTGCACTTCTATTTACTACCCTAAATACTTTTGTTTATAACTATTTTATATTTTTATATGAGGTTTTGGGTTGTTATACTTTCATGGGTGACATTTAATCTTTTTTTGGGGGTTTGTTATTCCTTGTAATAGAGTTTCCTTTGTTATATCTTGTAGTTCTTCCCATTCTACATTTTCTTCTCTTCACAATTCTTCCATCTTGGGTTCTCCAAGGTAATCTGGTTTTATGGTTCGTCGGTTTGTTCGGGGTATCTTCTTTACCTGCTCCTATCCTACCTGGGTATTATCCAGATTTTAATAATATATATAAACTTTCACTAATGAACTTACTGTTGTCACTTCCCAAACGTTTCGAGATGTTGTTTCTCTTCTTCAGTGGGTGTATACAGAAGAGGAGAAACAACATCTCGAAACGTTTGAGAAGTGACAACAGTAAGTTCATTAGTGAAAGTTTATATATATTATTAAATTAATAAAGTGAACGAAGAGGATGCTACAACAAGATAATCCAGATTTTAATTTAGTTTTTGTAGGATTTATTTCTCTTGATACATTTTTGTTGCATTATGATGATTAACTTTTATTTTTTTTCCTTTTATGGTGGTATTTTACTTCGACATTTAATTATTTTCATTTAAATTTTCTTTTTATGTAATATAATTTATTTGAATTATGATCAGATTTTAATTATGATTTAGTGGATTATCTGTCATGCTACAGATTGCCCTCCTCCAGAAGTGATTAGTTCAGACTATACTTTGTTTGACTGAAATAATTGCTTATGATAATTATTATATTTTTATAATTCTTGACTTCCTTCCATTTCTAAATTTTCTTCTACATATTCGAGCTTACATATATTTTATTCTTAATTGACCTTCTTTGATAGTAATAGTCATCTGAGTTTCATGTTTATTATTTTACTTTCATTTTTCTTAACTTGGTGTTTTATCCCTGGGATATTTATTCCCTATCATTCCCTAACACGTGAGCTGGGGCAGTTCAGAGAGGCACTGTAGGCTACATACTCGGCTGGCCATACTTCACTTCTATTTGAGTACAGAGGCAAATCATCTCTGCTCAAAAAACATATTAATACTGCTGGACTTATCTACAGACAGTTATTAATAAAAATTATTTAAGAATAGTCCATTTTATGACTATTTAAAAAATATCTTTGGATACTTCACTTCGTATATTGCTCAGATCTGTTAATATTCCTATCTTAGTTATTCTTCTGAATTGTTAGCTTTATTGTTATCTCATATTTTTTATTATGGTGGGAAGCTCTTCTATTTATATAATTATCATTATTTATCAAATATAAAGTTTTTGTTATTAATTCTCTATTCTTCTTCAGTTGTTATTGCAATCTGCTTCTGGCCGTTGGCAGCATATATTTTATGATATTTTTGTTTGTTTCTTAGTTCTCTCTAATTCCACTAGTTCCATGTTCTAGCACTTTCTTCCAATTGTCTTTATTACACTCGACTTTTATTTTATGATCATATTCATTAGTGATTTATTTAATTACATTTATATATTTTGTTCTTTTTCACACATTACTTCGCTCTGATTTTTTTATTCAAATGAATTCTTTAATTATCATATTAATGTGGTCATTGTTTCTCCTTGTATTACTTCAAAGTTTTATTATTTTTATTTCCACACAAGTTTATTCATTTAATCGTATCCGTGGTTCTTACTTCCTTTTCTTTAATTCCATAGAATGTATTTATAATGGTACTTATTATTAAATATCACTATAATATTGACGACTCGGAACACTAAGTTTTTTATAAGTAAAAACGTAAAGTTTTACCTTACAGCCTAAACCGGCTTTCACCTATAGAAGGCTTCATCAGAGGCTGTCGTAAGTAGCGTTGTTCGTCTTGTTGTTGGCGACGAGATAGTGTTTCGAAAGATCGAAGCTGTGTGTGTGTGGTGAGATGTGTTCGAATAATGCGTGCAATTTGAATTGTGTCTGTTCGTTTAGGATGTCGTTTTTATTTGTTTTTGTGTGTTTGTATATTTTTAATTGTTCTAGAGTGTCTAGTTTTCGGCCTTTTGTGTGTACGTGTAGTATGTTCATGTTATTGTCGATGTTTTTATATGTGTGGTTTGCTTCAATGAGGTGGTTTGCGAAGGTAGATTCTGTAGTGGTGTGGAGTGCTTTTGTGTGTTCAATGTATCTCTGTTTGAAGCTACGTCCTGTCTGGCCTATGTAGAATTTATTGCAATTTGAACAATTTAGTTTATATACACCGGGTAGATCGAATTTGTTTTGTGCTTTGGGCATGCGTTTTGATAGTGTGTGTTCTGTTTTGTTAGTAGTTTTGTAAGCGATTCTGTATCCTGCTTTTTTGAATTTGTGGGCAATTTTTTCTGTTTGTTTGTTGATGTATGTTAGTGTTATGAATTTGTTGTTTTCTGTCTTTGTCTGTTGTTTGTTTTGTGTTTTGTGTAGGAGTTTACTAAAATGTTCTGATTGGCTAGACTGGGGCATTGCCATACAAACTACTTAGGGTATTCTATTGTAGTTATGAACTGTAGCTGGCATTATGTTATGTTGGATAATTTAATTTGTGTTGGTCTTTTTTTTTCAAAACTGTTAAATATAAATAATATTCTGTTCATAAAGAATTAAGCTGTACTAGTCCAAGATAATTATTATCAAGTTTAATTGTCATGCCAAATAAAAGTAGTAAGCTGTCTGAGATATAGAACTCGCTCACCATTTCATCGTTTTAAACATTTGAACAAGTACATCTATTATTATATAAATTTCAATATAAGATAATTTGTGGGTTAATCAGAAAAATTACAGAAACTCTGATTACTTTTTTTTAGTAAAATAACCGTAAAGCAGACAATCATACAAAATACACAAAATTCCCACACTAGTGCATTGATTTTTTTTTGTACTTTAAATTTATAACCATAATGCCTACATAACAATTATTTAGTCTTAGCTTTTAAGTTTACATGTACCGGTATTTCCATATATATCTTGTTGATTTTATTCAAAATTCTCTCTTTTGTTTTTATAATGGTTTCATAAATCTTGTAGTAAGGTGATCTTACTTCATTTTTTGAATTTAGGGGTTTCTATGTAAAATTCTCTCTTTTGTTTTTATAATGGTTTCATAAATCTTGTAGTAAGGTGATCTTACAATATTTTTGAATTTTGTTATATTAATTAAAATTCTCCTTTTTGTTTTTATAATGGTTTCATAAATCTTGTAGTAAGGTGATCTTACTTCATTTTTTGAATTTAGGGGTTTCTATGTAAAATTCTCTCTTTTGTTTTTATAATGGTTTCATAAATCTTGTAGTAAGGTGATCTTACAATATTTTTGAATTTTGTTATATTAATTAAAATTCTCCTTTTTGTTTTTATAATGGTTTCATAAATCTTGTAGTAAGGTGATCTTACTTCATTTTTTGAATTTAGGGGGTTTTTCAGCTCTAAATTTTTTTTTCTTTTTATATATCACATAAATTGTTTTTCTTAAAATTGTTTTCATAAATACTGGTAGTAATGTGTGCTTACTATTGAATTTTGTGGTATTTATTATTGATACATTTGAACCAGTATCGATCATTAATTTTGCGGGGACTCCTTCTACTTCCGCATTGATATGTATAATTTCATTGTTTATTTTATTGAGGCTAGTGTCGTCCTCCTCCAATAGCTCGTGTCGAATGTTTTTCAAGTAGTTGCAACCTATTATTGTTATACTATTTGTATCAGTTGCTCTTTGCAACTCGTTTAGATACCCAGGAAATAGGAGCAGTAAAGGGTCAGGGTGATTTATTACTGCCTCCTCCCGTTTAAATGTTCGATTTCATTATTTGTATTAGTCGCACTGACTGATGCATCAGTCGGGAGACCTTGAGTGGGTCCTTGCCGCTCTGTGCAATGATCCAATGGTTGATCTCGGCTTGTTAGCCGTTCTGTATTGTCTAGACTGGTACTCCGTCTAGTCTGCCTATACCTTGGATCATCTCATTCTCGGCTCCTCCGCCGATCCTCATACTCGTGGTAGCTGTTACGTCGCTGATGGTAGTATCTTCTTTGGCGACCGTCTTCAGCTCGTATGAAGTTCACCTGCGGTCGGGAAAACCTATTATTACCATTATTCTGGTTTGGTGGATACCCTCGATTTTGGTTATAATAACGTTCCGTGTTATTATAATTGGGGTTTCTCTGACTATTAATGTTGGGGTTTGGGTAATACTGGTTTCTATTACCCTGGTAACCGTTATTCGTTCGATTGTTATTTTGGTTAGTAGGAATGTTGTTATTGTTATTATTATTATTGTTGTTGTTGTTGGTATTATTCGATGGATTGGCATGGTTTCCCTGGTAACCATTACTGTTGTTGTTATTCCTGTTATTGGTGTATTGCTGGTTCCTGGGTTCTGGCCAATCATTCCTCCTCCGGCTTTGTCTGTAATATTCCTCATTCTCGTAATTTTCGAGCAGTTCGGTCATAGCCTGTATCGTCTTGATTTGGCTGCCTCTCCTGGCTCGGATTACCTCTTCATCGTAATGATACGATAATTTGTTTATGAGGCATTCTTCTGGTATGACTGGTTCCAAATGCTTAGCCATACATATCTTGCCGAGGAAGTATGCAGTCATTGAGCTACCGATCTGTGGTTTGTATCGGCCGTGACATATGTTGTCACGTATTAAATTCTGGGTAGTTTCAGACCAGTATTTTGCTTTAAACAAGCTTTTGAACTGCTGGTAATCCTCGATTCCGCTCCGGTTGGCCATTCACCAATGATCTGTCATTTCCCGGAATGATTCATCTAACAGCTCCCGGTCGTTGACCCATCTGTTGCCCCTATGTTTGGCAATATACTCCTCTATTAGGGCCAAGAACTCCATGGGCTTTCTTTTATACTGCCGAAAGTTTAACCACTCTCGATTCTCATTTATGGGGAAATGTGTGAAGTTATTTGGTCGGTTTCGGATCACTTCCATCTCTTCCTGGCTCTGCCGCACTTGACCGGTGATATTCGTCATGGCTACCTCCATTCCATCACACCTCTCCGTAACTTGGTTACGCACCTTACTTAGTTCCTCCTGTGTTTCCTTCCGGTTTTCTTCCAAATTCTTTTGATGTTGTTCTTCAATTTTGGTCATCTTGGTATTTACTACTTCCTTGACTTCCTGTACTGCGCACTCAGTTTGGTGACATCTTTCGTCAACTTCCCTGATTTGTTGGTTTATCATGATGGTTTCTTCTTCCAATTTTTTATTGATAGATTTCTTATAGTTGTTGATTTTCCTGCTCAACTCTTCCTTTGCCAACTCTATTCTCTTGTCTACCTTGTTCATGTTCTCCTGGTTGACTTATCTTAACTCTTCTCTTAATCGTTGGTTATTCTCATCCATTTTCTCATCCATCTTCTTATTGTTTTCCTCCAACTGTTCCCTCAATTGTTGGTTGTCATTTTCCATCTTCCTACTATTTTCCTCCATTTTTTCTTCCATCTTCTTACTGGTTTCCTCAATTCTCTTATTGGTGTTTTCAATTTTATCAATCAATTCCTCCTTTGTTGATTTGAATTCTTCCTTGGTTGATTTGAATTCTTCCTTCAAAGACTGGTTATCACTTCCCATCTTCTTACTAGTTTCTCCTATGTCCTTCCTTAAATCTTCTTTGGTTGAATCCATTCTCCTATTGGTTTCCTTTATTCCTTCCTTCGTGGATTTGATTTCTTCCTTCAATTCCTGACTCATTTGTAGTAGCATTTCCATCATCCTATCCATCTTTGTATCTCCATTGGTCTTGGATTTCTCTAGCTCCTTCTCCTGGAGATTAACCTCCCTTGTTTGCGTTGGTACCTCGGGTTGTTTTTCTAGTGGTGCGGGTTGTTTAGGTTCCAATGGGGGTAATAACAATTCTACCTCTTCCACGGGTGTTGCCTCCTTGTCGCCCATATCGATTTCCTTTTTGGCCTCTGCCGCCCTTTTCTTCGAAGTCGCACGATGCTGCATGTTGCTTCTTCCTCCGACGGTATAACCGCTGCCAAGCTTGAATTAGTAATTGGGCAAATTACTGTGCCCTTTGAATCGCTGATTGAAGCCCTCTAGTTGGACGTCAATTTGTAACAAGACGTGTTTACAAATAATTGTTTTTCTTGTACGTGTACAAAAATTTAAAAAAAATGTTTTATTTTTTATTTTAAAAATTTTCAAAAAAAATTTTTGTTTGGTTTTTAATGTTCAATATTTAATAAATAATTCTTGTAATGTGGTCATGTTGAAAGTTTAAACTCCTTTAAGTTATTTTTGGCAATTATATCACTTGTGGTTTGCTGTAAGTAAATTCAGCGTTAATTGGATTGTCTCGTTCACTAATCGATTTGTGATTATTCTTCCTTCTCCTATATGTCACTTTCACTGGAGTAATGGCTGCCCTTCCTTCAGCTGATGTTGTTCACTAAACTCTTTTTATAGTTTAGAAATAAATTTAATACCAAAAAAGTTGAATTACTATATTTTATTCACAATTATTGAAAAAAGATCGATTAAAAATTGATTAGATTATATTGTTTGACTCTTTCACAGGGGTAATCGAGTATTGATACATGTGTTATTTGATATAATATTTTCTAGGTTCTTTAAACGGTTATGTTATATAGTCAGAGAAGGGGCAAGGCTCGAAAGTATAACATTACAATAAAAAATCTTAATAATTAATAATTACAAAGTTAGTTATGATATATAATGTTTATTAAGTAAAAAATCAGACCAGTTGGCTGTGGCAACGAATCTTATTCCTTGTAGGTGCTTTGCATGCTGGGAACCATCATGGCCGCTCACTCGTTGATGAAATAAAACGAGAATGGTATTGCTGGATTTTCTTTAAATAAAGATGCCTTCACAGCTGCTTCCTCGTCTCCGCAATATTGAATAACGTTTCTGGTGTTGTTGGATTATCACTCGTTCACTTTTCTGTTGTTCACTCGAGAAAATGTGCGTTTTATTTTTAAGATATGGTGTTGTAAAAGTTCATTTCAGTTGTCTGGAAATTATTAGTGTTGGTGGTTCAAATTGTCATTTCACTAGTTTATGTTGTGTATTCACTGGTTTCTATGTGTGTAGTTGTTAATTTTTCACTGCATTTATCATTTAAAAGTGTTCTGTCCAAATTCTCAAAATTTATATTAGGCTATGTTTTAACTGTTATCCGCCATTAATCGTTCCGGTATACTGTTATTAGCACGAGCTTAATTCACCCGTACACTTTGAATGTTAATTAAGAACTGTTTTACTTCCTTCGTTTCTGAAATCTCTTAGCCGATTTAATATTAGAAAAGTATTGTTCAAGTTTTATCTACTTCTGATGCGTTCAATTAAAGTACATTATATCATAGAATATATTTTGGTTATTAATTAATTTCATGTAATAGCAAATACATAATCAGTTTCTTTAACTCCTTCTGCTTAATTTGATATACAATAATCGATCTTTATAAAGTTTTTTATCAAAATTGCTATATTTCTGTCATTTTGGAAAAGTAGGCTCAATATTCTGTTTCCTGTCCTTGTCCAAAATTTACCCATTTTATGTGTTATAATTGTGATGATATTAAATCTCAGATTGGTATAAATGTTTATCTTTCATCAATTTCTTGTAAATTTATCAATTGATCATCCTTTTAAATATAATTAATGAATTTCTGATTCCCCCTCTGAAATTGTTAGGTATTGCATTTGCAATGTTTTGAATAATTTTATACATCTTTTTATATTAATCCTTTAAAGCAGTGGTTCCCAAACTGTGGGTCGCGACCCACTAGTGGGTCGCGGGATCTATTCAGGTGGGTCGCCGGACGACTTTTAAAATATCTAAGTAAAATATCTTACCGACTGAAAAAAATATGAAAGTGTATTTCAAGAGGAAAGTTTTATAATCTGAAAAATCTGGCAGTCGTGGGACTGCCGACAGAAGTGTTAACTTAAATAACATGGTTACTGAATAATATATGTTGTCTTACAAGTGACCGTTCTGCAATATTAATAATTAATATAAAAACTCTTGTGCATAATAAAAATCTTTTTTCTGTACTTGTGCACAAAACTTGGTGCATAATTTTTAGTGTACAATAATATCGTGTACAATTCTCATGTGCACAAACCATACCATGCCTTCGGAGTTATGCGCGAACAAACAGAAAAAAATATATACAGGTCAAATTGAGAACCTCCTCCTTTTTCGAAGTCGGTTAAAAATAACACTTTTGTTTATTATCTTACATTTTCAATATACTTCTTACTGGTAAAACTGGGTTCATGCACAGACAGATTGTGCACAGAAAGTTTTTCATCGCATAATTATTTAATTTTATTTTGTACACTTAACAAAAATAAACAAAATGAATTATACACCGTGTACGAATAATTGTGCACGAGCAATTATTAAAGTGAAAAACTTTCTGTGCACAATATTTCGTGCAAAATGTGAAAGAATTATTAACTCGTTTTTAAAATTGAACATACTGAACTTTTTCTTTTAACAAATTAAATTTTGATAGCCATTTTGATTATTAAGACAAAATATCTTGTTAAACCTTGAAAATTCTTTTGGTAAAATTGTGGCACAGAAGACGAGCCGCTTACTCAGTGTGTTGTGTGTTTTGAAGTACTTGCTAATGAAAGTATGAAACCCTCAAAACTGGAAAGACATTTATCAAGAAAACATGCAGAATACGTAAGTAAGCCAATCGATTTTTTCCAGATCAAAAAACAAGAATTTTTAAGTCAAAATCAGTGATTACAAAATCGACTTCTGGTGAACAAAATAAGCAAACTACAATCGCTTCATATCGACTGTCCTTATTGATAGCCAAAAAGGGGGCAGCTCACACCGTAGGAGAGGATATTATTTTACCAGCGGCCAAAATAATATCTGATGCTTTATTTAGCGAAAAGCAAACAAAACTAATTGGCGAAATACCCCTATCAAACACAACGGTATAGAGAAGAATCGATGAAATGTCATATTTTGTGAAACAGTCCATGATCACAGTTTTAAAGCAAAGTGAATACTTTTCACTTCAGCTTGATGAAAGCACAGATGTAGCTGGCGAGGCTATTCTGTTAGCTTTTGTTAGGTTTGAATTTGATGGGAGGATAGAAGAAGAAATGCTCTTTTGTAAATGTTTGCCATCGACAACAACGGGGGAAGAAATTTTTAAATGTCTTGATGGCTTTATACTAGAAAATGAAATAGAGTGGTCAAAATGTGTTGCGCTGACGACTGATGGTGCCCGTGCTATGTCTGGCATTTACTCAGGTTTGATTGCCAAAGCTAGGGCAGTTGCCCCTTCTGTTCAGTGGACTCACTGTAGCCTTCACAGAGAGGCCCTTGTACTTAAAGGTCTGGCCAAAAGCCTAAAGAAAATCCTTAATGATGCAGTGAAAATTGTGAATTTCATTAAATCAAGACCTAAAAATTGAAGATTGTTTGCCGTACTGTGCGATGAGATGGGCAGTGAGCACAAAACACTTCTCCTGCACTGTGAAATACGCTGGCTGTCAAGAGGGAAAGTGCTATCAAGATTATTTGAGCTTCGAGATGAACAGAGAATGTTTTTGTTGGAGCACAAAAGTGATGCGAAATCTGTGAGCAGTTTTTTGGAAATGTTAAATGACGAAAACTGGCTAATACGGCTTTCATATTTGGGTGACATATTCAGTGCTCTCATTGCTCTCAATATCCTCAATTTATCGCTGCAAGGGAAGGATGTCCACAAGTTCTATGTTCAAGATAAAATAGAAGCAACTATTAAAAAACTTGAAAGATGGTCCAGTAAAGTGAAAGACAGTTGTTTTGATGCATTCCCACTCCTCAATGACTTCTTAGAAACATATGGAATCAAAGTTAACGAGGAAACTGCAACTGCCATGAAGGAACATCTTGAAGCACTGGCCTCTAGTTTCAGGTAATTATTCTCAAATGATTTTACTAATAACCACTTAGATTTGAAGTATTTCTTATTAAACATAAGTCTTATTATTTTCATGATATTATTTTTCACCCAATAAAGAAAAGTAACAATTAAGTTCTACCGCTTCTTTATTTAAAATGATGATGGTTACGGGTTAATGTTTTAAGTTTTAAGGTTTTTACGAACTGGTATTTTTACGTTAGACCCACTGAAAGTTGTTTGTTTATGCAAGAGTATTACTTAAAATTGGTTCTTGTTTTAGGAATTACTTTCCAAGAATTCCTGATGAATTGTTATGGATAAGAAATCCGTTTGTAGAGGACAACCTTAAAAAGCTAAAACTGTCAGCATCTGAGGAAGACTCCCTGATGGAACTATCATGTGATTCTTCTTTGAAAACTTTCTTTAAAGACTCAAGCCTAATCCCATTTTGGATCAAAATAAAGGGAGAGTATCGAGTGCTTGCAAATATAGCTTTGAAGGAATTAATGGGATTCACAACTACTTACTTATGCGAGCGTGCATTTTCTAGTTTGGTTTTTTTAAAAAACAAATATAGAAACAAACTTTGCGTGGAAAATGATTTACGCCTAAAACTAACAAGCTTCAATCCAGATATAGAAAGTATCATTAACACTAAGACTAAACAATACCACAAATCTCATTGAGTTTACCATTTAATTTGTATAAAATAAATTTCTTATTGGACAAAATATTGTTTCTTTTCTTTAATAATGTTCCCTTCACCATTTTAAAAATTCTTACTCAGTAAAACATTTGCACATATAATAATAACTTCAGTTTCATATTACATATAATTTTACGTGTATATATATATATAATTTTCTATATAAGTAACTCGATGTTTCTTGCAGTAATTATATAATTTGTGATGTTTTCAATTTGTTTCTTCTGCAAGTAGATAATATTGTATATTCTTTTTAACACCTGACGCACGTTTCACTGAAAAATATCAGTATCATCAGAGGTTTCTAAGTGAATTAATAACAATCGAAATAATTCCAAACACTACATTTAAAAATTCATCTATTAATAATCATATAAAATATACAACCTTCACTTATTACGGAAATATAACTCAAAAACTAAATAAAATATTTAAAGATACTAATTTAAAAATATCTTATAATACAGATAATATAATTTTTAATAAAATAAAACCTAAAACTAAATCCAATACTCACAATAAAAATGGAATATATAAAATAGAATGTCCAGATTGCAATAAATTTTACGTGGGCCAGACGAAGAAAAAACTACGAGATAGATTCGTTCAACACCGCAATGCATATTTAAAACCAAATATTTATAAATCTAATTTAGCCACACATTGTCTAAATAATAATTTGTCCTTCAATGTTGCATTATTGTGTGTGGTTGTGGTATCTGTTTTTGTATTTTGTGTATTTTCGATGTTGAGTGCTTTGAATATTGTGTCATGTTTTGTATTGATTTGTATTTGTTCTGGTGAACATTGAAGGACCAAAGACCAACAAACCACCTCAATAACATCCAGAAGCCAACACACAAATACTTCACCAGAAGCAAGATGGCGAAGGCTGAAGATGGGAGAACAGGATCTCCCGAAATATGTTCCTAAAGGAAAAAATATATCTTGAGGTAAATTAGTTATAAGTATTATAGTATTATATACATCAAGAAACGGACTGTAGCAGAAAGTGATTGAAATATATATATATATATTGTAACAGTACCAGAAATGGTAGTTACATAATATAAACTAATGTAACGTCAAGTATAAGAAAAACATGGAAGTATGTCTAGATAAATAAACCTAAGTGTATAAAAGTGTGTATCTACAAATATATTAATAAAAAATCCAACGATGAAGAAGATAATATTAACATAGCAACGCCAAATACAAAATGAAGAAAGAAAATGCCACGAGCCAAAACAAAATATCAGTAACCAGACCCAATAGGATCCAACAGTGAGGGGAATCAACGAAACAAGGACCAACAAGCTCCAACAGCAATGGAGAAAAATAAAAATAGCGACTACAATGAAAATATTTGAAGAAGAAGAGAGAAGAAGGACCAGGAAGAGCACCAAGAAGAAGAAGGAAGATGGACAGAAGATATAAGGACTCAACATAAACCACATGTACTAAAAACAATATAAGTGACAAAAGAAATGATGATTATAAATGTGAAAAGAAAACCAGTGTTAAACAGTTAAGGAACCACAAACAATTACAGTGTGTACTTAATACAAATGTGAAACCTGTGAATAATTAACTAATTTCAACTGAATAAACCACACAAACAATTACAGTGATGAAGTTTACAGTGTAGAAAAATATGTTACTTTCATGATGAAACAGCAAGAATTAAAATGGTCAAATAAACACAGACAATGAGTGTGACTAATTTAATAAAGTTGTGATCAATACACATAATCATAAGACCACCAGAATAGAACAAAATAGAACAATTATGTTATTGTTCATAGAGAACTGACAACAAATAAAAACATTTGTTATGTATCAAACAATGACAGGAATTAAGTTCTACCATTGACCAGAAAAATATTGTAAATAATACAAAAAGATTTGTGTTAGTGTTTAAGAAGGAGTTGTATAAACATGTGTAACAAGATAGTTAAAGTATTATAATAAGATACCGTAGTGAAGTCAGTTTAGTAGTAGAAAAATACTGCACTAAAACAGATGGTATTTTGTTACATAACCCCACAGGGAAGATACCTATTACAACAGAAAATCATACATATTAGTATAAATAAACGATCATCAAATATGATATCAAACAAGAATTTGTTATATGTAAATAATAAATCCTAAGAGACAATGTAATATATTGCAAAACAATGCAAATAGAACAAGTCAAACATAATAGCACAGAGAATAGCAGAGATGAGAAGAGCATGCCAATTTAGTTAGGCAAAGTACAGTATCAAAACCAATACCAATGTATATAAGAATATTACCAGTAGTGAGATAAATATCTGATAATACATTGAGAACAGATTCTGAACATAATAAGAACAATATTGTAACTAAATTATTGTAAACTAACTAACTATGTACATATGACCAGAAGTAAGCTGAACCATTGTATAGCTAATTAGTTAAGAAAAATACTGTATCAAATATTGAACACAGATTGTTACAATTGTTACCAGTAGTAAGAGGAAATCCCAATGCTACTTTGAGAACAGATTATGACCATAAAAACAGTCATGTTATATACAAACAATTAAAAACCAAATGACTATTATGAAGAAAACCAAATGTAAACAAACAATGACAAGCAAGTTATTTATGAAAAATATAACATATAAACTTGTGTAAAAGTAAATGAAAACATTATCAAAAGTTAGAATAATATCTAATGCTACTTTGGAAATCCAAACCAAGTAGAACAATAACAATTTAGTTATTGTATTAACAAAAAAATAAATGACTACTATGACATGACACAACATAAACAGAGCCATTACTGAAAAATTGAAGGGTTCTGAACTAATTAAAAGATAACCATTGTATATAATAAATTAGGTACTATGTGTGTACACTAATTAAAATCATTACATGATATGATTTATATAGAGAAAACCAAAAATAAGGTGAAAAAATTGTATAAGAGAGTTAGAAGGGGACTGAAGCTATGTAAATATTAAATTAACCACAGTCATATATAAATATTATAGTGTAAAATTGTGTAAATAAACTTTACTAGTATTATTAGATCGTAATATTACTGTTTTAATTAAGGAAAATTAGTTTTAAGCACATTTATGGAAAATCAAACATGGACGCTTAATGACGCCATAACGAGATTTGTGTAGGGAACAATTATTCCCAAATTGTAAATCAAACCAATTGAGATATAGACTCAAAGTGTTTATTTAAGAAGTGTTTTATTATAATTAAGTAAAATCTGGTGTAACAGACTTATAAAAATAAGATACACCAGAAATAATAAATAAAATCGTTATTATGATAGAAGTGATGAACGGAAAATATTCGTTCTTAGACTTAAATTAACAAGCAGAATGTCCGCAATTCACTGACATCAACCATTTAACGATAGGACGTAAATTAAGAAAGTTATAGTAATTTTAAACTTTTCAGTTAAATTTTTGTACCAGTGCTGACGTCAAAAAGCCTCAACACCAAACGCGATTTTGTCAAAAAATTAAATATTTTAATAAAACACAGGCTTTTGGGTCAGAGAGTATAGCGCTTCCAACCAATAGAATGAATGACTTTCGACAGACTCACAGGAGACGCTTAGAGAAGACAACACAGTCCACATCTAGCTTTTCAACCGAGAGGTCACGCAACTCAACAAGACATGAAGAAGTTTATATTTTGAATTTTGTGCGCGCCATATACATTAAGTGATCAGCATACATAACCTTTAACACTACACCAATATATACGAGTAAAAAGTGCGGAGTTATTTAATTAAACAAGTAAGGTCAGTGTATAATGTCGACCATACTTGCGAGTGATGTGATAAATAAGAAACAGGGAGTACAATTTTATTTAAATCATACTGAACAAAAATAATAATTTCGTAAATAACTAACTTTTGATACTACGCAAGTCAAATAAGACGGAGTATTGAAAACAATGATTAAATTATCAGAGTTAAAGAAAAATTTAATTCACAATTATTAAAATATTATAAAAATATTTTAATTATTTATAATAATTTAAAATATCATGTTTAAAATAATTATTACTGAATACAAGAATATTTAGTCACTCATTTGACTAAACTTATTTTTCTTGAATTTTTTCGATGTTTTGAAATATACTTTATTAACTTTCATACCGCATAAATAAATGTAATTCTGATAATAGTATATCAAAGTATTACGAATGATATATTTATATGTATAGATTAAGAAATAATAACTGTTAAGAAATACTTATCCATTGTAACAACACCGGTTATAACTAACCTCTGAATCGTCACGGTAACTTGACAATTTCAATATTACCGATCTGTTCTCAAGTAACATCCAAATCAGATAGAACTACTAACAAGAGTTTTTTGATAAATTTTTCTCTTGTGAATCGATAATTTTTAAAACGAATTATTAAAAGAAAGTAATACATTTTTAACTACTGTACAAGTCATACAGCTTAATAATTGTAAACTAGTCTTATAAGATGCGTGCGCATTCCCGCGTACGATAGTACCATAAATATCAGACATATGGTATCAATTTTTGATTTTTATATTTCTTCGCTTATTATTAATTATTGTTAATTTTATATCGTTAATTATATTACATCTTGTGCCTGGTATCATGTTACCTAAAAGAACCTTACAAAATATGGTAATTCACTGAAACAAAATAACATAACCTATTGAAGTTAAATTATTGTACCAATAACAGGTCTACCAGCCTTGAGAATTGGACAGAGTCTTGTTTGAATTTTTAATTGTAATCAGTAATTGAAAGGTTGTTAGTTTTTCATTATTAATTGTCAAAGAGTTTATTATTTGTTAAATTGTTAATAAACCTCCACTTTTATTATCAGTGAACAGAGTATTATTTCTATTCTAAATAAGTTCATTTATTTTTTTAAATCAGTCCTACCTCAGGTGGCGGAAGAATTTAAAAAGATCTAACAATAATTCAGAATAATAATTAGATATTGCTCCATTTATTTTGTGTATGATACTATATTAAATATTCGATCTGAATATTTACTTGAATATAAAGTGCATGTATTTCAGAAGAAACGTCACAGAACAGGACTGAAGTATTCACGTGTGGTAAGTGAGGGAGGTATACAACAGAGTGCGCGAACCATTTTAAAAATAAAAGAAGTGGACTATTATTACGCACCCATTAAAAACAATACAATAACTCTAATAACCTTAATAATTACAATTACATCTTTTAATAAACAACATTATCGTAGATACTGGTGTGTGTCTACACTCACACGAATACACCACACATTAAGAAGAATTATAAAATACTATAATACAATCAATACTTGTACTTGTAACTTGTTCCTTTACAATATATACTGGGTCGCGAAAATTTTTCCAGAAAGATTGTGGGTCCCATTACAAAAAAGATTGGGAACCACTGCTTTAAAGTATACCTTTAGTTATAGTATTTTGTGATTGATTCACCTTACATAAATCTTCTCAGTTTACTTGGTTTATTTTAACTTAATTACTCCATATAATGTTATTGAAATTTCCTATCTGGCCTAGATTTTATGGTTTTACATATACTGTTTTTTGAATAATACTATGTCTATACCCCTTCTCACTTTCTGAAGTTAATATAATATTAAATACAAACTATTGGAACATGTAGCATTGTATTCATGCTCATCATACACAAACAATATTTAAAATCAATTCTTGGTCTTTAAAGGCAGACATTTTAGTTGCAATTATTACTAATAAAACATAACAAACATTATTTATAAACTAGTATGGTATTCATACTGAGATCTTTTAGTCTGTACTAACACTGTAAGACATAATAAACATAAATATAATAATAATAAATCTTATTCTATACACCACCTTGAAATATGGTGTTCATAGGCTTTAACACAAACATAATCAGCCATTTAATTTTATTTTCCTTAAATTTAATTTGGTTACAGTCCTTTCTGTTTATTTTTTATTATTACATTTTAATCCCCTTTGTCACTGTATTTATTCCCCACCTGCTCTCTTTATCATTCACATTTTAAAGAATTTTTTTTGATAAAAAGTGGCATCTTCTTTGAAACATTAGTAATGTTTTCATAAGAATACTTCCTAACATTTTATATTTGTATTTATAGCAAACATTAAAGTTGTTTAATTGTACATAGTTGAAATATCAGTTACACTTATACTTGAAGTTTATTTATTATATTGAAATAACTTGCACTGGTTCACTTATATTTTTGGTTCTTATTTACACTTGAGTTTTACGATACTCCAAGACCAAAATCTTAAAGATAAGGGACAATGAAGATTTGTTTATTTCATTACATAATAACTTTAGTGGGTGCACTTCTATTTACTACCTTAAATACTTTTGTTTATAACTATTTTACATTTTTATATGAGGTTTTGGGTTGT
Organism: Magicicada septendecula; assembly: GCA_034769895.1. Classification (NCBI taxonomy): domain Eukaryota; kingdom Metazoa; phylum Arthropoda; class Insecta; order Hemiptera; family Cicadidae; genus Magicicada; species Magicicada septendecula. Next base: position 68,348,651 of record CM068367.1, read on the forward strand.
TATACTTTTATGGGTGACATTTAATCTTTTTTTGGGGGGTTTGTTATTCCTTGTAATAGGTTTTCCTTTGTTATATCTTGTAGTTCTTCCCATTCTACATTTTCTTCTCTTCACAATTCTTCATCTTGGGTCCTCCAAGGTAATCTGGTTTTATGGTTCATCGGTTTGTTCGGGGTATCTTCTTTACCTGCTCCTATCCTACCTGGGTATTATCCAGATTTTATTTTAGTTTTTGTAGGATTTATTTCTCTTGATACATTTTTGTTGCATTATGATGATTAACTTTTATTTGTTTTCCTTTTATGGTGGTATTTTACTTCGACATTTAATTATTTTCATTTGAATTTTCTTTTTATTTAATGTAATTTATTTGAATTATGATCAGATTGGAATTATGATTTAGTGGATTATCTGTCATGCTACAATGTATTATTCATTAACTGTAATTGAACAGGTAATACCAAGAAGGTTTAAATAAATTTTAATATTCCTCAACTGCTGTATGTTTGATTCTTGTAAAACAAGGTAATATAAAGAAATATTAAAAACAAACCATCACCATACTACAGTTAGCGAATTCGACTCTGCAAGATAGCGTGAGCCAATCAGGTGACGAGGCGGTAAAATTCAAATTGAGCGACGAGAGATACGGTTAGCCAGTAAGTATTGAGAAAAGGTATAACCCGGCTCGTTACACACGATTAATTTTCACAAAAGTAATTAACAAATTAATACCCTATAATCCACCCACAATTACACAGTTATATTACAAATTGTATACACATAAGATAGTGAAAATACACTGATGATTAATAAACAAAAAAAAACTGAAGGTAAGAAGAAATGTTAAAAAACTTATAACTCAAAGATTAATGACCAAATTACGAAATGACAATTGACTAAGGAACTGACGAAGACTTGACCCAATAGATTGGAGAAAAATAAGAAAAATAGATTGGAACAAGAAAGAAAGAACAAGAAACCAAATGTAAACAAGAGTATAACAACAATCATTGTAATCCCCAAAATATGACTAATATAAGTATGTAAAACAATGCACTAAAATAGTTAGGACATAAATAAAATGTAACCATGTAAACAATAAAAAGTAAGATAGAGATATAATGTATATTCTATGAAAGGAGAAGAAACATGTACTTATAAATATAAGGTAGGATGTTAAAAATAACAATACCCAATTAATAATAAACATAGTCAAAGCAAGTAAAAGATACATTGAACCTAATGAAGGCAATAATTAATAACAAAAAGTGATCAATGTGAATTGAAAATAAAACAATTACTAATGACCAATAACCAAACAGTCATATTAAAATAAGTAGACAAACAGTGTGAGAAATATCAAGTGAATGATATAAATAAGTGTATAATTATAAGTAGGTGAGAACAAGCTATGTAAATAGCGTATTATAAAAAAGTGAAAGTGTTAACAAATAAAGAAACCTTCTATGAAGGGAAAAGTGCAGTGAGTGTACAGTATAAAGTACTTAAGAAGCAGACTGTAATAGAATAGCTAAACAGCCTTTGATAAGAACTTTATGTTATTAAATAAGAATGAACTAATTGTACCAATAGTAATTTCGAACAATATATAGTAATAATTCAGTAATAGTAAATAAGAATGATCAAAAAATAAGATGAAAATTAAGTTATTAGAGTGGAAGACAGACACTGTATTTTAGTGAAGGAATTAGTATGTGAAGTATATTGTGTAAGGTACTGTTTAAAATTATTATTATAAGAGTTTCGTTATTGTTTAAAAAAAACCATAGAATTTATTAACTTATAAGATAAGCAAGGTAGAAATAAGAAACCAAAAACAGTTAGAAGTTGAATTTCAGGTGTGAGCCTGGTAAGAAAATGTTTGTTTTTATAATAAGAGGTGTGGTTAGAAGCACCAATGTTTTATTATCTGTTTTTATAACAAAGTTATTCAATGTACTAATAAATAAAGCTAATGAGTTATAAAGAATGTTAAATAGTAGTATGGGGAAGTCTAGGCTCTAGGCCTAACATTTAGTGAAGGAACTTTGTAAGTTTAAAAATAAAACAAAAACCCAGTATCAATTAGAGTACATATATCAAATGTTTAAGCAGTTAAGTAAGTGTACCTAGTACAAAAATGTATAATTAATATCCAGTTTAAAAATAACTACATAAGAAATATAAATAAGAAATTAAGGAAATGTTAACTATTCAAAAGTAATCATGAGGGATATCAAAATAATCTTTAACAAAAAAGAAAAGCAATGGTGTTCATATAATTAATGTTACTACTAATATAAGAAAGAAATCATAATTTGAAGATATTTTATAAATTTAAACAAAAAAAAACGTTATAATATAACAATGTCATAAGATATTGACCAATGAGAAATAGCATAATTCGAAAGGTAACCATGACGTAACCATGCTTATTACATAAAATACCGTTGGAATTTTAATTACTTCATTATTGACTAACGCGGAGGGCGGATGTATGAAGCTCTCGACCTAAAATTAACTTTAAAAAACTTTAAATTTTACTAAATTTTGAAAGAAGAAGTATTGGAGAAACATCTAAATTAAAACTGATGAGATGAACAACTATCAAAATAATTAAACCATAAAAATCATGGTAAAAAGTACGAAGACATCCAATTAACATAATACACGACTATCCTGAAGGAAGAAGTGGATTTACCTAACTCAACCTGAGGACATCGAACATCTAGGCGAACTGATGGAAGCCGAACTTCGAATTAGAACCATTTGAACGGGAATTTCGGACAATCCAAGGAAAGAGGGACTCCTAGATGTTTCCTGAAGAAGAAGACGATCATCGAAGAAGCCACGTCAAGAAATCGATGAGTATAAAATAATAACTTCACTTCAAAATAAATTTTCAATTATCCATAATAACGAACTATAAATATTTTCACTTCACTGATCACAAAATCGACTCAATAACTGAACTTAATCAATATATCACTCTTAATAAAACATAATCAATCAATAAACTTTGAGATTAAATTATAATAACTTTCAAAAAACATAACTTGCTGACAAGAATTTAACCAAACCTATTCTAATTCTCATTGCCAATAACTTACTTTGTATGTCTTAGTATATCAATTATTGTATTTAGTTTTAAGGAACGATATAATTTTGTGTATTTATTAGCCGATAATCCAACTTCTGTAGTAAAAAAGACTTACTCCCTGAGACAAAAATTATTAATTGTAAACAAAATATGTACGCCATAATGGTTTCCTTACGTACAACTAGCAAGCCAAGCGATACCAACTGAGCAATTTGTAAACGCCGGTATTGACAGAAATATATGTATTATTCATTAACTGTAATTGAACAGGTAATACCAAGAAGAGTTAAATAAATTTTAATATTCCTCAACTGCTGTATGTTTGATTTTTGTAAAACAAGGTAATATAAAGTAATATTAAAAACAAACCATCACCATACTACAGGTAGTGAATTCGACTCTGCGCGATAGCATGAGCCAATCAGGTGATGAGGCGGTAAAATTCGAATTGAGCGACGAGAGATACGGTTAGCCAGTAAGTATTGAGAAAAGGTATAACCCGGCTCGTTACACACGATTAATTTTCACAAAAGTAATTAACAAATTAATACCCTATAATCCACCCACAATTACACAGTTATATTACGAATTGTATACACGAAAACAAAAGGGGGACATTTCTAATAACACCCCGTACAAGGAGGACTTTTACAATATATACCACTAATTTTGAAACAAGTATCCTCACAATTAACTACTTTATTACTATACTTAGTGTTACGTCATAAGTATGTCCTGATTATCTTTATCCAGATCCGTTCTAGTGCTAAAGTGATGTTTATGGATCAGTGCTTTTGACTGCTGTTTTAGGCACGCTGTTCCCACGTGACATTTTACATGTTTTTTTGATCAGCTTCTGATACTGTAGGTGAGTACTTATTATTATTCTCTGTTTTTAACTTCATTAATGGATTGGATTCTCTTAGGTTTCCCTGTAAATTTGTTTTTATCCCCCCCCCCCGGAGGTTTTATCTTTATTAAACCCTGTATCCGGTTTATATGATGGCTTAGGAGTGTCAGATGTGTACTGAACTTTTGCTGAAGGCATTACATCCTCCCATTGTGTCAACATGTTTAATAATGCTTCAAGTGTGTTTATCCCTTGTGTTAATATGGCTGTACGGATATTTACATCAAAATGATAGCTTAATTTATGGACTAATTCTGCCTCTGATAGTTCCGGTCTAAGATGTTTAACTCTAGCCATTTCTTTTATTATATATTGCTCACGTGTGAGTTTTCCGGGAGTAAATCTGCCAAAGGCGAGCCTATCTCGGACTTTGCGTTGTACATGTTCATTCCAATACCGATTCTCAAAGCATTTAATAAATTCGTCATACGTCTTAATATTATCATGAACTATAGAGTATCATAATGCTGCAGAACCATTCAGTTTACCCACAACCCATTCAATTTTATCTGAGTCATTTAATTGGTCAGCCACTGAGTCCATCCCACGTTCACAATCTCGTATAAATTGGATCGGATTTCCATCACCCCAAAATTTAGGGTGGTTACTAGTATCTTGCGACTGCATAATCAAGAGTTGTACGAAAGGTTTAAAGATCTTCCGATCGTGCAACTCATACAAATTAACAGATTGCAGTGGGCTGGTCATGTGCAGAGAATGGCGGAGGATAGAATCCCAAAAAGAGTTATGAATTATTTGCCGATGGAAAGGAGAAGGAAAGGAAGACCGCGACAAGATGGCTGGACCAGGTTGGTAAGGAGGCAGTGAGGCTGGGTGCAGCAAACTGGTGGACATTGGCTGGGAGTAGAGACCACTGGGGAAGATTTCTTTTGGAGGCCAGGGCCCGGACTGGGCTGTAGCGCCAAGGATGTATGTATGTATGTATGTATGTACTAGTATCTTCAGTGTGTTTGTAGAACCATACGGTGGGGTTTACACTACCTACTATATCTCTTTTAACTTGATTAATTCTTTCATCTATTTTCCGTTCTAACTCTGTCTTCTGCTGGTTTATTAGTTGTGTATTAGATTGTATGCAGTCTTGACAACTTTTAATGGTATTATGTTGTTCTGTAAATCGGGTGTCCACATGGTCATGTAATTGATCAATGCACGATAACAGCTCAGTTATTATGTTTTCGATTTGGGTTTTACATAGCTCCATGTGTTCTGTTAATGATTTATAAATTTTGGTGTTTTCTGCTTGGATGACATTTTTAAATTCAGCTTTAAGTTCATCATTATTTTTTAGCAATACATCTTTAAGTTGTTTGTCACGCCTTTTATTTTCGGCATCGCGTTTTTGCATTTCAGCTTTAAGTTCATTATTATTTTTCATTAATTCCTGCAACGTACATTAATCTCAGCCTGATCCGGCATTTTCTTTTTTTTTTCTTTTTATTGATAAATTTTGTTATTAATGTTCTTATTTACACAGTTTATTACAATAACTATTATTAATTAGCACTAGTCTTTCGTGAATAATTATAACTAATAATGATACTAATTGTCCTAAATTAACACACACCTAAATACAGTTCTTAATCTAATACATAATTTTCCAATAATTGTATAATTCACTAATTTCGCAGTCTATAAATACTGGTAAAATTTTTACTTTACTGGGCTAACTTATTCAATGCCCCAAGTTGCAGGCGCCATTTTCTGCAAGGTTACCGGTAGTTAGCTGACCAAACTTGCAGAAATGATGCTCAATTAGTGATTAATACATTTATTGACCTTTCTCCAACATGATGATTGCATTAAAAATTTTTTTTTATTTATTTAATACAATGATACTTGTATTGAAAAGTTCAAAATTTTTCTTTGAAAGTTTTTTATTATTTTAAAACAAATTTAGTTCTTAGAATTGCTTTCCTGAATTGATGTCTTCCTGGTTGTACCGGTCAAATATCTCGTTTCTGGTCTCCAGCGATCCGTCATCTGTGTCCTACGCTCCAGCCGTCGCATCCAGGAATCGCTCCGTCCCTCGGTGTCCACCTCAGCTGCCTCGGTCAGCAATCGAAGTTCAGCAACAGTAGCAGAAAGTCTTGTACTCCGGGCTTAACCTCCACCTGCCAAAACTCGCTGCTCCCTCAACGTCTACGGGCCCCAAGGACTGCCTGGAATGGGTGTTGGACTAGGCGAGGAATTCTCCACAACCGCTCTCGACGAGTGCTACATGAAGACTCCCTCTCTTCCCAACCTGAAACCGCATCGTTATAAGGTGACGTCACAGTCGTCCTGCGCATAGACTTATTTCCTATACAACACATGTTGTAAATGTAGGAATATTCTGGAAATACCACGTGCTTAAGACTGGACCTCCATTTTCCCGATTCTTCTAGAACATAAGTTTTCACTTACATATGAATCAATTAAATTGACCTTTTAATATTTTGTAATTGCAATAAATTGTAACTCATACGCACGTCGACATGCACAACTTGTTGTGTGTTTACCAATTGGCTAATTACAACACTGTTCACACCTCCTTCTGATACGCGCACAACACAACACTTCGCTCAAGCACCATACTACAGTTTCAGAGTCTTTATATTGTCTTATAACTAATTTATAGTATTATTCTTAATTTATAAACAATACTTTTTATGTCAATCACACCCCAATTGTCCCGGACACCTAATACGGCTGGTCATAATTATGCTTCATGCATTCACATATGGTGTGAATGTCTGTCACATTGCAATATATTCCTTATTTTTTAATAATATACTGTTATAAAATTATTAGAAGAGATGAGGGGCAGCCAAATTGAAATTCTCAGCAGTATATCATTTGAGAAATAAGCCATCTCAAGTAAAAACTGGTTATCCAAAAAGTTGTATATCTCTCAATGTCTACGACAGGAGTATTGTGTATAACCACTGGGCTTTGAAATGTGTGTGACGTGCATTAAAGATTTGGCAAAGGAAATTTAGTATTTATAATCTTCAAACTGGGAAATAAGTACTGTATATTTTAAATTTGATGGTGATTACATGAAACTAAGGAAATTAAAGAAATGTTTACTTCATGTTAATTTTAGTGCTTGGAAAGTTCATACTTTAAAATTTTATTTTTGAATACTAGACACTCACACACACACACTTTTTTGAAGTAAATAAAAGCAATTTTTTTGTTTTGTGAAGTACAATGAATTAAAGGTTGTAACATAACCAGATGTTACATAACCTAGACATATACTATCAGACTTAATAAGTACATAACGATAATGTAAATAGATAACGTAATGATAAGAGTAACCAAGAAGAGAGGAACCATGGAAGAAGAAAGAAGAAGAAGTACCACAAGAAGCAGTCAACCCAAATACTGTTTGACACTACAACCATACAATAACTGACACAAACAAATGGACAAATTAAATTCACTTTAAGCTGTCAAGCGAGTCAGTGAATAACTTAAATGGAAAATGATATGTTAATAAAAAATAATTCAATAAGAATCTGAATAATGCGAGATCAGAATCAGCATTTGGCTGAGAATTAACCAAAAATGACTAGTAATTATTAATGCCAAAAACTAAGATTAGCTATGGCCACCATATGAGAATGAAACTATATTTCAGTCTCAAATATACTTATGACAAGAAAAAAAAAGAAAACGTTTGTAAGAGGGAACCTTATACCAACAAAATACCGAATTGTGAACTAATAAATGTTTTTGAGGCAGATATCCGGTACAAACGGTATGTCTCAATAATGCCTAAACCAAACAATCATCAGTAAAGTGATTAGTTGGAGGTAATATAAGTGTAGAGCACATACACAGAACAATTTTTAGACCCAAACATGGCAATGAGCATTATTAATATGATAGAATTAATAGTTCAATTGAGCAAAATAATGTGAAACGAAATATCATAGTGAGTAAGTATTGTTAATAGCGATGTTTAAGTTAAGGTTTATTCATAATATTCAGTAATTAAAGATCAGTACAGATTTAATAGTGTTCTAACATAAACGTTCAAGTGAAAAAACGCGGTGTGGAACGCAAACAATATTAGTCAGAGTGTGTAATTGCCGACTTCGATTAGTAGACGACAGTGTAAAGTCATGTACCTGAACATTGTTTATCAAGCAATGTCAGTAAAAGTGTAGATAAACCAGTGTCAAATTATATCAAATTAAAGAGGACAAAATATTCTTTAATTTGATAGCGATACCACCCAGATCGCAACTATAATAAGTGCGTGAGAGGCGTTAGCATCATTTACAAAAAATACATAAGAAATCTGGTTATCAACACCAATAACGACGACAACTGTCAATCATCTCAGCGACTGGCGGTTAGAAAACCGTTTTTGACGGTTGGAAAGACAATACGTCACGTTCATCACACCTGGCTAAGCCAATAAAAAAATAGCTTAGTAATTAACACTATCACCTAAGGCCGATCAGACGACCGAGTATATAAGAGGCCGCAGCAGATTAACGCCAGACACTTTTTGATTTCATTCAGCGTGGAAGGTACGCTGGGCTCGTCCAAAATTTTTAATAACTGATAGCGTCATCACAATAGTACTTCGATGGAAACAGTTCGACAACAACCAACAACAACTTCAAGATATTCTACACAGAAACAGTGCGTTTAAGTGTAGTTTTATTTCATTTTGTGCGGGAAAAATAACGAACAGCAGAAAGAATTAAATAGTATTATTTATGATCCTTTAAGTCAGAAGTGGATCGAAATTCTCTGTTCTTGTGCGTGTGTAGTGGATAACGATGATCATTATAATCCGATCATTGAAGTGTTAATTGAAATTTTAATCGAAAGATTAAAACACAAGGTAACAGTGTAACAATTTATTCATTTTCTCCGAACGCCATAACCTGTATGTTTTGATAAACAGATCTGTACTGATGCATAACACTGAAACATTTTTCTGTACTACACCATGTCTAAATTTATTTAATGGATTTGTCGATACTATCTAAGCTGAATGTTAGTTATAAGTGTTCTCAAAATATAACTTTGTAAATCATGAACCAAGCGTGACGAACGCATAACCTATAAAATAGGTTATTTTTATTTTTATAATAGTAACATCAAAGGCATTACTAGTCATTATTATATCAGAAAATCATTAGCTATTGTGTAGGCATGCGCATTCTTTTTTGTGCCTCAAAGAACTTACACCTGAGATTTAAATAAGATTAATGTTTAAAGTAAAAAGAAATATCTGGACTTAACCAGATTTATTGCTTATGCTCTGAGCTAGCCTTATAGGGTTTGTAACAACATATTTGCAATTGTACATCATTGTATTCTTTTAATTATATTTGTTTGAATTCTCTATCAAGGGTATGAATAAAACCCCATTATTAACAGCATAACTCGACTTAATTTATTTCTAAACAGTAACTAAATAATTCAATTAGAAGAATCAAAACAACCTTCAGTTGTGATTAAATACTGGTGATTTGCATTGCCATAAGGGCAATAAACAATTATTTTAACTTTTGAAAATTATTATTTGAGTTTATCAATGGGTTTTCCACGGGATTTTCCCAAAATAAATCCGTGTGGCGCCCATTATTAAACAAGGTAGCCTAACCTTGTAGATAAAGTGAGTTGGTTTTGTAAACCGTCTTGGCAGCTTATTGAACTTCCAGAAAACACGAACAGGTACGTGAAAGTATATTATATTTATTCTATTGTCCAGACATTACTAGACGTAACGTACTTAGACGATTATCGACCTGGAGGAAGAGTTTCGCAGCTAGTATCAGCAAGACGGTCACCACCATCAAGCGACCAACTAGTATACTTTACTTTTAAAACTTCAGTAACATTAGTGTTTAAATAATATTAATACAACTATTTTATTTATTTTATCTAAGGGAATTCTTTTCAGATAATTATAATTCTACAATTGTAAACACACTTTTAGTAACCTCGAATGTTACATTTTAAATTGCTTTATAAAATTAGTAACCTTTGATTTTCAACAACTACGACCTTTAATATTTTTAATACCTCAAATAATTTAAACATATAATCCACCCATTTTTGTTTAGTTACAAGGTATATGAACAGATTTTTTTTTGTACAAAATCATTGAAATACGGCTATGTGAAAAATAGCCAGCATTTGCATTTAAGTTTCCACCTTAGATATAGCTGTTACAGCTTTCTATAAAAGCTTTTGATAGCATTTACAACCTTTTATTAAGTTTTTCTTTTTCAACATAACTCTCTCATAACATTCTTCATTCAGCAATTAATTACCTACTCAACAGTTTCTTGTCTCAATTTCTGCATGCATAATCATATTTTCATCTCATTTTTGGACATAATTTTCATAGTTTCTCATGTGTGTCTACAATCCACACAAGCAACTGTACAAAAATTCTCTTGACACTTCCGATTTCATTCATTCTAGCTAAATATTAAATCCACACAATAATCAGTGGTTTATGTGCTTTACTACAGTATCTCCTCCTAGGCGTTTTTCTAGTTTTATTTGTCTGCATTTGGCACATGTTGTCATCGATTGTTATAGATCCACAGATCTCGCTCAACACTTTATATTTCAATATCTGAAAAAGACGTTCATTATGTAGTGATCACCACAATCCATGCTTCATTTCTGTAAGTTGATACAGGTCTAATTTAACTCTTTTTACATTATCATTTTAGTATTCTTATTTATAACATTTAGTACTACGGTATTATCCCCTTATATCCATATTAGCTCATTTTTCCACTATGTACATGATCTGATTTCAATAATTAACCTAAATGTTTGTTTTGTCATTGATATCAGTATTGAAATAAATATAAACTTCAGATACTTAAATTGTGGTCATATAATTGTTTGTTGTTATATTTTGCTCTGCTCACTTCCATGAATTCAGTTCTTAACATTCATATATAAACATATTTTACTAAACATCCCTTTTACTAGGCATCTCTTTCAAAGACGTTTTGCCTCTGATAATTGTTATTGCATTATCAGTATACACACAAAGTGAAAATTCAATATGACCACCTAATTAAGTTTTCTTCTTGATGTTTTCTGATAATTGTTATTGCATTATCAGTATACACACAAAGTGAAAATTCAATATGACCACCTAATTAAGTTTTCTTCTTGATGTTTTCAAGTATCAAATTAAACAAGACCGTTGGGAGAGTTCCATCTCATCCAACAACAGGGTCAGAAAGGAAAAAGTACAAGTTCATCAGTTACTCTGACTGTTGCTTTGTATCATTCTGGTGTGGTGCTGATGTGTTTCAATATTTTGGACAACATCCCTAATGACCTGAAAGTATTCATCACATGTCCTTTGTTTACCCTTAACAAAGTAATAATACAGGTCAATATTGAACTCATATACTCCAAAAACATGGTACTCAAAATTTACATCTTTCCTACATTTGATAGGATTTTTACATCCTAACTACCTAATGGCTATAGCTCCACTATTATGTGTTACAGAAATGGAAATTGGTGAATTCGTCTTTGGGGCAGGTATACATTTAGGCATAGTGGATCTATAATTTGGATGTGTGTTGAACTGATGATAACCCTTGAAAACAAGTCCTTTCATAACTATGCCACAAACATTTTGTGTCCTTGAAAGTAAAGACATAGCTGCAAAACTTAAAAACTTGAGTTAGAAACAAAAATTAATATTTACAATGTTAACCTATTTATAATGCTATGATTACAGTCGCCGAGAATGAAAAATATCCCTCAACTAACACCAACAACTATAACACTAAAAGTAGATCCGAGTAAGCCAATGAGTATAAAGCGACAACCGAAACAAGATGAAATGGCTGTCTCTTTGACAGGCAGCCCTCTGTTGGTATCATCTTACACGTACGATGAGTTTGCATCAGTAAATGTGCCGGTTCCGGATGGAAAGGTATTGATTTTTGTTATTATGTTTTGTATTTTTTCACACTTTTATGTGTACTGTTTGATAATCAACTATGTTAGTGATGTGTTTTGTTAACACATTAGCAGTAGCAACTACATTTAACATTTCATGTTAGCAATTTATTTTATTTCATTGTTAGCAATACATCACATTTACAAGCTTTGTGAGAGTAACAAGACCACTAGACAATAAAATTAACAAACACTGCAAACAAAAAAATCAAAGAAACTTTCAAACTCTTGAGTGCACAGACATTTTCTCAGAGTTTTGTGGATGGACTCCAGAATATGTATTTCTGTATGTATATTTCTGTACAAACTGTGATAAAACACGTTTACGAGTTTCGGCAGATTAATAAGGCATAGTTAGGCACATTAATAAACTAGAGAGCCAAAATGGAAAACACTGTATAAGGTAAATTGAAAGTAAGGTGGACGAGTAGTTTTGTGTAAATAAAGCAATTGACATCCCCATCCCTTAATGATGCAATGCAAATGACCCAAGATAGAGGCTTCTGGAAAAAATAAATAGGCAGTGAAAATGACTAGTATCACTGGAAACCCTCATAAGGACACAAGAGAAATAGGATATAAGACTACATATTATAGTATATTGTGTGAGAGCATTTGATAAACAATAACTGATTATTTCTGGTGTTGTCGTCTGGCAATAAGGCACAGCGCACACTAGGAACAAAACAGTTCCAAGACTGTTGCACGTCAGTTAGGGAGAGAATCGAGAGGCATTTCTTGGTACCATACATAGTGCAAACCTGTGACAAAACAGTTGCACCACTGTTATACATCAGACACTCAGAAATGATTACTAATACAGTGGGTTTTGATGATACCACATTAGTTTTGCATTATTAAGGTTGTGAAAGAAAACAGTGAAAAGAGTATTGGGCCCACCCTATTTATAGAGAAAGTTTGTTAAAGGGAAAGTTTTTAATATTATATGGCAGTACCCATCCAAATTTTTCATATATTGCAGAATGAGTGTTGACAGTTTTGAAGAATTATTATCTATAGAAGAAACAGGCTCTCTAATTTCTATAAGAAAGCGTTCAATTCCAGATACACAGGGGCTTGGAGAATTATGGAATGTATGTCAGAAAGTTTATCTAGTAAATGGCTCATTGGGGTACAGTTTTGTGGTATAACAGTAAATGCATGTTGTGTTCTGCACAATTATGTGCATACAAAAGATGGATACTTTATATTAGTACATTAGTATACTAATATATAGTATATACTTTATATTCTAGTAATATATTGTTACGTAATATGGAAAAAGTGTTACATAAAATGGAACGTTCTACAAGTATCTCGGCTATCCCAGCTATAATGTGTGTGTGTACATTATTGTTGCTACTTTGAGATGAAAGACAATTTGGTTATTTTTGGGCAATTTATACAGTGTGTTTCAAGTGGTGTATTAATGAAAAGTGATTATAGTGAGGAATACTTTATAGTCGACGTTATTACAGGGGTTGCCCTGTGTTTAGGAATGGCACATAATGGAAGATAAAAATTTGTATTCTTCATCAATTCTGAATAAAATTAAACATGTTTACTTTTGAATTACCGTAACAGAGTCTCAAAAACACCTTGAATGCATATATTTCCCCCAGAAAGAATAATTTTTAGTATTTCACAAAAAACAGATTTTCTAGCCCTTCAACCAGTCCTCCCAAATTTTGGAATGGAGTGTTACACTCAGGAGACACCATTCTAAAGTTTTAGGATGTTTCTAACTATTGTATCAATGGTCAGGTTCCCAATAACTAAATTCAATGCTATTCATGTCATATTAAATTTGTGTCATTATGATATATAAATGTGTTACTAGATGTTTATACCCGTTCTTTCTGTCTTCAAGTTTGATATTTGTTGAAGATAAAATGTTTATGATCTTCAACAGATTCTTGCACCACTCTGAAACACTCATATGTACTTTTAGCATCTGATAGACTTCTGCTGTAATCAGGATGGATTCTAAGCAAGATTTTATGCAAACCATTAGTCTTTAGTTCCATCAGCCTTATAGTTCTGAGTAAATGAGCTGTGTGTACAGTTGGCATCATTGCCTCAGGTAGGTATCAATTGATGTTTTCATAATAGAAATCTGTTGTCGCTATAATATACTATATGAGTATATCATGAAATCATTATTCCTTTGCTTAGTTCCTGACAACTAATTCACATGATGGTTTGAAATGTGTCTGATCTGGTATGTAGACTTGGCAAAGCATGTGGATAGATTGTGTTTTGTTGAATATTAAGACAGTCATACATTTTTCAACTGTTCATGTTCATGATAGTTTTACAAGTTCTGTTTAATTGTTTCTTGTTGTCCAAATTCTGCCCTCCTAAGCCAAAAAGATGTATCTCAGATTTATTTACTTATGGCCTTTTTTCTGTTTAGCAAATGTTTCGAGGGGGGCAGAATTGTTATTTGTTATGTGCAATATGGTAGAAAACTTAAACTTTTGATGTGATGTTGACTCTTGTTGTCAACTGACTCCTCTCTCAGCCACCTTCCCGTCTGTCACAGCCATTTCTCATATTAAAAAAAAAATGTTTACATAAAATCATTCTCAAAGCTAAAAGCCATGAAACTATCTGAAAAGAACAGTACCTCGTATTTTACCCAATACACTTAAGTGTTGAATAATAAAAATAGTTGTTTTCAAACATAAAATTGTTCTACAAATTATAAGAGTCCAATGTCACTATCTCTCCTTGGCAGTCACAAACTCTATGAAGCTAGGGCAGAAACAAAGGTGTAAACACAATGTAACTGTAAAAAAATTGTTTTTATTGAGCACTGTGGAAACATTGCATTGTTGTATGTAGCAATATAGCACTATCTACCTTAAAAGTTGTATTCATTTTTCAAATTTTATGTTGACATTAACCAAAAATTTTGATGTTAATATTTCCTTCCTTCACACCCATTCCCTCAAAAAGGAATGTGTATATACAGAGACGAGAAATGTTAGGTATAGTCAATGTCCGAAACAATTATATGAGGGCTATTCAGAAAGTAACTTCTGACAGGGTATTAAAGGAAACTAAGAATATATTTACAAAATATTTTTATTGGTATTTGAAGAACACGCCATAAACTACTTTTCTATATAGTTTCTGTCATTTTTGAAACACCAGACACCAGGTGTTGTATACCTTCGTCATAGTGATTTCCCGCCTGTGATTTGAACAGCTTGTTTGACATCATTCTAATTTCATTCAAATTTGACATCATTTGAATTTGCTTGATGTGGGGTCTGGGTTGCACGCGGACAGTCAAATTGTTGCCAGCCAGACTTTGTGAGATGTAGTGTTGCAACAGCAGTGTGTCTGCAGTTCCACGATTCATCGCAATGTCCTGGGTAAGCATCCTACGTCGCTTACTCTAATCGGACTAAGCAAAAAAGCTGTATCCATCTTGGTACCATTGAATCGCTCACTGCTTCGTCTCCATAAATATTGAACATCTGACAGTGAATTTCAGTTGTTTTAATGTCTTTCGCATTCAAGAACCGAATCACATACCTACTTTCAGACACGGCGGGCGTCTCGAATTTCTTCGACATGATAAACACGTCCAACAAAGCTTACTCAGTGCACAGTTGTTTACAAATGGCATTGTTGGCTTACCAACAAATCAACAAACTGGCCGCGCATTCACAACAGCGTGACGGCATCGATACGGTGGCAATATTTGAAAACGGAACTTATTTTCTGAATAATCCTTGTACAAATTTTAGTCAAACTCACTTATAAAAAACTCTGTACTTGAGAAAAAAGACAACAAGAAAACTTTGGTTAGGAAGGAATGTTTAGTTATATTAGGATACTTGGGCTGATTTTACAGGAAAATGAAGTTTTTAGAAAAACAAAAATATGTAAAAAACAATAGATGAGATATAGCTACTTGTGCAAAATTTCTCAAGTTTTTGGGTGGTAACAACTGCCAATTAAAAGAAAAACCTATGCAAAATTGGAATACAGTAGAACCTCCATTAACTAAAACACTTTTAACCATAATACCATTTAACCGAAATGACCAACCAACAACAAAAATATATATTCCTGATTTTTACAACAAAATTTGTTTTCCGGATAAAGCACGAAAATTTATGTGATGAACATTGTTTGTAAAGTGTGATTTGTAATGATAGTTCTGTTCAAAACAAACAGGTTTTCTTAGTTTGAGATAGAAAGCAAGCATAGAATGTCATCCATCAGGTCAACCACCTCGTGGATCCCGTTTAGACAAAGGGGGTGGGTAATGGGTGCGCACAGACTATGATCTTGACAGCTTGCTGCCTATTGTATGGTCACGTGTCCTCCAGACTGTCAAGTCAGGTTGTTTTGGCACTTTCGGTAGTTCACAATTCCGCTCAGTAACCGTCTGTGCAGTGGTGATCGTGTGTTGTGGCTTGTGTGATATCTTGTATGAACTGAGTTTTATAAACTGTGCGTCAAGTCATAAATTACAAAGCTGAAAAACAGGTTGTGATAACGATTGAAGAAAAATTGGAGGCAATTAAAAGAATTAAAAATGGCGAGATTTTGTGAACTGTGGCAGCCAATTTTGGTGTTGGTGTTTCGACTGGGTCAAGATGAAAAATACGTTTGAAGAGCACGCTTCGAAGATGCCAAACAAGAAAACAATGAAGACGTGTCAAAACAAGAAAATAAATGAGGCTGTGTTTTTTATGGTACACGCAACAAAGGGATGACAAAGACGATGACAGCAGAGAGCAGCAGCCATGACACCGCTGACATGATCTTCGCTGCCTTTCAGACAATTTTTCTCCATCAGGAAAGCGTCTCTTATAGTCTTCCATAAGATTGTCCTTATGTCTGTCAAATAATGCTGCTGCATCCGACGGCTCACACATGATACAAATAAATGCAAACAACTGCCTAAGATGTACTGGCATTTGATGGGTTGCAGCTTCTGTTAGGCAAGTATCCCATTCTGAGTCATCATCAGTTAATCCCCTTGCAATGCATGCTTCTTGGAAAGTTGCAAAGGGGATAGGATTTCCTTCGACCGTTCTTAGGTCCTTACTCAAAAGATGTTGCTCCTCTAACATTGAGAAGGAGAATTCGGAGGAACCATTTTTCTTTATCCGTGGGACTTACGGCAAACATTCTGCCAATTGTAGTTTCATGTCCTCTAAGACGTGGTTTCCATTTAGAATTTTTGTCATCCCAGGTATGGTGTTAGGGAATTTCAATATATAAATACTCTCGGGCATTAGGGTCTTCCTGATTAAGTTTAAACCAAGCCAGAAGTTTGGACTTGGTGGCTTTTTGCTGTACAGCTTCAGCTTCCTTGCCTGGTATAAAACATATTGTATGCTTGTCCTCAAGGTGGACATTTAATCTTTCCACATGATCAGTTTGGTGGTGCATTTTGTATTCCCTGAGCCTCCAGCATGCTTCAGGTGCACTTACATATCGGGTCTCCAAGTAATTTTTTACTTCGTCCCATTCAATAGTAGCTTCCTGTTCTGTGGGAACAGTAACGAATTGAATATTTGCACAGTCATGCCCCTTGTAAACGTATGTGGTATTTGAACAGGTATTTAACGCTTTGAATTGAGCTACAAATCTCTACGTTAATGTGGGCGTTCTATTTCAGAGACAAGTATGGGTTGTATGGCACCACCCATCTGTTATCCACTTTGTTTCCCCCAAGTTCAACAAAGTTACCATCATCTCGGCGTTGATATTTTGGGTAACCATTGACATTGCTGTTGGTCTCGGCACAGAAATCTTTTGGGAATTCTTTTGTGCATTTGCCATTTTCCATACACGGTGCATTTGGATTTAATGGACCACATGGGCCGTGTATCATACAGGATTTTACAATTTCAAGTAGCCTTGGGTGGGCATCTTTATCAGGGAGTTCTGCACAGACAATTTTGTCAATTCTTTCATTCTTCCAGGCTTTGTCTTCCGGTGGGCCATGAATAGCAATATGTGCCCATGTGGTAGACCACGTTTTTGGAACTCGATCACGTGGAGGATAGCCCTAACACGTCCAAATCTATGGTGTTTGGTTAAGTCTTCAAGTAGCAATTTCAGTTTCAACTCAAACACTCGTGCTACTAAATCAGGCTGGTCGCATGGTTGCTGACCAGGTAGTAAGTTTCCCTGATTTCCCTCCATTTAGGATTGCACGTGAATGTTACAAATAAGTCAGGTTTGCCATATTTCCTGACCATGGCCATAGCATCTTGGTATTTTTGAGCCATATTTCTTGGACTCCCTTGTAAGGGTGAAGGCAATATAACTTTCTTTCCAGACAATATGTTACCATTCTCAAAATTGTGGTTGTTCACAAATTGGTGAAGGACATCATAGTTTTCAGCTCTTATTGTGTTTTGACTTTTTTGAAACCAATTCAAACGGTTTACCTCGGTCTTGCAATAGGCATCAACCATGAATTGGTGAGTCAGCTTTCCTGTGTTGAGGAATTGGTTAAAGTTTCCATCACGAATGGCAAAATGGTATGAAATACCATTGAAGCTGGGACACATTTCCTTGACCAACAGCTTTCTTCAGATCTGTGGTCCATCCTATGGGAATCCCCATATGGGAAAAGCAAAGGGTAGCACATTGGATCACAGAGTCTACTCAGGATGGATATATTTTGTAAAATTCCACTTTTCAGATGAATTGTAATATCCCGATTTTCTGGGGGTGCACCATATCCACTGTGAAAAACGGCAGCAATTTCTCCTCTGGCAGTGGGAGCATTGGTTCTGCCGGGGTGCACATTATTTACTCTTTCTCTCAAGAAAGTCATGCTGTATTCAATTGGCGTTCGGTTTTCCTGATTTCCCTTGTTCAAATTTGAGCATGTTCTTGTATTCTCTAGAGAACGGATTGATATCTCCAAGAAGTTTTTGGAGGTTCTCCATTACGACACGAATGCATCCATTGTTTGCTTGATTGTTCATTCTTTCTGTCAAGGCTTGGGCCGGATCCAAAATATACAGTTGGGCATACTTTGGTGATTCACCTTGATTTGGGTGTAATGCAGATGTAGAGTGATAAATTTGCCCATGGATTCTGTAACAAAAAGGACCTGAACGTCTGGTCACTGATTGGTCAACTTGTGCTCCCATAGAGTCAATGGCCATTGCACTGTTGTAGGATCTTATGTTTTCCATGAAATTTTTGAAATTTGGATCAGACCCATTCATATAATTTTTAATGAAGGGATGCATTCGTATTTCTTCTAATGCAATGGTCCCTTTATGGCAGCAATTTGACATTAATTCATTTTTGAAAAGCTTGGCATTGCAAAATGGACATTTAGCGTCCATTGGGCCAAGATAACTTTCTTCAATTTTGTCTTCATTGAAGTTTTCGGGAAGAAAAGCGGTGTTGTGGAATCGGACATATCTACTCAGACATCCTCTTTGATGTTGGCGTGCAACCCTTTGTCTTTCAGCGTTTGCCTCACGCTCTTGTTGAAGTTGATTTTGTGGCATGTTTTCTCTGCGTTGCCATTGACTTACAGCATTAGCTTCACGTTCCGTTTGAAGCTGTTCTTCTGACATGGCCGCTCTACGGCATCTTTGAGCTTTAGCATTACGTGCTTATATTGCTGCAATTTCGTCAGCAGTTGGTGGTTGCTGGCATTTAGGAGGCATATTTGATTGTTTTTATGCTCAATACCACTGTCTTTATGCTCAAAGGCTTTATTCTGTGCCCAATGGCAGGATCTTATGGCTCAAGGCTTCCAGCTTGAACCGGAGGCTGAGATTCGCCGTGCACCACCTACACACAGAAAGTGAAATCAGAGATCTGCCTCGCCACGTGAGGTCGCCTCTCACCCTGACTCCATGGGGCATACTGGCGTCACCCCACTCCAGTGCGCCCCACCACCACCTCACTCCCCCTCCGTCACTCTCCCCCCTCCCTGCAACTCCATATACTGATGACTGACACACTACCTACCGAGTTATAGATATTTCATTACTTATTCATTGGATCATCAGAAATACGTATAAACATAAATTTTACAATTAAAACATACAGAAATATAGGACAATTACAAAATATATAGACGTATCTGTATACAAAATTACAAAACATATCAATACAATCGGATAGTAAAAACATTAAAAACTATAGGAATGGATAAAGGTATACATTTGATGCCGGTAAATATCATTTGTTTATTTACTTGTTACTATGGTAATGAATTCTGGTCTCCTATACCGAAGACTGACACACTACCTACCGTGTTATATTATAGATTGCCTTCAGTTATTTTACCTCAAACTTTAAAAAATTACATTTTAATTTTTATCTGAAATTTTTGTTATCGGAAACCGCCTCCCCCCTTTGTTTTGGTTAACAGAGGTTCTACTGTATACACAATTGCACTACAAGTTTTTAAAAAAATGTTTGTACATGTTTTCATGATGTGACATCAAATTCTTACAGCTGCCCTTGTTGGTTCTGTCACACATGTAGAAATACAAAAAAAAATTATTTTTGTAAAAGTTTTATGGCTGCAATGGTGTGTCAAACTATTACATTATATGCACAATTTTGCTAGTAACTGTGTAAATATAATCCAAGGTTTCAGCCTTACATGTTAAAATGTTTAGCCGGAATACTTAAGCATACTCCTAATGTTTAATAGTTTGGAAGGAAAACAAGTAACACTATATTTTTCTAGGTGTTAGCGATTCTTCCAGAGACCCTTGGTTTTGAACCAGAAGATATACCTCATCTGGACAACCAAACAAGACAGCAATTAAATACACTCAAGAGTCACTTACAAATATTTTGTGATCACGTTAATAAGGGATGAATTTGTGTGAAATACTTTAATTTTATTTGCCACTTAATTGTAATTATAGAAACATAATTGTATGTGAAATGGTCTTATATCAATTCTGATTTTATATTGTTAAATCATAATAATGTAAAAAGTTTTAATAAATTGTTACCTGTTTTGCAAAGCAGAAATATATGGTTTTTGTGAGTGTTATATAACGCTCAGCAGCAAACTGCTGACCAACTTCCAAACTTCACAACCATTCTCCAGTACAACTGGTCTCACATTTTCCTCTCTCCTCTAATATCCACTTTAGCCAGAGTTACATTAGGTAGCTGATCCTATAGGATTCTTGTCTCAAGTCAGACCATATTAACTATTTTCTTTCTATGCTATCAGTTATTGTCTCTTTTATACCCATGAATTCTCTTATATGTTCATTAAGAACTCTGCCCATTCCTGACATTCTCAGTGCATTTAACCTTTCCTTTTGTCTGCTTCACCATATCTCCATGTTATGCGCTGTACATCATACATTATTTTTTAATATTGTGTTGTAAACACTGTATTTTCTATGTTTTAATGTTTTCTTATTCCACCAAACACAGTTATTTGTAGCTTTTCCCCCTTGGCCGATTCCTTTTTTGAATTATTTTTCTATTCAAAAAATGAAATGCTGTGTAGCAAATGAACAACGCATGCACTTGTTTAAATAACCAATGTTTTATCAGACATCTCACAATGGGCATGACCACCAGTGTCATCATTTCTCCAGATGTTTTAGCCTCCTAAATCTGTATGTTTTCATATGGCAAATGACAGCACAGCACAGGCTATTAGAAGCAAGAATATGATCTCACTAAAAACATATGAGGGGTGAAGTTGATCGCCTGCACGTGGTGCCCCCTGCATAAACTAAACGATCAACAAAGGTTCGCCTAAAGCACGCTGACCAAAATGATACAAAAGAACCTTGCCAAAAACACCAACGGCCCTTTTCAGGGCCTTGACACGGACCTAAGTATCCTGTATTGGAATGCCGGAGGTCTTAGCAACGATAAATTTTTACAATTTAAACGAAGCATCTGCCAAATTGATGTGGATCTATATGTTATAGTAGAAGCAGGTGCTGCGACTGAATTCTCTGAATTTTACCAAACTACCGGATACTGCAGCCATATTTTACCTCGATCACGACAAGTCGCCTCGGGGATAATTGTTGGAATTAAAAATAATCTCTGCTCTAAATTTGAGATAATCCATGAGATGCAAGACGATGACAAAGTGGAAATAATTCTAGCCCATATATGGAAAAATAACAAACATTTCACAGTCATAGGATTATACAACCCTCCTGGCAATATTCCATCCCTTGATGCAATTGAATCAATGATCCAAGCAAATAGCATAATCATAGGTGATTTTAACAGCCAATCACCGAGATGGGGATATGACAGGTTAACACCCGCAGGAAGACGCATAAAACTTTTCATCGACGAAAATTTTCTTGACCTGAAAGACACGCCACCAACCTTCCTGTCATTTGCTGGACAGACTTCCCGACCAGATCTCGTCCTTGCGCACCCTAACATCGCACAGAGGACAAAAGTTCACTTGATGGATGACGCAGGAGGCTGTGGACACCGCTCCATTCTCATCAAATGTGCGACAGGAAAAGCCACATACATTAACAAACGTGCCCCCCGGTGGAACTTTAGAAAAGCCGACTGGAGCGAATACGGCAGGATAACAAATGATATTATACCACACGAAATAAATTGGAAATCACCTGAAACAGCTATAGAGTCCCTGAACGATGCTATACTGAAATCTGCTCTATTATGTGTACCAAGGGGTCAAGTAAAGGGTTTTCGACCGTTCTGGTATAAAAGACTTTCATCCCTCAAGAAAACAAGAGACTCTCTGAGAAGGAAAGCAGAGAAATCTAAAGAACTATCTGACTGTATCCAACTCCGAAAATCCCAGGCCATACTACGTTAAGAAATTAAACAATCTAAAAGATCGGCCTTCAAAACCTTCTTATCGGAGCTGGATTTCCGGCGCGATGGAGCAAAAGCACACCGTTTTGTCTCAAGGCTAAATAATGACACTGAAGCCAGAGGACAACAACCTTTCAAAAACGGACTCAATCTTATCACAGATCCCAAAAAAATAGCTAACACCTTTTGCAAGTACTACGCAAATATAAGCCGAACCCGAAAGACAAGAAATGAACACAGACACCTGAATAAAAAACCTCTAATGCAGTGCCTCAACAAAACCGAACAAAAAATTTGCCTAAGCGATTTTAGCCTCTCCGAACTTGAATTTGCACTATTAAACACAAAGGGCAAGAAGGCAGCAGGAGCCGACGCAATCTACCCAGAACTCCTAAAAAATCTTGGTAACACAGCGAAACTAGCCTTGCTCAATCTCATTAATCTAACGTGGAAAACACGCGTCCCCCAGCAATGGAGGAAAGGGGAGATTATACCTATTACCAAGAAAGGAAAGCCAAGTGATACACCTGAGGGCTACCGCCCCATCACATTAACAAGTGCTTGCTGCAAGGTTGCCGAAAGAATGGTTGTGCGGCGTCTGAACCAGTTCTTTGAAATGAATGCGGTTATTGATGAATGCCAAGCAGGTTTCAGAGCGCACCGATGCACCATGGACCAAGTCGTCTACTTTGCACAAAGTGTTAAGGATGGGTACCACAAGAAAATGTCCTCCCTGGCAGTAATGGTTGACCTAAAAAACGCGTACGACACAGTCTGGAGACCCATGTTGCTTCACAAACTTGCTTTGAGTGGCGTCGCAGGTAACCTTTTTAACTGGATAGCGTCCTTCCTGAGTCAAAGACAAATTCGTGTCCGCTATAATGATTGCCTTTCAGAGTACCGAATCCAACGCCAAGGGCTACCCCAAGGTGCCATTATCAGCTGCAGCCTATTTAACCTTATGGTCAATGACATTCTGGTGGCTGTTCGGTGTGTGCCGGGAGTACAAGCGCTCCTGTATGCCGATGACCTTATCATCTGGGCAACTAGCAGCCATATCATGGGTCTTGAAGCAACTATTAATAGTGCACTTGTTAAACTAGAAGAGTGGGCCAAACTAAATGCCATGACGGTAAATACCACCAAGACGACATACCAACTTTTCTCTCTATCAACAAGGCGGCCTACGGTCAATCTGCGCTATTGTGGATCGGAACTCGAAGAGGTGAACATGCCTAAATACCTGGGTGTTAATATAGACACCAGAATGACGTGGAAGCACCATATAGAACAGTCCGCGAACAGTGCGTCCAGGCGCTGCCGGCTACTTAAACGACTCACTGCGACTACATGGGGAGCAAATCAAGATGTTCTGACAACTGCATATAAGAGCTACATTCGGCCGCTATTGGAATATGGCGCAGAAGCAACTATTACTGCCTCCAATGCAGCATGCCAGAAACTTCACTTGGTCCAAAATGCAGCCCTTAGAACGATAACTGGTGCGCCAAAATCAACTCCTATACTTGCCATGGAGTCACAACTGCAAGTCGAACCTATCCAAGTAAGACGGGAAAAGCTGTGCCTCATATCCTGGGAGAGATGTAAAAGAGCCTACCAACAACGGTGGAATAACTATAAAACAGCGACAGAAAGGCTGAAAACTCAGAAATGCCCGATTGCGATCTATGAAGAACTCCAACGCAAATATGACATAGAACCAAATGAGGCAGCACCATTTATACATCACCGTGAATTCTTTAGCCAACTCCCAAATGCTAACTTGAAACTCTTTGACCATAATAAGACCAAAACTGAGTCGAATGAAGCCGAGCTTCGTCAAGCAGCCTTACACACTGTACAAAAACATTTTCCCGCTGATCAGTGGATACGAATCTACACAGACGGATCCTGTATACCATCTACAGGGGCAACAGGGGCTGGGTTCTACAGCTCTCTATTTGAAGGCCACCTCGCTGTAGGAGGCCGGCTAAGCAACTATGACGGAGAGGTAGCAGCCATAAAGGCAGCATCTATTGAGCTTGCCAAGATCTCACCACCTAACAAAGCCGTCTTCCTCATAGATTCGACTGCAGCGATTCAAAACGTGACCTCAAATGGTGATACAAACTGCTCCCTGACAATTGAGTGTAGGCGAGAACTGCAGAACCTTGTACAATTAGGCTGGCAGATTGAACTGCAATGGGTACCCAGCCATGTCAACATCATGGGAAATGAAAAAGCCGACATCCTCGCCAAAATGGGCGCAGCACTACCTCAGCCGGAGACCCCCAGCTCATATGCATCTGCGAAAGCACGAATAAATTCCTCAATAAGCCTATGGCTAAAAGAAAAACAATTAAGAGCCTGTGTGGGAAAAAGATGGGCAACATTGGTTACGGACGGCCCCATCAACAGAACTCTACCCCGAGCAACTAGTGTTGCTCTTTTTAGAACTACAACCGGTCATGACTACCTGGCCTCCCACCTGCACCGCATTGGCGTGTTGTCGTCTCCTGAATGTGTTCTCTGTGGATACGCTTCCATGAATGCGGATCACCTAATTGCATGTCCAGCCTTGATTTCAGACACGGAAGTCCAAGACGAAGATGGTACGGCAAGGCTCTCACGTCTCTACTGGTCAGCGCGCCGCCTAATGGCCCAACAGCCAAGGGTGGGCGTTGGCTAGTAAGTAAGTAAGTACTAAAAACATATGAATACTCAACATATTTTTAACATGCGTCTTTCATGCTTCATATACTTAATTTTCTTTTAGTAAAATGGACAGTCTTCACTTTTAATGCATCTATAGACAATGGAAAGAAACCTGTTAATTATTGGATTTCGTTGTCCATGACGTGTCCGTTACTTAACTAAATATCACTATAATATTGACGACTCGGAACACTAAGTTTTTTATAAGTAAAAACGTAAAGTTTTACCTTACAGCCTAAACCGGCTTTCACCTATAGAAGGCTTCATCAGAGCTTCATCTGATGAAGCCTTCTATAGATGAAAGCCGGTTTAGGCTGTAAGGTAAAACTTTACGTTTTTACTTATAAAAAACTTAGTGTTCCGAGTCGTCAATATTATAGTGATATTCTGTTAATTATGTAAGAATAATAATTTAAATTTTTCAATTGTGAAACGATTTTGAATTTTTACAGCATATTTTACTTCCCCCATAAAAAATGAAGATAAGTCTTAGGTATCAAGGTACATTTACAGCCATCTCGCTACTTTTTAAAAACCATTAAAATGTTATATATTAAGGATCTCTCTTTCACTCCTTTCTATTACAGACGATGTAAGAATACACACTTAACTAAAATAATACTAATTCATGTGTTGCGTCTAGTGGTCATCACAATTTTTGAAGCTTTAACGTGCAGTATATCATGTACTCTTTCAAAAATTTAACCAGGTGATTACTTTTAAAGATGATGATTACTTTAAAATGGTTTATTTTAAAGATGCCAATGCAGAATTATGTTAATCAAACTACAAATCTAATCTACAAAACTTATATATGGTCCTTATTGATTAACACCTCCCAGACCTAAGGAACATCAAAGGATAATAAAAACTAACTGAATAAATGTAACACAACTTGTATAAATGGGTTGGAAATGTACCCTTACACAGGAAGAGGAACCAGCAAGAATCTCATTAACCAAATCAACCAATCCACCTCAGTAGCGAAAGACTTCATCCTTGTACTTTCAGCATCACTCTCACACCTGTGGTGACAATATATGCTCCTATCTTTTCCCTGCATACCTTATGGTTATTTGCTCATGTTTCCTACAAGGCTTCTTTTTTGTACTTGCTCATTATTCCTCCAACATGGCCAGCCAGTTGCAGTCTCCTCAGTTTTGTTCACACTGTTGTGTCGTTGAAAAGATGTAACTAATATACACTGAATCAACATGACATACATCCGTATCAAACACCCAGCACTTGTTCAGGATTTGTTTAACTGTGAATTAGTGTGCTGGTTAGTTTTGGACCTTCTTGTTCTAAAACGTTATTGGTATCCTTCAATAACTGTTTCTGTCAGTAACAGTCTTGTTTGGGGTATGGTAGTGGATCCCATAGTGCTAATAGTACCATACCATACTAGTACTACAATGAGTACCATATTAGTAACATAGTGAATTCACTAGTACTATAGTGCTAGTACTATAATAGTGGGAGGGGGGCTTAACAGCAGCACAGAATAATGACCAATGGTAAAACTAGCATCTAGGTGGAGAAACCAGTCTGGCATACAGGGGAAAGAGGTGCGAGGAGGAAGGAGTACAGTAACACAGTACAAACTATTTCTTATCATAACAATTTTCTTAATATTAAATATTACCTTAATGTAATCTTTTTTAATATATATTATATTATTATATTTAATAACAATTTCATTTGTAATGTAATACCTTAATATTCTAATTTGAATGGCAAACTTTTGCCCACGCAACTTACACACATCCCATTCATTGCTTACACACACACACACACACACACACACTTGTGGGTGTACACATACTAATACGTACACATGGTGTTCCGTCATAACTCATTTTAAAAGCTTCGGTTGTAACAGATCACATGTTTTTTAAAATGTTGCAGAATAGATTTATGCTAATATGAATATATCAAACAAATATTATTCTCAAAACAAATATTTGTAACGGAATTTTAAAACTGATGTTTTGGATGAACACAATAATGTCTTTTATAAACATTTTTAGGTGAAGCGAGGTAAAAATTAATAAATCTCAGTGGGCATTTTTAAATATATTTTATTGTGCATATTTTTCTATGGATCTCTTTGCCTCACAATAAAAAAGTAAAAATTACTTCTTTCTTTATTATCTCTGCCACTGAAGATTCAGTATCATATTCGTTTTTAATGTCAGTTTAATTTTACTCAATTGTGCACAGTGTTTTTAAAAAATTTTTAAAGATGTTACATGCTGTCTTATTAATGTTTGATACAAAATGAACACATTTTTGCAAATATATTGTGTTGTGTACTGTATTTAAAATTTTCTATATGTTATGCACATTTTCTGTTGCTTTTATCGGTAAGTACTATTAAATTTTAGTATCTGAACGATATTGGATACCACTATTGAAATTTTCTTATCAATACCGCAATTAAAACCAGTTAATATTTATTTTTTATCGATATTAGAAAAATTCCTTTATTAGTGCTTTCCCTACAAAAAGAGATCGATCGTTTGAAAAAAATAATTATCTCCAACTGTTCTGCCCCAATTATTTCAGATAATTAACGTTCTATTGCATTTTGTGCCACGGTATTATGTTTCAAGCTTACTCATTTCACTTATAACACTACTAATTTTTTACCACATTTCATTATCACAGTAGAATATGATTATTGCCTATAGAAATTTAGAACACACAAGTAAAACAGCATAAAACAGTGGCTGTTTGCATCAAATGTGTTTTAACTATTTCCAAATAATGAAATTTTAAATTTCTTATTACTCTGACTAAATTTATAAGGTATAACAAATTAAAGATTTCAATATCTCTTATTTTTGTACATTTCTTTTTTAACACATCTAAATATACTTGTATTGATATTGATAAATTTAACGTTGACGTTAAAAATGACCATCTTTAAAAAATGATCTCGAAGACTGATGATCCTGACAGGACAGAGATAATGGCATTCTGGCATCAAAACCTGTCGCTAACAGCACTTAATTGTGCAGCTTGCTCTATGCACAGGTAGACATGCTGCACAAATAGTTCGGTCTGTTTTTGAACACACTTCATATACTGTTACTCCCAACAACTGACTACTGACACAAACAAATGAGCTGTGCATGCATCATCATGTGTTACGTAAAAATAAAGTGGCAGCAAATTTAAAACAGACATTACTTTAAAAAACATGTCTTGTAATACCAAATCATGAAAAGGGAACCTCGGTCTACCATGATCACACATACCACTGAAATCGTTCAAATTTTTCATTTCAACTTCTATTCTGTATTAATTTTTTTATCAAACACTGATTGCTATTTCAGCGAAACCAGAAAGTTTTGTTTATTGTGCCTACAGTTTATGCATTTTAGTTGTCTAATGCACTGTGGCGGCACCGAGCCAAACATCTGCTCTCCGGTACCAGCCGAGAGGTCGCTGCGAAGACCTGGTGGCGTGTGACACCTGACGAATACACTGCGAGCCAATCAGAGATCAGCAGCCAAGACATGACACCTGAAGAGTTCGCAGCGAGCCAATCAGGGATCAGCAGCACTATGATCGGCTCTGTCAGGGCATAAAAACAGTGCTGATAGAATTTTTTGGTGCACTCCATCGGATGTCGTGACGTCACCCGGAAGAAAAAGGAAGAAGGAAGAAGAATGGAAAACAAAGGAGAACCAGTGATGGACATCAACTGGGATGGCAGCGGGCTCTACATACCGCTGCTAAAAGAAGAGGACTGCAGTACACCTGGAACAGCGGACACAGCCGCCGAACATCACAGCGCGGCTTGGGCGGCGTATATAACTGAGTTAGCATCCTCACCAAACAGCCATTTTAAGGGCCTCAAAAACGATGAGGTATATGATTGGCGCCGTTTGTCCTGTGATAGCACTTTTTTGTGTTCCCTAATACCAGATGACTGATTTTGTTTTGTGTTTTTTAAATGTGACAATACCATAAATGGCCTAGTTCACTGCCATATTTCTTCAATCAAGAAGACAGACTGTAGTTTACAATTGCCAAGAACATTGTTTAAGCATAATGTGTACCTTGTAATGATAAAAAAAGAAATAATATAATGGCGTATTGAGTGGAATGTTAGAGGGATAATTCTCCATGCCCACGTAGTTACGTTTTCTCAAACAATTTCCATTAATATTTTCTCTGCAGTGTCTTTCCTGAAAGTTGTGATGATGAGCAGTTATAATGTTCCATCAGTGCTAGTAATGTTCACCAGTCCTCTTGATCCCAGACATCAAGTGACTTGTAAGGTTTTACACATGGTTGAATCATCTAGTATATGACCTCTTATTTCCACATCCACCTTGGATAGTTAGTTTCTCAGACTAGCGTCTAGAGGCTGAGTCACAAAGGCGATAGAGAAAGTAAGTCTGGTATGGTGGAGAGCCTAGACGATTGTGGTATAGACTCTCATGAAGACATCCGAACATTTTCTGTGCTAGTGACAGCCTGGCAGGCGAGGGAGTATCATGTGTTGAGTGTTATCAGGATTAAACAAGATAATGTGAGAATATGTTGTTTTATTAGTATGAATTAATATGATAAATTTGATGTTAAATTTGTCAATATCAATACAAGTATACTTAGATTTGTTCAAAAAGAGATGCACAAAAATAAGACATATTCAAATGTTTAATTTTTACACTTTACAAAATTTAGTCAGAGTAATGAGAAATTTTAAATTTCATCACGTATAAATGATTTTACTGGAGATATTAAAACACACTTGATGCTCTAAAGACACTACTGTGATCCTGTTTTACTCTTGTGTTCCAAATTTCTGTAGGAAGTATGTACAGTGGAACTTGGTTATAACGTCATTGAAGGGACCAAAAAAATAATGACGTTATGTCCGAGTGACATTATAAAAGAGTTGTTATAAAACACCCTTTTTAATCACTAGTAAGGAAGGAGAAATAAAAAAAAAGATCTTTGCATTATTAACATTATTCGTGATATTTATTCTAAAGTTTACAAACTGCATTTCATTTATACAAACAGCATGAAGAATATTTTAAAAGATCAAAAAGAAAGTACATGTAACTTACATTTAGGCTTACTGTCGAAAGTAATCCGTAATTTTCTTTTGAACACTCCTTTCTGAAAAATAAATTCTTTCTGTTGTGCTGTGGAGATGCTGCCCTGCATTGAACGTGTCATCAGACGTCTCTCTAAAGCAGTAAAATCATGAAAGAGTTTCGGCGGCTCTCATTGCTTCCTGTACTGTCGGACAAACGATGTCGGCATCCTCCTCTTGCTCAGCATCTTCTTCAACACTATCTTCTGCTTCTATGTTTTTTACTTCCGCGATAATTTCTGTGTCACTCAACACTTGGAATGTTTCTACTTGGTCATCCACTGATGCATAGGAATCAAGTTCATTTCCAAATTCATTTACGTCGAATTTCTTAATCCACTTCGAGAGCGGCAAGTCGTCGTCTTTGTCATCATCGGGTAAATCTTCATTTACGAGTTGTGCTTTACTAAAGCATTTTGCTATCGTCTTCTGTGTTACACTCTTCCAAGAGTCATCTAGGAATTGTATTGCATCTAAGAGTCAAATTGTGGCAGGTTGCGCCGTGTCCATACAGAAAATAATTTTTTTTAAAGTTGCTTGCGGTAGTGACACTTTAGGCTTCTAATGACGCCTTGGTCCATAGGTTGCAGGACACTCATACAGTTGGCCGGTAAGAAGACCAGATTAATGTTTGTCAAATGTAACTTTGGATGGGCTGCACAGTTGTCAACTAGAAGTAGAATTTTTCTGTTTTTCGATGACAGTTCTTTATCCCACTTTCTTAGTTCATCTTCAAAAATACTAGAAGTCATCCACGCTTTTTTGTTGGCAGTGTAACTTACAGGAAGTTTTTGATGTTTTTAAAACATCTAGGATGCAAACTTTTCCCGATAACTAAAAGTTTCCTTTTTTCGGTTCCCGTCATGTTCGCACAAACAAAAACTGTAACTCTTTGTTTAGAGAGCTTCCCACCAACGCACTTTTCATTTTTAAATTTGAAAGTCTTATCTGGAGTTAATTTATAAAAAATTCCGGCTTCATCTCCATTAAAGATGTCTTTATCTTTATATGATCGTCTAATTTCTGGCCAAGTGTTACGCACCCAATCGCCTGTAACGTTCAGATCTACGCATTTTGCCTCACCACAAATTTTTGCAAAGGAAATCGAGTGTCGGGACTTAAATCGATCTAGCCATCCATTGGAGCATGTAAAATCAATACCAAACAATTTTCCGAATTCTGTAGCTTTCTCTTTCAGAATTGGTCCACTCACAGGAATATCTGAACATCGACACTGTTTGAACCATTTCAATAATGCTGCATCCACATCACCATGTTCGCATTTCCTAATTTTTTTAATTTTTTCTCCATCTTCCTCAAATTTTTTAAAAATTTTGTCCTTGTTTTTCAAAATTGAACCTACAGTAGAATTCATTAAACCAAACTCACGGCATACATCAGCTATTTTACGTCCGCTTTCATATGATCTAATTACACGTACTTTCTCTTGAATAGACAGAACCTTTCTTTTTGTACTAGAACTTGCCATGATTACTGTATAAAAATGTAGACCTACGTATAAAATTCTATAAACAGTGGCTACCGAAACTTAAGTTATAAAACACACAAAAGAAACTGTCACAGTATGAGCAGATACAGAAACAATAACAACCAAAAACAGAGACGAGACTACGTGTAAACAATACTTTACAGTAAATACTGTAACAGCGTGGCGTGAACAATAGCCTCGAGACCCACAGTGCTACTGACCCGGTGAGAGTGGTGGGGAGACATGTCAGTCGCCAGACACCGGCTGGCGCCGGCGGTCCTGTTACAGTGCTTATCGCTTGCATACAATGTGTGTCTGTAGCCATGGGCGTAGCGCACGCACATATATACGTTTATATGAAATTTAGAGTAAAATATCTGAGAAATTTTTGACGCTATAACAGAGTAGTACAATATTTAGTGACGTTAAAACCGGGAATTTTTATAATGTTAAAGATATCAGTTTGACCGGACTTATGACAAAATAACACTACACCCGAGTTGACGTATCAGCCGAGGCCATAATAACCAAGTTCCACTGTATACACATTTTACTGTATAATGAAATGTGATCAAAATATTAGTAATGTGATGGTGAAGTGAGTGCAAAAGTTTATTAATTATGGCATGCAACCACTTAGCTATTAATGTTTTTGTTTATTGTAACATAGGAACTCAGTTGACTATTTTTCAGATAATAAAGAAAATACTAATTATAATATTTTTCAAGGTAATGGAATGCCATGTTACGAAAAAAACAAAAGTCAGTTTACATATTCAAGGCATCCGTTTCAATTCTACTACGGCCACTGCCTACCAACCAAATGTTTTTTCAGATAACTTTTTTTTTCAAAACTGCCAATATATCAAAACATAAAGGAGGATTTTATTGGAATAAAAACCAAAATAAATTTGGAATCTCCTCTAAATTTCAGTGTGACACCATGTAGTCACCATGTGAGTGTGACTCTTACAAAATGAATGTTTCGTTGCATGACAAAATGTTTTTTACATGCAAATTAACAAAGAAATTTCATGACATGGGACTGTTTTAAGGCCCTGTTCTTGAAAACTGTTAAAGCTATTAGTTCAAGTTTATGTCTAAAACCATTCTCAAACTTCAATGAACATGGTGGTGAAAGAATTTTTTTAATCGTATCAGCAGTTTCTCGGTTAGCTCAGACAATGAAACAAATAAACTTTACCTCTTTATAATAGCAATATAGATTCAGATTACGTACTCCTTCCCCACTCACGCTCCTCTGTCCCCACCATGCCAGACTTAACTTCTCTATCAACTTTGTGACTCAGCCCTTGCTAGTGTTTCTCAATACCAACTTTTGAATGTCTTTCGAAGATAAATACTCTGCTGTATAGTTGGCAGTAGGCCCTGATAATCATTAGAATGGTTTTCACAGACAAATGTCTAAGTTCATGACACAAAACTTGTTGCAGATTTGCTGTCCTACTCACTCAGTCATTGTGAGTGTGAGTCATACACAATACAAGGAGTCAAACGAGGAGTCTGTTCACGTATGTGCAGTAAGGTCTCCTGTGATTTGCTACGCAGTTTCATAAAGATCACAAAACACATTATTGAATATTCAAAATGTAAGAAGTATACTTTCTAAGTAGGTGTTCTACAGAATTTCTATGTTTTGAGTATTTTGTTACCTGGTGATCTTTCCAGACTTTTGTTACTCTGGCACTGAAAGCTGTTGCCATTCCTGTTACCTCTCCTCTTAATTTTTCCTTTACACTTCCCACTCTTTGGTACTTGAGTCCCAAGACTAGAAACCTGGATTTAATCCTTAATGCCACTCATTAGTTTCTCATGCAGTGACTCTAATTACAATCACTAAGGAGTATCTACACAAAATCCAAGTTATTTTTAATCTACCAATGTTTCACTAATGTGTTATACCCAAGCACATTAATGTAATTTATAAAAAAAAGAACACAGAAGCTAGAGAAAAGTGTAATATTAATTACTACAATTTTTTGTTATTTATCATTTACTTTCACATGATCACTGGTCGGCGTCTATTTCGTTCAGACACCATCTTTAATGTTTGCCAACTATAAAAAATTTGTTACTTACCAGGAATTCGTGTAGGCGAACCTGGAGGACAGAATGGGATTATTCCATTAAATAAATTAGTCATCTGTTCACAAATACTTCTGACCTTTTATTATTACGATAAAAATTATAACACAAAAGAAAACATTTTTTGGCTCAGCCATGTGGCCCATAATATAAAACCTCATTACCCGAATTTGGGTTTCTTAACATTTTATCCCTTATATTCGTATTCATTTCAAAAAAATCATTTCATTACATAAAATAATAAAAAGAAAACAAAAAGAATAACATAAGCAGGAATCGGAGGACATCAAAGTGTTGTTACAGGAGTAAAGCAAAATCAGATACATGCTGCTACAGAGCTGGACCTTCTGCAAGGTGTTCTGGATAAACAAGTTAATAGAATATCTGAGATACAAGAATCAATTACATTAAAAGTATCTGACGTAGAAAAAACAATGTCAAACAAAATTTCTGAAGTTGCAGAAGCAATGTAAACAAAAAAATCTGCAGTAGACAACTATTTAATTTTCTGATGTTGGCAATATTAGAAACAGTATTCAAATTGAAGTCAAACAATTTATGAAAGTACAGCCATCCTTTATAAAACAAAATGTTGAACAAGCTGTGCTAGTAATAAAAATAGAGAAAGGCAAAGGGAATAAGAAAATAAAGTCACTTTACCTGTAGCTGGCCATTGGGCCAGTTTATGTCAGAGCCACATTTGATGAAAGCATTCAATGAGTGACATACATTTTGACAATTTATAGCTGCTGCATTACAGACTAATGTATAGAAAAGAGAAAGCAGTTTCATACACACTGTAAAAGGACCCACTACAGAGCTTCTACAAGAGTGCCACCCGACAGCCAGAACACCTATGCTGAATCAATAAAAGCTCTGTAATTACAGTACAGTGACTAGCACTTGTGAAATGTGTACTGTGCTCAAATGAGAGCAAGGTGACAGCGTTCTGGAAAAAATTTTCAAGAATTTGAAGCATCAACTGACTCATTGGATAAATGGTCAGATAGATCAAAATCAGATTCAAGAAGCTGACCGAAAACTTACACTGCAATGTCAGTGAGAAAGCAATACCTAATGCTGGGTACCCACGGGGTCACAATTGGGAGCCTTACGTTTTCAGTGTCAGTATTGCTTTCATAACTAACTGTATTACTGGGATGAATACCATTATTTGGGATGAATATGGATCAAATAATGAAATTTGTCGAACTGTGTAGAGATTGTGAGTGTTTGTGGGATCACATTCATACAAATGTCAAAATTCAAGGTATCAGGCTTTGAAACAAACAAATAAATGAAGATAACAGGATTTGGACCTAAAGAAGTTTCACAAAAAATTAAAATTATACGGACAACGGTAGATAAAATTCTGAAGGGTAAAACAGCAGGTTCACCCTCACAATATTTGCAAGCCAAAAGTATCATAATTTTAATGAAGAAAGTTGTGTTAGTGGTTATAATCACAAACAGAATTATTACTGTTGCACACCACTATAGGAAAATTATTCCGATTAGCACTTTCAAGCTTCTCAGTTCATCGTCGGATCGGAATTTCCAATCTGACGGAATCGCAAATTAAGCTTGAAAGCGCTAATCGGAATAATTTTTGTAGCGGGTCATTTTTGAGTGTTTTTATTTTTAATAGTTAGGGGCATATGTATTTTTATGTATTTCATTTTGGGCGGACTTTTCATAAAATCATTGTGCAACCGAATTCATTTCATTTATAATGGACCACGTGTTAACAGAACGGTGTTGAGCAAGATTGGTTGAGACAAAGGCGATACGCAATTTCCATTGGGCAACGCAACGAGCAAAGAATTCACCTCCACAAATTTCCAAGAACTATGCGAGAGTGTGGCATTGCGCTCCCATGCGCACACCAAGCATGGGCGCCTACCCAAGCGTTGGCAAAAAAGTAAGATGGCCATATAGTGAAATTTTCAGCGTTCATTTGGTTTCACTACGGAAGTGTCGTTTAGACCAAGCCCACTTAAATGACGTCAGCCAATGCCTGTAGAAGATCATATGCGACATTGAATCAAAAAAACAACATGCATGGGATGGGCTGGAGCTTCGGCGACGACGCCCAAGGCAGTGAGTTCCAGTGTTGAAAACTGTGGAGAGGGGACAGAGAAAAAACTTCTACCCAGTACCTCTTACCAACCGACCGCATGCGGTTCATCAAAATTTGAGTAACAGTTTTTTTTTCTTTAGGTCGGCCGACCTCACCGTTAACATTTGTAGTGTAATCAACAGTGTATAAAGGGATTAACAGCAGTCAGTAGTGCGCTTAAAATATTTAATAGTTTCGCAGATCTTTCGGACATTTGAACGGGGACTTAGCACGGGCGCGATGACCGCGTGGTCGATGTGGGGGCTTTATCATATGAAGATGTGTTAGGGGGTTTCTGATTTTGTATAGAATGTGAAGGGGTTTTTAGTTTGGTATAAATGTGAGTGTGGCAAAGCTGGGCGGCTTTCTGTGTATATTTGTGTTTGCCTTTTATGTTTGTGTCTTAGAAAAAATAAGGTAAGCCGTAGATTGTAAGCCAGATTACAACAGAGTCACGTGTTGCACAACACCTGAAACATGTATTTACTAAATGTATTGTTCTTAATTTCACTAAAGTAACAGTAAAACATTAAATGGAAATTCTCTTCATATAAATGTGTTGTGCAAATTATTCTCACAACCTTAAGAAATTACGTCTGCATCCCAAACATACGTATGACGCAACCTTGAAGCCACGCGATGGTAAGTAGGAGTGGATTAACATTGATTTTAAATTATTACGATATCATTTTTTTTTAATATAGAACGTTTCATTGGCGCCCGAACAGGGGTGTGCCTCATGGCAAAACACCCCCGTTTCAGGCGGGGATACTGACCACTTAGTTATAAATTATAAGTTATAAATGTAAAATGTAAATAAATTTTAAAATTAAGTGACTGAATATAATTGTCGAGTTTTAGTATCAGTGAGTATGGGAACGTTTTGAAACGATGTGTAACAAAATAAAAACTTGTTGTCAATACAAGAAGTGGGGATGACTTTGGGGGGTAGTTTGGTGCTCAATGAAGTGATAATAACAATGGAGTGTTGAACGGCATTTGTAGAGAGATTAATTTCATTTATTAAGTAATTAGTTAGTTATTAAGTGGCTATTGTGGGGGTTGCCTGTGCTCTCACAAGTAGCGAAAAGGGTTGGGGGTAGCAGTGAGTGTTACCTCCATCGGAGGCCGAGCTGGCGATAA
The DNA here is from genome assembly GCA_034769895.1 of Magicicada septendecula. Taxonomy (NCBI): domain Eukaryota; kingdom Metazoa; phylum Arthropoda; class Insecta; order Hemiptera; family Cicadidae; genus Magicicada; species Magicicada septendecula. Next base: position 68,386,150 of record CM068367.1, read on the forward strand.
ATGTGCGGCACACCTTATCCGTGTAAAATAAAAATTTTACACACAATACTAAATGACAGTGTCGCACATAATAGTATTGATGTTTAACAGGCAGTGAAATTAGAGTTAGATTTCCTCGACTTTTCGGGCGGTTACTGTCTTACCAGCACTAACCGTGGTTTTGGCTAGCGGCCAGCTATGGTCATATCAAGTCCCTTGACCATAGCTGACTGGAAATTGGTATATACTTGAAATTTAATGGGGGGACCTTAGAGGAAATCTCCGGAACTAGGGAACAGCGGCTGCCACTCTGTTCGAGGAGGAACAGCAAGACCGGTGGCAGATCCGTTTTAAGGGTGTATGATTTTATAACAAGAACATGTTGATGTTCAGTACTTTAAACTTAATAGCGGAAGCAGAGACACGGAGAGGTAAAACCCTGCTCCAAAATATACAGTCTCTGTGGAAGCGAATGGGCGCCATAGTCCAACATAATCTGAAATAGTGTGTGTGGCTGGGAGGTGACGTAAAGGAGTCACGAATTTAAAATTTTATGACGTAAAAGTTTTGCTTATTCAAAGTTTAGTCCAATCAAAAATGCTTGTGCTCTGTCCACATAATTATATGCTCAGACTCGTAAATTAAGGTGTTCATGCTATAGGTTTAAGTGTATTATTTTATTGTTGTCTATTAGATAAGAATATGTAATTTTATTATGTGTGTATTTTTTTTTTAAGCCATAAGTAAATCGTCTGGCAGGTTAACATAAGCATCAGAATCAGAGAAATGGGAAACAATGAGGTGAGAAGGGAGAATAAATAAAAATAAATATGTATCTTCCATGTAATTTGTTCAATTTTAAGATGTAGTTTCATTGTGTTTTTATTATGTTAGGATATCAGCTGATCAACAATACCATGTCACTGGTATATTGGTTTGTAAATGTTACAAGTAATTAATGTTTAATGTACTACAGATATTTTGAAGTAAAGATAAAAAGAATATGAGAAATAAAATAACAGTAATTTATGCAAATTAATAAAAGATAATTCAGGGGTGATAAATGTTTTATGGGACACATATATTTGTCCGAATTGAATTAAAAGTTGAATGTGAAATGATGTAATGTTGTTTTTGAGTTGATGAGATGTAACAGAGTTGGTGAAGTATTAATGTTGACACAGTGGTAATGGAGACTTTATGTAGATTTTGAGTGACATATGGTTGTTTTTATAGTTAATGAGGTTATTTTGTGTATTTGTAGTAATGAAATGAGATTGAGATTTTTGGGGATGGCAATTTTGTATTAGAGGGTAGTGTAATGTAGGAGTCCGCAACAAGGGTTGGGACGGGATAGGGACCGATTGGCGCCGGAAAGGGTTACCTAGGGGGAGTCCGGGCCGCCAAATAAGGGAATTGAGTTTTGGGTAGGGGAAACACGTATCCTATGTACAAAGGGTTGGAGAGTATTTTTTTTTATATATGTAGAGAAGGCGGCGTTTTGAGTTAAATGGTAAGTTGGGGTTTAGAGTGTCTTGATTAGTAGATATTTTTGATAGAGTTGGGTGTCATGGGAGTTGAGGTTGATTAATAATAGAGTCAGAGGGAGAAAGTTTATATATGTATAGAGATCTAATACAGTAAATGAGATAAATAGTTGACATCACCCACAGTAATGCAGAGTTAAAATTGTTGAAAAGAAAGAGAGATTTATAATAAAGAATATACAATTGTTTATTTTTTTCAACCAGTGACAGAAATTTTAATAGAATTGAAAATAATGTAAAATTAAGAATTGTTTATTTTAAATAATTTAAATGTCAATCTGATTATTATATTAATATTCTGTTTGTTTTAAATATTTTGTTTTATTATGTTTTGTATTTCAAGTTAGGATATTACAGATGTTCAGTGTGTTTTCAGAACTTATACATAACATATGTAGGTCAAGGGTTTTGGACTTGACCTAGTTACGATCAGCTGATGAGTTCATACACCTACTAAGCTTGTGTATAGTAGGAAGCCAATTGTAATTTGTTTGTTTAATTAATTCAAACCAATATTTGAATAGTTTTAATAAATATTTAATAAATAAATTTAATAAAATTTTTAATGAATAAATTTAAATTTTTTTTTGAATTTTAAAATTTTCGAAAATTTTAATTTTTTATTGGAAAAAAAAAAAAAAAGAAAACTTGATTTTTCGCCTGCCAGCGAATGAATATGTTAGATAATTATTCTTTTATTATGTGTGTATTAACCATGTTTCTTTTATTGTATTGCCTCATATTGGTAGACTATAAGTGATTCTCCATGTTAGAATAGAAATGTTTATATTAGTAGAAATGTCTAGGTTAAGTCATTTGTAACAAAAATTAGAAAAAAGAGGAAGAGAATTTTTTGATAAAAGATTATTTTTTTTTGAATTTTGAATTTTTTAAATTTTTGATAAATTTTAAAAGAAAGTTTTATTCTTATGTGTTATGGTAATATGTAATGTTAGAGTGTGTGAGCCCAGTATTTGCCAAAGGCAGCCCAGCTTGCAAAAAGGGGATCCATATCGGCGGAGGAGCTGGAATGATTTTAGCCAGGGATTGAGGATTTTTGGGGGTAGTATGTTAGAAGGCGAGGCGCGCTGTGGTGCGAGTCTGATCGATTTCTCGGTGTTGGGATCTCTTACGGAGAAGTCCAGTGATCTCGTTCAGATGAGTCCATGGTCACTGAGCCAGGGGGGTCGTGTACCCATGCAGATTAAGAACCAGGGGGTTGTTGGCACCAGTTCCTCACCGGTCCTCTTCGGGGTCATCGATGAGATTTCTTCTGTCGTGAACAGCAGAATTCTCATCGAGGGGGTATTGTAGCGGGTCATTTTTGGGTGTTTTTATTTTTAATAGTTAGGGGCATATGTATTTTTATGTATTTCATTTTGGGCGGACTTTTCATAAAATCATTGTGCAACCGAATTCATTTCATTTATAATGGACCACGTGTTAACAGAACGGTGTTGAGCAAGATTGGTTGAGACAAAGGCGATACGCAATTTCCATTGGGCAACGCAACGAGCAAAGAATTCACCTCCACAAATTTCCAAGAACTATGCGAGAGTGTGGCATTGCGCTCCCATGCGCACACCAAGCATGGGCGCCTACCCAAGCGTTGGCAAAAAAGTAAGATGGCCATATAGTGAAATTTTCAGCGTTCATTTGGTTTCACTACGGAAGTGTCGTTTAGACCAAGCCCACTTAAATGACGTCAGCCAATGCCTGTAGAAGATCATATGCGACATTGAATCAAAAAAACAACATGCATGGCATGGGCTGGAGCTTCGGCGACGACGCCCAAGGCAGTGAGTTCCAGTGTTGAAAACTGTGGAGAGGGGACAGAGAAAAAACTTCTACCCAGTACCTCTTACCAACCGACCGCATGCGGTTCATCAAAATTTGAGTAACAGTTTTTTTTTCTTTAGGTCGGCCGACCTCACCGTTAACATTTGTAGTGTAATCAACAGTGTATAAAGGGATTAACAGCAGTCAGTAGTGCGCTTAAAAGATTTAATAGTTTCGCAGATCTTTCGGACATTTGAACGGGGACTTAGCACGGGCGCGATGACCGCGTGGTCGATGTGGGGGCTTTATCATATGAAGATGTGTTAGGGGGTTTCTGATTTTGTATAGAATGTGAAGGGGTTTTTAGTTTGGTATAAATGTGAGTGTGGCAAAGCTGTGCGGCTTTCTGTGTATATTTGTGTTTGCCTTTTATGTTTGTGTCTTAGAAAAAATAAGGTAAGCCGTAGATTGTAAGCCAGATTACAACAGAGTCACGTGTTGCACAACACCTGAAACATGTATTTACTAAATGTATTGTTCTTAATTTCACTAAAGTAACAGTAAAACATTAAATGGAAATTCTCTTCATATAAATGTGTTGTGCAAATTATTCTCACAACCTTAAGAAATTACGTCTGCATCCCAAACATACGTATGACGCAACCTTGAAGCCACGCGATGGTAAGTAGGAGTGGATTAACATTGATTTTAAATTATTACGATATCATTTTTTTTTAATATAGAACGTTTCATTTTTCTATAGTGGTGTGCAACAGTAATAATTCTGTTTGCAAAAGTATCATGGTTTGAGACTACAGGCTCTTTTCTTAGAAACCTCCGCAAGGTACCACCAACATTAACCAATCTCAAGGACAGTGATGATATCGCACCAGAAGATAACACTTTCAGTGCCAGCAACAAAGATAATACTTATGAACCTATGCGCCAGGAGAGAACCAGAGGACCATAACCTAGACAGGAATGCTTATCTCTATATAATTCAGTTAAAAAGCATCGGTTGAACTTTAAACAGCCTCGTATCCCACTGTATGTAACTGAAGCTTTTAACAAACTCACCGGCATTCAGCAATCTATGTCGAAGCAGAGTAATACCGAGACTGAATTTGATCTTTGGGCTAGATGCCTAGCACTACAACTGAATAGTATGGATGTAAGTCGTGCTCTTAAATTACAGTTACAACTCCAAACACTTGTTACCAACAAAAGATTGGAGCCTGAAGCAAGGAATCAAACTCCAAATCAGGTGTCTTTATTTGCATTTCAGCAGACTCATAATGTAGAGTCTATCTCCTATTTTCGTGATCACGGAACACTAACTTGTAATGTTGATGCGAATCAATGGCACCTAACTGGTGCTCATCAAAATCCAGGCAACAAAAACGTTCAAAATCCAGAATTAAACCTTTCACCATTGTTGATGACACTATTGATACGCTAATGTCGTCTGTGGGTTCACCGGACAATGATGGTTTGTACTAAAGGCTAGATTGTAAAAAAGTACTGCTATTTTACATTGATACACAACTACTTTTTTCTGTTGTAATCAGAATTATTTTTTGTTAGCATTTTGTATTATAAATTGTAATTATATTAATAATAAGTAAAATAATGTTTAATAATAATATTTTTGTTATTTGAAATGGAATACAAAACATAATATAAACATAAGTGTTTTATGTTGTTCTTTACTGTCATTATAACTAGTTATTCTAACTATTGTTAGGTATATTGTTAACTATTAATTATAACTAATTTTATCTTGCCATTTTTTTCTGTAATTTGAATTATAATTGTTTTTGTTAATGTCTGGTAATAAATATAAGTACCATGAAATACTCATCAATAAGTTTGTTTTTTTGTGAAATAATCATCAATTTCACAAAAAAAAGAAAAAACATTACAACAAAATTCAGTCACTATTCAATATTACACAAACGCTAGACCATCTGATCTTGAAATGGTACTTCCCCATGGTGTTAAAGTACTCACGGTAACGGTCCCATTTGTTGCGAGCCACTGTATCTGAAAGTCAAGGTTGGAGTCTTAAAGTTCTGTAAAGCAGTGCATTTATTCACCTCCCTCCGTGTTCCTTGTATGACATTGTAATTGTCGATATCCTCGTAATCAATTAACAATTCACTAAAGTAGTTACTGTCACCATTGCATCGCAGCCAATTATGAATGGCACCAGCTGTTCGAACTATTTTTTTAGCTGCCTCTATTTTCGTAGTAACTGGTTTTTCAAATATGCGAAACCGAGATACCAAGACACCAAAAGCATTCTCAACTGTGCGCCTAGCTCGACAAAGTCTGTAGTTGTAGATCTGATTTTCTTTGTTTGCTCTTTTTCTTGGGTAAGGTCTCATCAAATATCTCTTCAAAGGAAAGCAGAGTCCCCAATTATTACAAACTTGTCAGGTATGTTCAATTCTTTATTTTCTATTTTTTTCTTGAGTGAACATTGATTAAAAATACTTTCATCAGAATGCCTGGAGCACCAATATCAACACACCTAAAGCAATAGTTGTCATCTACCATACCCAGTAGAAGTATACCGAAGTTCTGTTTATAGTTATAATATTCACTTACACTAAACACTGGTGCACGGATAACAATGTGTTTCCCGTCGATGGACCTACAGCAACCAGGGAAATTCCAGTTCTCTGCAAAACCTCTTTCTGTTAACTTCCATTGCTCGGCAGAATTTGGGATAGTAGTATATTCTACCAATGCGTCATAAATGGCATCCAACATTTCTGGAATAAATTTACTAATAGAATTTTTAGGTATCCTAAACAAATACTGGAGACTAGTGTAGGATACACCTGAAACCAAGAAACACAAAGTAACATTGAGTTTCAGCTGGGATCACTTTATGGATGTACGTATCAACTTTTTGTGTTCGCATTCTCACTTTATTCAGTAGCCACATGTATTGTTTTCAATTTAATCTATAAAAATTTGTATGACCCATTTCATCCTCCTCTCTAGGTTCACGACACAGTGCACTTGAAGTTCCCAGCGTTTCACTCCTTTTTACCCATTTGCAAACTCAATTTTCTTTTCTTTCTTGGTTTCCATTTTCTAATAACTTTGTAGGTCAGTATGTCACACAAAACGGATATTGGTTCTTCGACTTGCGTTGTTGATATGGCAAAAGCATCCACTCGACTGAAAGAAGGATTCGTTGTGGGAACATTCATGATAGTGCACTACTTGGCAAATAAAATGCTTTCAAGTAACAAGTTGTGCACTTTACCTTGTGGGAACCCAGCTTAAAGGTCAAATAGGCTATGATCATCTACACAAACTGTGGCCTCTAATTGATACACTCAGTTCACTCCTGCCAGAAGTATATACACCTTCAGATACGAGGTTACATAGTGTGGTGGCTTGCCGATTCGACATTTATACAGGAAAAAGAGATTTTCAGCAATACACCTCATTTTCCCTCTGCAAAAATGTTGTTTTAGACCTGTGTATTATCTATGAGCATAATCAAAAACTGATTGCATTTGACAACTTTTTTACTTCATTTTTATTATTGAAGACTTTGAATGAAAGAGGTGGTTTTTGCTGTGGTGACTGTCAGACCTTACAGAAAAGGGCTGCCAGACATGCTGAAAACAAAAGATCATTTGGATTATGAAAAATTTATGTTTCTCACTAAAGCTGTGTGGCTGCTATAAAATGGCTAGATAATAAGCCCGTAACATTTCTAACCTCTTATCATAACCCTAAAGAAACAACGTTTGTAAAACGAAAAAATAGGGACGGTACCTCATTGTCTATTTTGTGTTCAGATATAGTTGCAGGTTACTATTGTATAATGCGAGAAGTTGACCACTTTGATCAGAGAAGAGAGGTATGAAATTGGCAGGCGGCCTATGAAATGGTTGCATCACCTCTTTTATTTTCTAATTTATTTGGCAGTCGTTAGTAGTTTTATTATGTGGAATTTCAATAAAGGTGGTCACTGTGATCAATTATCTTTCTGGCTTGCTATGGCTAGGCAGCTCGCTACTAACTGAGTAATAAAAAAAAGAGGAAGACCAACTTTTCTGAAAACTTGGTCTTGCATCAGTGGTGTACCAGATGATGTGCTGCTGAAAGAAGTTGGAAAACATCTATTAGTGAAATCCACACGAAGAAGGTGCAAAGAGTGCAGCACAAATGACCACAAAAAATGCACGGATACTATTTTCAGTTATTGTAAATTTCCATTATGTACGCAGCCATGTTTTGCAAAGTTCCATCAGAAATTGAAAAAAAAATGTAAGGTACACAAATATATAATATGATACAATATAAGAAAAACAAGAAATAAACTTTTTTAGCTGCAGGGAACTTTTTGTAGGAACACCTACTTATAAATATGCCTCGCAGGGGACCAGTGGGACATGTTTCCCAAGAAACTAAAAAAAAATAGGACAGAATTTTACCACAGTCTTAAAAACATAAAATCAACAATAAATTCCCACAAAAAATTAATACGGTCTTGAAAGGGTTAAATAAATCAACTCTTCTGAATGTGATGACCACAAGTTTCTTTAGTGTTGTATGATCTTTTCTAGTGACATATCTATAAACATGGCAACAGATATTTGAAATACATCAAATCTTGTCACACGTTTGTAGATTTTCCTTTTCTTGTTCGAAGTTTAAATTATTCACCTGCTGCATTTTGCTGCTTCTTTCCTTTACATGTTTTCTTTCTGCATGTCAACACATTTTTGTTAACAATATTTTTTTTATATGTGCAGTGCTGCAAATGCCTGTCAATCACATTCTTCACTGATAATAATGGTCTCTTTCTCTTACAAAAAACACTACAAACTAAGTCACAAGCTTGACTACACAACAGAACACCATGACCTATAATCTGCTAGGATAAGTCACTCTGGGTAATGTGCATTGTGGATATTCTTTTTTTTCTTAAGTATTCTGCCATTCAAATATAACTGATGTAGAACTAAACATGGTGCAGCAAACGTGTTAACTAAAACACAGTGCACTGGTCAAGGGAGACAGATTGACTGATACGTCCTTAAAGAAATGTGGCAACAAACTAATGTCCAGTAGCCAGCAGTGGTGGCTGGTGTTATAGTTGCAGCGTTGCACAACCACCAATATAGAATAACTAAACAATAAAATAATATACAAAAACATTAAGCAGCTAAAACTGTCATAAATTTCAATGGAGAGCATATCAGATTCTACGTGGCAATGTTCGCATACAATTCAAATGTGGTGCACAGGCTGATGGTTGTAGGATGCTTGCAACTTCAACAGTAAATGGCAGAGCTTACTACAGAAACATATGGGAGGACGTGCGCTACTCTTCACAATTGGCCTATGTTCCCAATATGAGCTTGATGGTTCCAAAGTTTCTGCAACGCTCATATTGGTTGTGTTGTGTGGTGTTTATATATACACAACCAAACAACATACTCAACGATCAATTACAATATAAATCACATACACTTTTTGACACAATTTTACAAAAAACAAACATCAAGTTGAATCCCTGTGCCAATCCCCTTCCTCCACACACCACCCCCACTACACCTTCCACACAAAAACCGTTACGAAATGATGGCAGTCTGACTAAAAGCTGAAGAAGGCGGATACGTATGCCGAAACGCGTCCGACGAAAAAAGTAAGTTTTCACAAGAAAAAGTTCATTTTTAGATAAGTGTTAGTGCTGTGAAAGAAGAGATGAACAATCAAGACAACTACAGAGAATTAATTTTCCCCATTTGATGGTCAAAAACAGTCAGAACTTTGTAGTTTCCATAGGAGGTATACATGCAGTCGATTGAGACATTAAACATTACAACAGGCGTGAACTACCTGTAATCAACTAGGAGGTATCTGCCTGTAAACTACCTGTACTCTGCAATTCTTGTGCAGGTATTGCCACAAAGGCAATGACTTATTTGAACAAATATAGACAGATAGTTATGAGTAATGGCCACCTGAATAAATATTGAATGTGTGTCAGATTAATATTAGATCTAAGTTTAAGAGACAGACAGATGTGTCTCTTGTGCTCTGGTTTGAGACCCTTGTCCAGCCCAGAGCCCAGTGCAAGCCTGTTTCATTCAGTGCAGCACGGTCATTTGTTCAGCACAAGGTCTTAAGGAGCAGTCAATTAATACACAATTAAGTATGTATGAGGTGGGTCTAGCTATTGCTTCAGCCAGTTGGAGCACATCTCCATGGCAGAAGTGCTGGTGTGGTCGATAGGCTTGACTCCCTGGAGGCGAGTCATTCTTAACGGTGTGTTGCCATGTCAGGGTGGATGGCTCCCGCAATTAGGCACTTGGAATTTCGTGCTTTCCCATGCTCTGAGTTTCAGCACAGCCGAGCCAGCAAAGCAGGTCCTGCCTGTTGTTATTCTTCTGTCTATCTGTGAGGGAGACAGTGTTTAACGACCCCAAAATCGGCAAACTCCTGCCTAAGGGAGTTGCTTAGTTAACGCCAGGCAGGATTCAAGGAAGCTGAGAATGGTGGGGGATTCTGAGGGGTTCATTTGAAGTGTGATTATTATGTTGGATCATCCAGCACTGCATGTGGGCGCCTGATCCAGTGTGGTGGCAGAGCAGTTTACATTCTATCCACTTGACGGAGGTGCAGGTAGGAGGATTTGCCGGCCTTTGCGAACAGATTAGTTGGTAGGGAGCAAACGGAAATCTCCAGAGTAGGGACATGAAGACCCCGATGGACTGCATCATTTTGACAAACCTCAGGGTCCCCAAGAGGAACCTGAGGTTTTGATTCTGGAAGGCTGACGCCTATGCCTATTGGTGCATGACAGGAGAGACACCAAGTGGGTGCCACATACGTAAGTACTGTTCGAAGGAAGGGCAGATACATAGTTTGTTACAGACAGCCACAAAAGCGTAAGGAAGAGATTGGTTTAGATGCTACAAGCCTTGTTCAGGGTTTCAGTCATGTGGTCATTCAAGTTCAGGGAGCAATCTAGCTGAATGCCCAGGTATTTCACTGACTTGGTCTATAGAATGGGTCTCCCCTCCAAGGAGATGGATTGCATTCGGTAGTGGACTTATGCTTAAAGCGGATTGCTTTGCGCTTGTCCATGTTGATTGCTGGGCACTATTTCCATAACCAGTCCGGAAGTATGTCCAACTGTCGTAACACTTACTCGTCCACCATGGGGACAAGCTAAAATGAAACATCATGTTGTCGGCAAAAAGGGATAATGAGACCCCTGGTATATTGGCAGATTGTTCGTGTACAAAAGGGGCCAAACACTTAACCCTTAGGAATGCTGGTGCCAACAGGTTGAACTTGCAAGAATGCCCCATTGACACTAATCCTAAAGGTGCGTCAAGTAGGACTGAAGCAAGTGGACAAACAAGGCCGGGATTGGTGAGAACGCCAGTTTTAGAGCAGACCTTCAGGCCAGACTTTTTCAAAAGCTTTGCTCACATCCAGCAAGACAGCACAGGCAGACCGAAATGTATTGGCAGCGTCTGGTAGGCTGGTAAGTACCGCACTAGCTGAAAAGTAGTTAAGTGCCCGGCTGGAATCCAAACTACTCCTCATGGATGATTCCATCCACCAGGGGCCAGATATGGACCAGCAGGAGTCATTCGAATACCTTTGAGATTGCTGGTAAGAATGAAATCAGGTGGTAGCTTCCAGGAAGCATGGGTGGCTTCGTGGTCTTTTGGAATTATGATGACATTGGCGGTCTTCCACGAGTTTTAAGTGTAGGTGGTTATGTTTTTATGGACTAATTTTGTTACCAGATGTAAGTCACTTGGAATAGTTTGTATTCTTCTGACTGTAAACAGTGTATAGACTACAGACAGGCTGGGAAAGATGGGAAAGTTTCCTAATAACCTAACACAGTGCTTAAGTGTAAAAGATCCTATTTTAACATTACATAGGTTAAGTAGAAAAAAAAATATGAACTTATTTTGTTTAAGTTATCTCACTGTAAAAAGTATGAGTATATACATTAATTGATGTCATGTGAATTTTTAAAATTTCTGTTATTCATTAGATTAATATTGAGCATCCATTGATTGGTACCATGTCTAGCAAACTGTCAGAAGGACCAAATTGTCATAACAATTGAATCGTTTTTTTTTAAACGGGCGTAAGTCCATTTTTTTTCGATTTTCAGGTTTTGGTGGTTTTGTAGTCTAAACATCAGAATACATCGATTTTTGTTAAAAGGGCGATTTTATCACGAGTGGAAATGGGTCAAATCAGCATTTTAATTTTATGGTTTATTTTAAAAGGGCGCAAGTCCAAAAGAGTTTTTTTAAAAAGGCGTAAGTCCACTTCCTCTATGGATTCTGTTGTTTGATTTCTGGACTTTCGCCTGTTAAAAAAAAATCTGCAGTCAGCTGTTACTGCTCATTTTTGTCTATTGTTATTATAACCTCCAAAATATTGTAGTGAAGGTTACTAAACATCCTTGTACAGTCTTTGTAGGCTTACTTTACAGTTTTAATAGTTTAGTAGTTGTAGGTGACAGGCTAATGGATGAAAATATCGTAATTGGGAGCCCAAGAAAAAGAAAGGGCCAAAACCCCCAACGTTACAAAGTAAATATAGTAAAAAATGCCCGACTCAGTGGGCAGCCCTATGTCAATCACAGAGGCCAGGAAGTTCCAGCAAAAAAACCTGAATTCTCTTGCAGGTAAGATAAATCTTAGTTACTTATTTAGATTTAAACATTTCCAAACCTTATTAAAATTACTCATTAACAAAATATACTTCATGTGTCGCTAATGTTTATTTGCCAGTATACATAACCTCTTAATTTTTTATTGTAATCCCACCAGTGTTTTATTAAATTTATTAGGCCTAGTACAATGATCAAAGTTTGCAGCCAAGACAGTATTCTTTACAACAGCTAATAAAACGTTTTGCTGTCTTCAGTTTAAGTTTATAGCCTATAAGTTAACACTAAGAGTTTCTGGGTTTGTTTCAGATGCAAAGAAAATTGCTTACAAGAAATTGGGGAGGAAAATTGTCTGGATATTTTCAACAGATTCTACAATATTCTTTCAAAAAATGAACAGGATTTGTTTCTCCAGGGACTTATTGACGTCGTGAACGTGCAACGTAGACGGCCAAGGGATAATGTGATGAATACAGAGCAGAAAAGTGCCTCATTTTATTATAATGTTCTTGTGGGTACCGAGAGAATGAAGATATGTTTTAATGCATTTTTATCAGTATTTGCTATAAGTGAGAAAAGGGTAAGACGTATCAGACATCTCAAACTTATCGGTCAAACCCCTGAAGATAAGAGAGGCAAGAATGTAAGTAATAGTTTGCCTGCTGAAATCCACAGACTTGTGGATGAGCACATAAAGTCTTTCCCTTTGAAAGAAACTCATTACAAGGGTAAGAAAAGCTACTATTTATCACCTGATCTAAATATTAAAACGATGTGGAAGTTGTACATGCAAAAACACCCTGACGTTAGGCCTATAGTAAGCAAATCATTTTATTGGCAATATTATAGAGACAATTTCAATTATCCATTTGGCCGCCCGCAAGTTGATGTATGTAGTAAGTGTGAGGAGCTTAATGTGAAAATTAAGAGTCCTACTTTAAATAATGTAGCTAAACGAGCGGCAGTTGCAGAGCTTATGGTACATAAATCAAGAAGTAAAAAGTTTTACTCAGCACTGCAGCACGAACAGTCAGAAGAAGGTAAAGATGAAAAACATATTTTGTCGTTAGCATTTGATTACATGAAAACTGTATCTATTCCTAAAATTCCCGTTCAGGAATTATACTACATGAGACAGTTAATTGCTTTGGAATACACAATCTTAAGAGTAACGACACAACATTATTCTTGTACCACGAGGGTGTAGCACGAAAAGGCCCTAATGAGGTTTGCTCTTTTCTTAATGAATACCTAAAATCAGTACCAAGCCAATACACTGAGCTTCGTCTGTTCAGTGATAACTGTTCAGGCCAAAACAAAACCAAGCGTTGTCAAGGTTCTGCTTATACCTGACAGATTCAGGTCGTTTCCAGAAGGTCACTCAGTATTTCCCTGTTCGCGGCCACAGTTTCCTCCCGTGTGACAGGGATTTCGGAATAATATCTAAGGCTTTAAAGAAACATGACCGCATTTTTGATGTTCATGAAATAACTGACATAATTTTGCAAAACTCATCACGGTTTAATAAGTTCACTGTTCATGAGGTTACATCATCTGACATAGTTTTAGATTTCAATAAATGGCAAAAAAGGTTTTACAAAAAATCGTGTATATCACAAGAAACAAAAGAAAAAAACACAGATAAGAAGGATAAAATGTACTTTCAGATTAGTACTCTCTTTATGTTCGTTTATGAATCTAAGTTAAAAGGATGTGTTAAAGCCTACCCTACAATAAATGGTATTATTCATCACAACTTTTTACTGGCTAAGACAAAAGCAGATACTCTCTCCCCACCTTCGGTTAAGGCTTACCAAGGTCGAGTGCCAATAAAAACTGCAAAGATGGAAGATATTAAAAAACTGAGAGCCTACATTCCAGACGAGCATCGGGGATTTTTCGAAGAAATTTGTGACTGGCCAACTGATGGCAGATCTGAAGAGATTACCAGCGATTTCGAGGTTGAAGAAACCAACGATGACCCATAAATCAGAAATATGGCCTCAAATCTACATCTTTGATTTTTTTTTCCTCTTTTAAAATCATTTAAGTAATTTTACTATCTTTTTAGTAAATTGTAAACATTGTCTTACAATAAAAATAACAGTTTTTACTTGAAATTTAATGGTTTTTTATCTCCTTGCAACTTGATTTTTTTTAAAAGGGCGATATTTTCACATTTTTAGAGCTATGTAACTAAATTATGGATAAAGATACAAGTGTAAAATTTTGAATCCTGTTGTAAATCGAATTTCTTTACATGTTGACATTTTTTTAAAAATATTTTAAGTGAAATATTTTGATTTAAACAGTGTTTTTTAGTTTTCCGAAAGTTTACTTTCTTGGACTTACGCCCGTTTAAAAAAAACCGATTCAATTGTGGACCATCTGAAATTGGACAACTGAAATTGTTCAGTCACATTTAGCGTAATGTATGTAATGTAGGAGGAAATCAAGTTTTTAGGTATATAGAAAATAAAGTATTTATAAGTAGAAAATAAATAGTACATTTTAGGTGAGTTTATTGTTTTTACATTATATGTAGAAAAAAACGATTGCAATTAAATTACCATATCATATGGCTCAATGTAGGGAATAACTAGAATATTATTACAGTGAAACTTCTCTAATTTATGATAATACATACAGCTCCAAAATTGATAAAAATGATGTTGAAGCTAGTGTGGGATTTTTTTCATTGTGGCTAGTGGCATTTCATTGTGAACTGGAAAATATTTTGTGAAAGTGCCAATCACTTATAGTATTATTGGCATGAATAGATGATTTGATAATGATATAATAATTGACATGTGTTTTTTAAGTTAACAGTTTAGTGGTACAGCAAAAAAAATATCAAATAAGTGTTACAAGTAACCACTGACAAATATAAATTTATCAAATTAGACTTTTACTCTCAGTGTGTTTTCTTCCCTCATCTAATTTTTTCTATTCTTATAACCTCGATCCATGGATTTTATGGGGTCTCTACTCTCTATTCTGAAGTTGTCAGATCATCCTCTTATTCAAATTCCCCAAACCAATATCCATTTGATCTGAGAACCTCTTCCATGGCTCCCCCCTAGTATTTGCCCCACATATTAAGATATCCTTAGAGTCTTTAAAGCAGTGGTTTCCTTTTGCCTTCTGCGTCTTTTATCACTCACTGGCCAACTTGTGATGAATTTGCTTTTAGGGTAATGTTGTATCCTAAGGTAAAAGAGTGCCTCATCCACTCTCTGAAGATCATTACTGCTTGGAAAGGGGAACTCATTACCCCAGAAGTCATACAAGGTTGTAATTGAATGTGAGATGCTATTAGAAGTACATTTCCTTCATTGAAATGTTTTACTTTTAAAAATAACCTACAAACATGCTAGCACACAACAGTGTTTTACTTTTCAAACAGTATAATATATTTCAAAATCCAAGGTTGTTACTGCTTTAGTTAATAATACTGCTCATAATGTGATTAGTTATAAGCCTATGTTTACAGTCCTCACAGATACTGCTGCATCTCTATATCTAACCTCCACTGATTACTATGCAAAATGTCTTTTTTCTTCTTTACTCAATGGGTTAAGCTTGAGACTACTCAATTATTTGAATTAATATTTATAATATCTTATCTTACCTTCGGGTTCTCGTCCAAGGTCGTACAGACGAAAAATCACTGCAGACAAGGTTATCTGGGTTCAAGTGTGAAATGATTACGCTAACGCATTTTATACTGTCTAAATTACATGCTTATTTTTATTTATCGAAAACTCACACCCTTCTTTTTTATTCTACAAATGACAGTACAACTGTTGTTTGTATCAAACCAGGAAATTATTTCTTATCTCTATTGCATTTTGTTTTAAACTACTATTATGATTGACATTACTAAGTAAATATAAATATTTAAAACGAACCAGTATGTAACCTCTATATTACCACACACACACTCTTTCTTTTACATTAATATTTAAATAAACTCCCCTCCCTTAGAGATCTCTGTTTCTTAATAAAGTATCTATAAAAGTAAATTTTGTAATATAGTAATTAAAGTTCTAAAAAGTGGTACTCATACCGTTACAAGCTGTAGTTTAACTGTTCCAGAAGCAATCATCTCATTCTACCAACAAACCTTTTTCCAATTAGGTTCCGAGGCTCATATGAGTTCTGTAAGTATTTATCTGGTTTTATTTAAGACGGTTACTAGCCTGCTGTAAAACTCCCAACCTGGAGACCAGGGACAGGACATTTCTATAGGGGGTCACTACTTCTTAACAAAGGGGCACTGGAGACTCGCACTTTCACTTCCCACCGGAGACATATTTAGGTGGCTTTGCAACTATTATTCTGCTGCTGAACATTTCTTACTATTTATAATGTCTACCCATTGACATCAGTGGACACTCTTAAGATCTACAGCCACCTCTACAATTAAATAGGAACATAAAGGATAAAGTGATTGGAAGGAGGGGTAAGGATATTGGGTACATACGGTTGGTCGTTATGGGGCATGCTTTGTCTGACTTCTTGGCTGAGACCTGACCAGCAAGAATGGCGCTACCAGTAGCTATGTTATCACTGACATAGCCCTTGACTTCATTAGAGCACACAAACCTCCTCGCCCGCACTGACAGTGCTACTATGAGCGATGTCTTCTGAGGAACAATGTCTTTTTCTTCTTACTCATCCTCTTCTACTTGTCGGGCGTCGAGGTTTTTGAGAGAGCTCTCCATCTCGTCCTGCCCAGTGCCAAAACTCTGGCATGGGCCCAAACTGGTCCTCTGCCTTCTACACTCTTCTTGATGTTATCCTCCCATTTCATTCTGGGCCATCCTCTTCCTCTTCTGCCTTCTGGTTTTGCCTCCCATGCTTGTCTCAGGTACCTTTCATCCTACAGACATGGCCAAACCAACGCAGTTATGAGCTTTCAGTTTTATCATTTAAAGAGAATACCTTCAAATTCTTCCAGATGTTAACATTTTTCACCCTATTTCTACAAGTTTTCTCCTCAGGGGTCTCATCTCCATTGCTTGTATTCTCTTTTTATGTCCTTGAATCCCAACGGTATGTCAATGTTGGAGCATATACAGATTTGTATACTGCCAGTTCAGTTTTCTGTGACACTTCGCTTTTTCCCAGAAACTTCCTGTTGATAGCACCATGAAGCTTGCTTGCAGCTGAGATCCTCATGTCTAACTCTGACTCAATTCTGCCATCCTCACTGAAAACTGTACCTAAATATTTGAATGCCGCCACTTGTTCAATTTCCTTATTGTTGATTACTATTCTGTGTCATCTTTCTTGCCTACTAATTATCATCGTCTTTGTCTTGGTGGGGCTAATAATCAAATTCTTCTTCCTCATTGTTTCTCCTCACCCTCATTACTTCCCCTAAAGTAATGATTACCATTCTAAAAGAAGCTAACGGTGACTGTATTTTATTCAGTGAGAAGTGAGAATTCGCTGTCAAATGGCTTTCCTGCATGTAATAAGCATGCAGGAAATAAGGTGTCTTTTTCTCCCACCCTATATTGTTCTTAGCCCTATTTATTCCCTTCAATGTCTTTAATGCCCTCCTCATTCTCAATCCAGATGGTTTATACTCAAAAACTACAGAGTTGTCTGTGATTGTTCGTATACAGTACATAACTAGATCATAATTCTTGGACGTACAGTAAACCTCACGAATGTCACATTCACAAAAAACGAACAAACACTCCTTGATAAAGGCCTAAAACATAACATACATTACAAACATAACAACCAAACAATAACAAAGCTCATAATTGACACATAAACAAATATACAAAACACAGCACCAGAACATCAAGACACTCTAAGACATAATACAAACAACATAATAGGAGTACATAAGACACCCGACAACAACAACCACAACTCAGAAATACACACAGCCATTAAACTGAGGGAAAAGGCACACAAACACAACATCACATTTGTAAAAGCAGACAAAGGCAACACGACTGTAATTATCCCCACAGACAACCTACACAAAAAAGTACAAAACTTCATGGAACAGAACAACATCACAGAACTAAAACACGACCCCACTGACAGATACCAAAACTCAATAAAACAACTAGTCAACAAAGCCAAACACATAATGACACATAAACAAAAGCCCTACATGAAACAAATCCGACCATCAGCACCTAACCTCCAAGCGCTTCCCAAAATCCATAAAGAAGACATTCCGATCCGCCCCATTATCAACTACCGTAATGCCCCTGCACACAAACTCGCAAAATATCTAGACAAAATTATTAGACAACACACACAAATAGACAACAACATTGCAGTAAAAAACAACACCGACCTAGTAACAAAAATAAAAGACATACACATCGCCCATAATGCCACATTAGCCTCCTTTGACATTAAAAACCTGTACACAAACATCCCCATCTCTGAAACAATCACCATCCTACAAAACAAACTCAAACAAAACAACACACCAGACGAACTTATCAACGAAATAACAGAAACCTTGAACATTATCACAAAACAAAACTACTTTACTTATAACAATAAATACTACACACAGAACGATGGCTTACCCATGGGCTCCCCCATATCCAGCATTTTAGCAGAAGTCTTCCTCCAACACTTAGAAAAAACAAAAATACTCACAAACAATGACAGACACTCACATAAAATACTATATTGGCACAGATACATTGATGACATTCTAATACTATACAGGGGGAACAAAAGACAATGTGAACAGTTACTTACGCACATAAACAAAATACATAAAAACATAACCTTCACTGCCGAATACAAACACAACAATACCATAAACTTCTTAGACCTCTCCATCACAAAACTAGAACACAAGCACAAATTCAGTATATACAGAAAACCAACTACAACTGACACACTAATACACAACACCTCCAATCACCTCCAAACACAACACAAACTAGCTGCTTTTAGAACCATGATACATAGACTTAACAACATCCCCTTAGATGAAAAAGACTACAAAGACGAACTAAAGACGATAAAATATCTAGCAGAATCTAACGGATATGACAGAACAATAGTCAGTAAACTCCTACACAAAACACAAAACAAACAACAGACAAAGACAGAAAACAACAAATGCATAACACTAACATACATCAACAAACAAACTGAAAAAATTGCCCACAAATTCAAAAAACCAGGATATAGAATCGCTTACAAAACTACTAACAAAACAGAACACACACTATCAAAACGCACATACAAAACACAAAACAAATTCGATCTACCTGGAGTATACAAGCTAAATTGCTCAAATTGCAATAAATTCTACATAGGCCAGACAGGACGTAGCTTCAAACAGAGATACATTGAACACACAAAGGCACTCCATACCACTACAGAATCCACCTTTGCAAACTACCTCATTGAAGCAAACCACACATATAAAAACATCGACAATAACATGAACATTCTACACGTACACACAAAAGGCCAAAAACTAGACACTCTAGAACAATTAGAAATATACAAACACACAAAAACAAATAAAAACGACATCCTAAACGAACAGACACAATTCAAATCGCATGCATTATTCGAACACATCTCACCACACACACACAGCATCGATCTTTCGAAAAACTATCCCGTCGCCAACAACAAGATGGACAGCGCTAGCTACGGCAGCCTCTGATGAAGCCTTCTAAAGGTGAAAGCCGGTTTAGGCCGTAAGGTAAATCTTTACGATTTCACTTATAAAAACTTAGTGTTCCGAGTCGTCAAACAATAGTGATATTTAGATCATAATATTCTTGTTGTTATATCCTGTCTGTTATTGTTTAACAGGACAATCATGTTTTTTTGCAATCTCCTCATTAATAATACAGTTTTGTGTTAACACTCCCAGCATTGAGCCTCCTACTCCTGATGTCAACAATTGGTGCCCACATGTCACTTCCATGCTAATAGACGTCTTAGGAGGAGGAACTGTGTAAGTAGACCAGATAGGATTAGAGAAAGAGCAAATGTGGATAATGATAAATTTCTGGACACAACTGAGAGGAAGTGTTTAATTTAGTATGGACATAAAAATGGGTGACAAGTGACTCACCATGCAAAACATGGTATGAACACCAATACAACAGGGCAGGAGATCCAAAATAGTTTATTTTGGAGCATCCTACACCTAACTTTTTGGAATACCAATTACAGTACATAAAAATGATTAATTAAAGCACCAGTTATTTTCTACTGGTAAAGCATAACATCTTCATTGGGTGGATGTGATTGCAAAACCTCTTGACACCTGGATAGTGTTGCTCCTATGGTCTGGAATGCATCTTAATGAAACCCATTTACTCATTTATATTTGGTCATCCACCTTGCATAGTTCTTGAGTAATTAGACCTATTGCTGATCAGTAAAATTGAGTTAAGATCCACTGAACATATTGTTATGACCCAACCTTAATAATTAAAGTTAAATTTGTCCAACAGCTACAATAAACATCACTTATTACAGTTTCGCACTAATTAACACAATGATCACTTCAAACTAAACCACCACAATAACTCCAAACTGCACTTTTAAAATCGCCAGGCGTTACTACTAATTCAACTGACTGCCAGATGCAGGGGACACAGATTCATGCGTGCCCCTGTAGTTGCAGCGTCTGGATGGTCTCCAATGACTGCCTGATGCTGTGTGTAGTTCATGGTAGCAGGTCTCATTGCTTTTATTTATGATGGGATGGGAACCTCCTTTTTTTATTTGGCGGAGGGAGAGTATGGCTGCTGTGGTTGGTAGAATCGCGGAACGATTCGTAACTGCTGATTGGTGGGGAGGCTCGAGGAACTCTCACGCGGAGAAGGCAGGATTTGTACGCCCGCCACTGGTCGTTACACTTCCGCCAGCCCGTAGAGAGTCCCGCGAGACTCCCGCTTGGAAATGCCGCCACAGGCGAGAGAGTGAAACGGGAGAAGACACCCGCAAAAGGTGGCGCTTGGCACACCTAAAGCGGGCGCAAACCCCAAGTCATCTGTTGGCATGCAACGGGACGGAACATGTGTGAGAGGATGTAAAACTGAGAATGACCGGGGGAGTGGGGCAGAAGGGCTCGTCAAGTAGGGCCTTAGGTTTCGCCTGATAACATTATTTTTGACAAACCAGGGAGAGCTAGAGATTTGTCGGAGTGTGATGGATTGGAAAGCTTCTAGTCGGGCAATAACGTCTTCACTGAGCAGGGACCAATAGGCGGGCGCTGCGTACGTTAGGACTGCTCTTAAGAAGAGTAGATAGATTGAGAGTTTCATGCGAACTTGCAGGGGCCCTCGATCGGATATAAATGGGAAGAGTTTGGCTTTCAAGAGTGACGCCTAAGTACTTTTCAGTACGTTTCCAAGCGATAGGGCTCCCGTTTAGGGAGAGGGGCTGGCATCGGGAAGATAATTGACGGAAGAAGGCGATCGCCACGGATATCTCCGTATTGATCGGCATCCGCCATTTCCGTAGCCAGTCCGGAAGCAAGGCGAGCTGACGTTGTACCACTCCAGCGGCAAAACCAATGTTTGCTGAACTGTAGTGGCACATGGTCAACTGGATGCATATATCCACATAATGCATGGATGCTTATATTTATAACCCACATAGATTCCAGAATAATTTGTCACTTTCCGAATGAGGAGTCGAGCAAACTGCATATTACAGGGATTCTGGAATCCACTAGAAACTGTGTCAACGTTGGACCTTGAACAAATTGCGGTGACAGGTACGGTCTGGAACAGCCTCGATTGTTGAGGCGTGATAAGTGACACGTGATTATTGTCTTTTGTAGCAATATTAAATAGTCGGAGATTACAGAGAAAAGTATTTTCTCTGAAAAAAATACTGAAAAGTTAGAATTTTGTATGGATCATGTGTGAAGCACATACTTTTGTAAGAGAGAAAGAAAACAATTTACACACAAGGTGCTGGAGGAAAATGAAATGGGTTTTATTGGGATAGATTGTATAAGAAAAGTGTTCAATCACAAGAAATTACCAAAGGCTGGAACGCCTTAATTGTAGGGTAAGACTGCCCAAGAGTATGCATTGAGCTTCAATTTTTAACCGATAGATTTCAGCATCTGTTGCAAGCAGGGGATGTGCTTCTTAACCAGCAGAAATCCCTTTGGCACGCGGCAGTCGAGATTCTTTCACCAAGAGAGGAGGCATGTTGAATTTGTTGCGTTACTACTATTTTGTTCTTATATTTGTCGCAAAGTACTACATTGTTTTTACATGTAAATGTTAATATTTTAAATTTTATTTTTTATATTTTATTATTACATGTTCCTGGTTCATATTTATTAGCAAATTTATTTAATACATGAAGTAGTTTCGATATTAAGATGTCCAAAAATCAAAATGGCGCGATGTCGTAAGAGTACGCACTGGCTTCTTTAATGCGTACTCTTGGGACACTTCATATGAGATTGTGCCTTCAATGAGTTTTCTTCATTCCAGGTACCATGTCATCAAAATATAAACGTAAAAGTGATAGGCAGTTGTTCACTCAAGCGCAATTGACCACAGCTCAAGATAAAATTGCAGCAGGCAGTAATGTGAGAGCTGCAGCGAAATTTGTGGGAGTACATGAGGCAACGCTGCGAAAGAGATTGAAATCAGTAAGTTCAATATATTTATTCATTTGGTCGTCTTATAGCATACTAACAATAGTAGGCCTAGGCCTACTATCCCTAAAATAATTATATAATTAATTAATAATAATTATGGTGATAGCCTATTAATTATTTTTGATAATAATAATAATAATAATAATAATGACTGCCTCCGTGATGTAGTGGTCAGCACGTCTGACTACTAATCCGGAGGTTCCGCGTTCGATCCCTGGCACCCCCGGAAATTTTTCCGAGGGAAATGGATCTGGAACGGGGTCCACCCAGCCTAGTGAGGACAAATGGGTAGCTACTTGACCGATTGGTAGCGGATCTGGTTAAGAAGGTTGGCACCTTAACAGGTTGAGAGGTGCGTGGTGCTAACCACATCACCCCTCTATCCACCAGCTGCTAGACAGTGGTGGCAACCTGGCTGACCGGCCTAGATTCCTCGAAGCTGTTGAGCCACAGATTTTTAATAATAATAATAATAAGAAATGTATCCTTTAGGAATGAATATTAATTTTTAAATGTTATTTTCAGGGAACAATACCAACTTCCTTGGGCAGATTTAAACAAACATTTTCGAAGCAGGAAGAGGAATCCTTGGTGGCTCGTATTAAGATTTTAGACAGCAAATTTTTTGGCATAACAAGGAAACAATTAATGGCTGTAGTGTTCCAATATGCTACACAGAATAATATTGCTCATCCATTCAACAAGAATAAGAAGATGGCAGGTGATAAATGGGTGAGAAATTTCTGCGAAAGGCACTCCTTAACATTATGGCAGCCGGAGAAATGCTCTCTAGGAAGAGCCATTGGGTTTAATAGAGTACAATTTGACAAGTTCCATAAAAACCTTAAAATAATCTTAGATGAGAACCCTGCACTTTCTGCAAGCGACATCTTTAATATGGACGAAACAAATGTGTCAACTGTTCTCAACAAGCTTCCGAAAGTAATTTCTCCAAAAGGGAAACGGCTTGTGTCAAAGGTTGTCTCCCAAGAACGAGGAGAGTCGGTGACTGCAGTTTGCTGTGTCAGCGCTGTGTGCGGGTTACTATGTTCCACCTGCTCTCATCTTTCCATGAAAGAGATTCAAACCAGAATTTTGTGATAGAACACCACCAGACACTTTGGGAATGGTATCTGATTCAGGTTTCATAAATTCAGAGTTGTTTATGACCTGGTTACAACACTTCACAAAATATGTGAATCCATCTCTCGAAAAGAAGAAATTGTTACTACTTGACAACCATATATCACATTGTACTTTGTCAGCAATTGAATATTGCCGAGGAAAAGGCATCATGTTGTTGTCTTTGCCACCCCATGCCAGCCACAAACTACAGCCCCTTGTTGTGGCATTTTTCGGACCCTTGAAGAAGTTCCTGTCAGAAGAATGTGATCGGTGGGTCACGGAACATCCAGGTCGACCTATAACAATTTATCAAGTGGGTGAGATTTTTTGCTCGGCCTACTCCAAGACTGCTTCTGTTGAAAGAGCTGTAAAATCATTCCAATGCACTGGAGTTTTCCCACAAAATCCCTCAGTTTTTAGGGATGAAGACTTCATGCCTGCATCAGTGACTGAGAGGGAGTTAGAAGGTCCAACGCCCTCTCAAGAATCTGATTTGGGAAACGAGGCTGGGCCATCGTATGAGAGGAAGAATAATGTAACAAATGGCCAAAATCAGGAAGCCAACATCCCACCAAGAAACCAGAATAGATTTCAAGATCAAAGCAAGTCTGCAGCCACAGAAATTCAAAGTCCTACAAGTAGTACGTCAGCTAAAGACCTTCTTCCTACCCCCAAAGGATGTAGAGGAAATAAAAGAGGGGGAAGATCAAAATCATCCACAATAATGACTTCCACCCCTTTCAAGAAGACTCTTGAGAAAGAAACTATTACAAAAAAGAAACCCAAGAGAAACGCGGCGAAAAAACTAACTTTCACATTGGAAGAAGGTGACGATGATGATGATGATGGGGAATGTTTCGATGACAAACAACATGATGATCCAGCCTGCATTTATCGTAACAGTCTGTATTCTAAATCCAAGTTTCGCGAAGGTTGGATCCAGTGCCAGAGCTGCCAATTGTGGGCCCATACTGAATGTGCCGGCGTTGAACGTCGAACAAAAATGTATAAATGTGAACTGTATATGTAAAAGTTTTTGGTTTCAATAATAAATAATTTTCTTCCTTATAGAACTTCGTTTTTATTGTTTTTATTTAGTGCGTACTCTTGTGCTCACTAAATGCGTACTCTTGGGACGCTGTATGCCTAAGAGTACGCATTTGCATATTTTAAGTAAAGGCAGCCTAGTATTTAAATAGGTCTTTTCATTAACACCTTAATATTGTTTCACTAACTTAACAAGGAAGAGATTAAGCTAATTTCCGCAACTCTAATTTGGACTAAAGTTAAAGAAATGTTATTACAAATAAAAAGTACGTACTCTTAGGCAGTCTTACCCTACAGTTTTTATATGGCTATGATGTTGAATGTATTTCTCAATTCTGTACATCGTCCCACTTTAATGGATTCAAAAGCGTAGGTTTCGTTTTCACTTCTTAATTTTATTTGAATAAAATATTAATTTACACCCCATGTGCCAAAAGGTTAGGGAAGATAGTCTTACATATTTTTATTTGAAAGGGTATAAAACTTAGCGGAAGACTTTATTGATTCTATTTACTTTTGTTATGAATACTTACAATCTATTTTTGCCATATGGGATGCCACTCCGTAAAAAATAATAAAAACGGGTAACAAAACCAAAAAGTAAGTTGTTCATAGTGAAAGTATAAGATATATATAATAATAAAAACGTTTGTGACGGTCCTATAATAATATTTATTAAAACAACAATTATATAATAATACCCAATAAATAAGTTGAAAATTGTAGGTATTTTGTATAAGCAATAATCGATTTTCATCAGTGAAGAGAAACAACGATTGCAATCAGTGTTGCGGAGGATTTCGATAAAAATCATCGATTTCTTTTGCTGTGTAAATTGCGATCGATAGCATTTGAACATTTCGTGTCGGTTTCGTATGGGAAGTATTCAGTATGCGGTGGTGGTTACAAACTTTGTACATACTTTATTGTTTATAATTTGGAAACATTTTTTTGTTTGTAATGTTTTTTATTGTGGAAAAACTTGTAAACGTGAGAGTCTCAATTAGTAAACGGTGTCGTGTTAAGTTTTTCAGGAAAAGTGTGTACAGTTTATTTGAATTAGCAGAGTTGCAAGTGTAAGGGTGGTATTTACTTGCAAATAGAATTTAGATTTTCCTGAGATTAGTGTAAAATGGTAAGTTACCAAGTCAGCGGTAGTTTTAAGGTGTAGATGTGTTGGTCAAATTAAAATGCGTACATGCATGCAGTGAGGTTTAGTTTCGTTATTCGTTGCAGAGGCGCTCATTCTACTGTATGTTTATAGTCATTTATGGTTACATATTTACTGTTTATAGATAAAAATGGTATCATGTATATTAGATATAAGATACAAACTGGGTATACCACAAATTGTATCATCATTTAGGAACATGCGATTACTTAAACAACTAGTTGTTAAGAGTTGTATGTTCAGATTGTGGGGAAAATTTTATTCGTCATTAACAAAAATTGTACAAATCTACAGTCTAACTTTAGTAAAGTTGTGGTGAGGCCTAGCTCAGTTATCAAGTCGGGCTCTTTTGTATTATCGTTAAAGTAAACGCAGTGTGGATGTTAGAAAATAAAAACATAAAACGCTTAAGGAATTCATTGAGAACATTGTTGTTACAGTGTCAGGTCTCTTTTGTATCAGGTGTCAAGTGTGTGATGTGTTCTTTAAGTATGTAATTCTTATATGATCTGAGTACTTGAATGTACACAATTTCTTAAACACTTCATGAATTGGTTACAGCTGATGTAAGTATACAAATCTCCAAAAATTATGTGATGTAATTTTTATTTAATTGTTATCAAACAAAACATAACAAATGTTAATATTATGGTGTTTGCTTTAAATAAATAAATTGAAGTTTATTGTCAGCCTAATAAAATGTCAAGACTGAACCTTTCACTTTCTCTTAGTGTTGAATATAGTTTTGTGAGACATGATTATTTTGTAACATTGGGAAACATAAACAGGAAGTTGTTACAGATGTGTGCTTTGTATCAGTTTAGTTCAAGGATAAAAGCTATTAAGGTGTAGAAAGTTCCAGCCACAGTTGACCAAAATTTGTTTGCAACAAAAGGTCAGGTGAACTAGTATTAATTACCGTTTATACAACATGTTTATCAGATATTGTTAAAAAAGAGATTGTAGGGATTTAGGTTGTGTGGATTCCATTCCAATAACATATTACATTAAACATACTATACTTATGCTCTGTATGACGGTGGTTGGCGTGTGGACCCTTGGCCTACCTGCTGTCTCTCCCCCATTGTAATACTTCCGCCCGGGCTCGACAGCAGCTAATTGCTGTGTGAGTCACCTCACTGTGCGTCCAGTATGAAACAATTTTTTTTTGCCTCGCCCAATACTGGTAAAATTTTGTTATATTTGAAATCAGCGAAATAATACGATGAAAATGACACCAAACACGACTAAGGAATATTAAAAATTGGGCGTTATAAAGCACTATGCACTGAAGAAGTGTATTAAAGTAGTTGTTGAGCTTTTACCTTGAAACACCTTAAAATTTAATATTTTTTATTAGTCATGTTTGGTGTCATTTTTTCATCATATTATTTCGCTGATTTCAAATATAACAAAATTTTACCAGTATTGGGCGAGGCAAATAAAAATTGTTTCATACTGGACGCACAATGAGGTGACTCACGCGGCAATTAGCTGCTGTCGAGCCCGTGCGGAAGTATCACAATAGGGGAGAGGCAGCAGCTAGGCCAAGGGTCCACATGCCAACCACCATCATACAGAGAAAAAACAATAACATGTTACAGGTGTGTGGAATCTTGTGAACATGACTTTCAAGGGGCAGGTCATAGTTACTGCTTTAATGTTCATGATCAGTTTATATTATAGAACTGTAAAAAAAAAACACAACTATTCCTTCATTTACAATTATGCCTTTTATTTTGATCTCATTGTTGACTGGTAATACTTGGCTCTAGGAAGCAGTGATGTCTGTCAACAAATAAACCTATTCTGTTGTAAATTGATCACACTAGGGAATCTTCCTATTAATAAGTTCATATTTTGAAAGCTGTTTATATTAAATTTAAGAAAATGCTGGTTGTTATTAATTTATTTTCAAGGTTGTAATTTACTTTTGTTGCTAGAACAAATTCTAACTAGATATAAACAAGTTTCAGTATAGTTTGCAAAGTACTTTACAGTGTGATGAAGGAAGTGTGTTGGGTAACTGTGAAAATAATATGATTTCGCATATAAGGTTAGGGAAAGATTGTTGTAGTTTTTTATTAGGCCTAGAGTGTGTAAAGAAAACTGTAATGAAAATGAAAGTGTTTAATAATTCAATTTATTCATTGTAACTCAGTAACATTAAAAACAGATTAAAACAAAAATAACAGTTTGAACTTATTAACAAGTGAAACACAGATATGAAGTAAGTGGGTATAATTGTAAAAACTGTCTGTAATATTAGCTAGTAATACATTTTACATTGTACTTTTTATATTATAAAAGTTAGTGTTTAATTTATTTATAAGTCTTCTTCTTAATTTGGAATCATAAGCATTTGTGGGGTTTTGCATTCTCAACATCCTCCTCCCTTCCTTGGTCATTCCTCTTCAGTTTTTACTCCAATTTCCTTCAGATCTTCCTCCACACTGTCCCCCCATCTCTTTGTTGGTCTACTGTACATTCTTTTTTGTGAAGGTTTCTGCTCAAAAGTCCATTTTACAGTTCTATTCTCATCCATCCAATCCATGTAATACATAATGATTTACTATATCTCACTACATCAGCTTCTATAAGTTGGTTGGTCCATATATATTTCTTAACACCTTTCGTTCAAATATTCGATGTGTGTGTTGCCATTATGTGTCATGGTCCATGCCTCAATACCATAAGTTAATATTGGCCTTATTAAAGTTTTGTATAAGTTAACCTTTATTTTTCAGACAACTTTATCTAACAGCTTAACACTATCTTTATAACACTATCCGATTGGGGGTTCTTTTTTAAAATTATTATGTTTATTATTATATTCGAATTTACGTTACGTTTAAATTA
Organism: Magicicada septendecula; assembly: GCA_034769895.1. Classification (NCBI taxonomy): domain Eukaryota; kingdom Metazoa; phylum Arthropoda; class Insecta; order Hemiptera; family Cicadidae; genus Magicicada; species Magicicada septendecula. The sequence goes on from CM068367.1 coordinate 68,415,000, forward strand.
ACTTGAAACAAAATAAAAGAGTGGTTGTTGTTTAAATTTAAATTCGTGGTTAAAATATTAAAAGTCTCATTAAAACAAAATTCATCTATGGGTGAAGTGTTCCTTTGAGATAACTCAGTGTTGAGAATGGTTATTTCTACTTGAAGGTGACCAATGTAGTAAAGTATTTTACCATACAACATTCAAGTTACTCACAGTGTTTACAATGGTTTAAATACTCTTGTTTTTTAAAGAATTCCCTTGTATTAAATAAAAAATAATGAAGTTGATTATATTTAAATGTTAGATTAACTTAAGTTAAAATATGAAGTATAGCAGTTGATTGCTTGATAATAGTTCTCGTCTGGTTGAAACTAGTAGTAGAAACTTCTTCTGATTACAGGTAGTCTGAGTAAGTCAAGTCCCGTAAAGTCTGGACAATATTATAAACAAACATATACTTTTACATACCTGATTGCGTTTACTTGAAGTTCACTAAACTGTCAACTCAGCTTACATTCATCAACTCCCTTTGGTTGCAAGGTTATGTCACCTTGTTTATTAAATTAGTGGGCGCCACACGGATTTATTTAGGGAAAATCCCGTGTAAAACCCATACATAAAAATTAATAGATGAAAAGAAAATTTAAAATAGTTGAGTACCACTTTTTGGCAATGCTATTCCAATATGTCAAACACAACAGAAGGTTGTTTAAGTTTATTAAAAGAAAATATTTAATTATTCAAAAAAAATAAAATAAATCAAATCAGGTGATGCTGTTAATAATGGGTTTATTTGCACCCTTATAGTGAATTCAAAAAATACACATAATGTAAACATACAAAGTTGTACAATGAAAAGTTAATTATTATATGCCTCATGCGGCTTGCTCAGAACATGAATTATAAATCTGGTTAAGTCCAGATACTATTTATTTTTAATATAAAATTATTACAATTATTAATATTAGTATTATTGTTATTATTATTGTTATTATTATCTCAGTTGTGAATTCTTTGAGACACGAAAGAAAACAATTATGCCTACACAGTATCCAATGATACAATTGATCAACATAGTTTGAAGTTACTTTTACCAAGTAATTAAAAAAAACGATCTATTGGAAGATCGTGCATTTCATCAACGCTTGCCTTTTTAATGACAATATTATTCAATTGAGAGCCCTTACAACTAACATATAGCTTACTTACTAATAACAAATTTGAATAATAAATCGAAACGTGGTGTAATCTTAAATACTGTTTTTGTGTTTTGCGTCAGTACAGGTTATGGTAGCAAAAATACAAGTTATTGCACTCAGATCAAGATTAATAATAATTGCACTTTTACCTTCAGAGTTTTAATTATTTTAATTAAAACCTTTTATCACTTAAGTAATCGGATTATAGTGATTACTTTATTTCGGCACTAATTCGCACAAGAACAGAATAATGCGATCCTCTTCTGATTAAAATGGATCGTGAATAATGACAATAAATTATTTTCTGTTCGTCATTCCCGCACAAAATTAAAATAAACTGCACTTGAACACTGTTGTTGGTTGATGATGAACTTGAAGTAAAGTTTCTCGTTGTTAACTATTGGTTCCGGAGTACAAGGTAGCTGACGCTATGTGTTATAAGAAAAACGTAGCGGAGACGAGCGTACGTCTGTTCTGCTTGTTAGTTAGTAAAGGTCTCTGTCAAAATTCGCTGGTTTGTCTTTATATACCCCTCTTTTGGATTGGGCTTAGGTAAAATTATCATTTTATAACTAATTTTCCTATTGGTCCAGACAGGTGGGACGAGGATGACGTATCACTTTTTGACGGTTGATAACGGTTTTTCTAACTGTCAAATGTTGAGATGATTGACAGGTCGCTTCTGTTGTCATTGTTATTGTTATTCGTACTCAGATTCCTGATGTACATTTATACAATGATGCTAACAGTTGTAATACGCTTAATACCGTCACGATTGAGTTGATATTATTATCAAATTAAAGATTGTTTTGTTTCCTTTAAATTGATATCACTCGATCTCGAATTACCTTCACTTTAACCGACATTGTTAGAAAATCAATGTTCGGGTACACTATTCTTACTGTCGTCTGCTCTTTATGAGTCGCCGATTTTACACTTTTGGTTAACCTTTCTCGTATCCACATAACATTTTATTAATCAAATGTTTATGTGCGGACACCATTAATACTGTACTGACGTTTTTTTTTCACTGAACTTTACTTGTACACCTTAATTCTATACCTAGTAATAAAAGATCCTACTGACTATGACATTTCGTTTACCGTTAGTTTGTTTTAAGCTACTATTTACAATTAAAATTATGGCTAAACCTATCGTTTTAATAACATTTTTCGTTATGTCAATGCATAACCATAGTTCTTGTGCATTTTATTTTGCACTGGTGATAATTAGTGATAGTCATTTTATTGACTAATGTTTGGTCTAAGTTTGTTAAGTGTATCGCCTACACTGAAATTTGGCCTTAATAATGCCTATTGGTTCTCAATTCGGTAAATTATAGAGACATCTTATTTGTATAGGATTCTCTTATATAAATAGCTCTCTTTTCTAATAGGTATATTTGATGCGGAAATACATCTTAATTCCTACAATATAGCCATTGTTAACATTGGTTTTGGTATTCATTATCTACTGTTCATTGTCACATTTATTATCAGAAAAATGCTGATTTTGCTTTCACAGTATTTAACTGCTCATTCGTTTATTTTTTTGTTCATAAATGACATTCGGTTTACATTAACCATTTACTGAATTGACAGTTGAATTTAAATCTATTCTGTCCATTAGTTCGTTTTAGTCTCAGTCTAGTTGTAGTGTCAAACAGCTATTGGGTTACTGTTTCACATGGCACTTCTGCTTTATTCTTCTCTCTTGGTTTCTTCTTTCTTGTTTATTTTGACTATTCTATACCTATTTACATGGTTATTCCGTTTTTATGAAATCTGATAACATACACTTAGGTTAGGTGACATCTTGTGATGTTACATATACACCCTCTTTAAAATTGATCATTTGAAAAATTTATATTTTGTAAAATTATCAATTCATGTCAGTTTCTTAGTATACTTCAATAAAAAATTTTCTCTTGTATTCTCTGATTTTTTTTTAAACTTATTATTGGTGTATTACTCTAGGTTGGCTTTTTATACAATGGTACAATTCTTAATTTACTAGTAATTTCAAGCTGCTTACTCTCTAAATCATTTAACTATAATGGATCTTGTTTCTCAAGTTAATTATTCCCTGTTTTATTTACATTCTACTTTCTCATTACATATCTTTGCATTCGTGATCATTTTGATGGTTATTATAATTTATACCTCACAGATTCTTTCATAATATTCCTTGATATAATAAAACAATATAATTCCCTAACTGTAGTAGAGGTTTTGGAATCAGGGTGGCTCACTATGGCTAACATCCTCTGCCGTTCCTCCCTACACATTCTCAGATTCAGAGGCATTACTCTTCTCTGTCTGAGTAAAAATAAACATTGCACCTGGCAATAGTTGCACTATCACAACTCAAAAAAAAAAATCACATATCATTCATATTCAATAATACAATATATTCACTATAATATACAAGGTATCAGAGGTTTTTATTTAGATCACATTTCTATCTTTATACTTGCTAACATACTTTCTTTCTGACAGGTAATTACTTCCTTTTTTAGACTTGATGTTTTTTAGCTATGCTTTTATCAGCTATATAGTTACTTATGTACTAGTTAACAATTTGTTGTGGTTCATTTAAATATTTTTTAAGATTATATACTGGTTTTGATGCTTATAGTACTTATGCATCCATTTGTTCTATCTAGAGTTCACAATATATTTCTGTTTTCACTATAGTCTATTAAATCTTTCTTAACGAGTTATATTCATCCTGAATTATCAGGCTTACATTGTTTGTATACTAAATGGTTTTTTCTTTTTTTTTTTCTGATGTTCTCTGACATATTCTTATGATGTATAATATTTGATAATTGACACACATTTTTCTTTCCTTTCATTTCATTATAACCATAGTTATTCTTACAATTAACACTCTTTGTTATTTTTCTTCTCTACTCCTTCAAGTGATGGTGGTTTTCACTTATTCTGGATGATTTTATACACTATATACTATACTGTAATTACAATTTCATTTAACAATATACTAATATCTATTTCATAGACATTCTTGGGGTTTTCATGGTTTGTTTCACAAATATTAATTTTTCTTTCCTTACATTCCATAATAATGTCCTTCTTTTATTTTACACATTTTTTTATACTGCCTCTCTACTCCTTCAAAGGTTAGTTGGGTGAACCTTTATTCTGGACGATTTTAATTTAACATTTGAGTTTTATGAGAGGTATACAATAATCATTTTATAAACATTAGGTCACATAGAATATTCATCTGGTTACATATTTTTCTCTAGGTATAGTACAGTAATTGTATTTTCTTATTAAATCATTTGATTGACCTTATCTAATATTCTATCCCCTGGGGTAATAGGTCTGGTACATTTTCATCATTAACAAATGGTTTGGTTTACATCTTAAATCTACACACTTTTGTAACTTGATAAGGCAGATTGACTAGTTATAGCTAATTAGTTACCTTCAATATTTTTGGTAGTTTAACAACAAATGAGTTTGTTTATATAGTAGTGGTTTTTTTTTTTTTTTCTTCAATATATACATTTTACTTTTTATATCATAAACGTTTGGGTGAGGAATGTTGCTTCCTATTACATATTATCTCTCCTTAATATTAATCATTTCTTATTCGTCGATATTCATGGGGTTATTTGTGCTCTTCCACTCTATTCCTATCATGCGGTTCTTCCACTTGGCGGCTACCAGATAGTCATTGGCTCCCCGTTTCCTTGCCTTCTTCCTCTCCTCATCTTTGGTATTCCTGTGTTCATTGTACTCTGGGCCTGGGCTATTATTGATGTCTGGCCCATCTTCTAATCCGGGTTGATCTTTGTTCTCCTGGTTGGACTCTTCCATCGCTTGGTCCCTCTTTTTCCGCATTTCCCTTATTCTTTGGGCGTACCCTTCAATAAGCTGGTCCAGTCGTTCTTGATCATTTTCCTTCTCCCTGTGAAGCCTCTTTCTTCTAGGAGTATTCACCTTAAATACCTCGTTGTTTATAATCTTCTCCTTCATAACATAGTCACTGGCATGTAACATTGTTTTAATCGTTCCGTCATCTGGGTTATCAATTAAATATTTCAATGGTTGGTTATTCATTAAGGAGTCAATTGATTTTGTTTGGTGTATTTTATTTGTCGGTATATTTACTTGAATTGGATTCTTATTTAATTTTTTACCCACGGTTTTATGGTGATTTATTTTTAATATTTTCATGAAGTCTTGTTTATACTTCTTACCGTTGGTTCTTGCTCTATGACTAATAATTGGGTTGTCCACGAAGTTAATCAATCCACTCCTGGTCATTTCTAATATTTCCCTCGTAATCCTCGTCTTCTTAGAGCGTATTATTCTCTTTATCTTTGTCTCTTTCTCTCCTGTTTTCTTTATTATCTTGTTCCTTACATTTTTAATGATAGTTTCTTTATGCTGAATGTTCCCTTCATTCCTATGGTGTGTATCCTCAGGCACCAATGCTTTCGAGTCTTCTTTATCCTCAGTTTGGTTATCAGTGTCTTTGAATTGTATACTTAATTCTTCCATGGATTCATCATTTGATACTTCTCCTATCTCTGAGTTGTCATCGTCCTTTCCTTCTTCATTATTCTCCGGCTCTGGACTCATTTGTTCCATGTTGTTGTCTTCGGATACCTTCCGTTCTTCTCCCCACTTCCGGTTATTCATGTCATCCATTTTTTGGCTAATTTTCATTAAGGTGGTGTTCAATTCTTTTCTAATTGCTTGGCTGTTATCGTCGATTTTAGCGTTCAGCGTGTCTATAGACTTATGAGTATCGTCAATCCTTTTATTTAGGTCCTCCTTTATCGACTCTATATTTCTATTCACTAAATCAATATTCCTTTGGTTCTCCTCCCTGGATTTCCTACCATCTTCTTGTAATGCTTCCATATTTTTGTTCATCGAGTCATTCAGTTTTTTATGAGATTTCATACCGTCTTCCTTTAATTCCATCATTATCTTCATCATCGCTTCCCATCTCATCTCTTCGGATGGTCTGTTTGGTTGTGGGAGTTCTTCAGGCCGTCTGGGTTGGTTGTCTACTGTCACTTCTATCTCTGGTTCCACGTGAGGTATTTCGTCGGTACTAGTCTCGATATTGTTGATTGTAATAATTCCTATCTCGTCTGTGGGTTGCTCTTCGTATGTATCTACATCCCGTTGCATCTCTCCTACCCTACTGTCCTTATATCTTGTATCGTACTGATGGGTGTGCGGCATGTTAATTTTTTCGTGTCTACCGGGCTAATATAAAATATAAAAAATATATTTATTTAATATTTTTTTAAGCCACACTAGTTGGTGCGCCAATTTATAACACTCTTATATGTGGGGTTTTATTATTATGTTTGGTATTTCCTCCTTTTATAAAGTCCCACGTTGGTATCGTCAATTTATAAGATTAAACTTATATGTGTGTGTTTCGTAGTTAAATCTGCCCCACGTTGGATGCGTCAATTTATAACACTATCCGATTGGGGGTTCTTTTTTAAAATTATTATGTTTATTATTATATTCGAATTTACGTTACGTTTAAATTAACTTGAAACAAAATAAAAGAGTGGTTGTTGTTTAAATTTAAATTCGTGGTTAAAATATTAAAAGTCTCATTAAAACAAAATTCATCTATGGGTGAAGTGTTCCTTTGAGATAACTCAATGTTGAGAATGGTTATTTCTACTTGAAGGTGACCAATGTAGTAAAGTATTTTACCATACAACATTCAAGTTACTCACAGTGTTTACAATGGTTTAAATACTCTTGTTTTTTAAAGAATTCCCTTGTATTAAATAAAAAATAATGAAGTTGATTATATTTAAATGTTAGATTAACTTAAGTTAAAATATGAAGTATAGCAGTTGATTGCTTGATAATAGTTCTCGTCTGGTTGAAACTAGTAGTAGAAACTTCTTCTGATTACAGGTAGTCTGAGTAAGTCAAGTCCCGTAAAGTCTGGACAATATTATAAACAAACATATACTTTTACATACCTGATTGCGTTTACTTGAAGTTCACTAAACTGTCAACTCGGTTATGTCACCTTGTTTATTAAATTAGTGGGCGCCACACGGATTTATTTAGGGAAAATCCCGTGTAAAACCCATACATAAAAATTAATAGATGAAAAGAAAATTTAAAATAGTTGAGTACCACTTTTTGGCAATGCTATTCCAATATGTCAAACACAACAGAAGGTTGTTTAAGTTTATTAAAAGAAAATATTTAATTATTCAAAAAAAATAAAATAAATCAAATCAGGTGATGCTGTTAATAATGGGTTTATTTGCACCCTTATAGTGAATTCAAAAAATACACATAATGTAAACATACAAAGTTGTACAATGAAAAGTTAATTATTATATGCCTCATGCGGCTTGCTCAGAACATGAATTATAAATCTGGTTAAGTCCAGATACTATTAATTTTTAATATAAAATTATTACAATTATTAATATTAGTATTATTGTTATTATTATTGTTATTATTATCTCAGTTGTGAATTCTTTGAGACACGAAAGAAAACAATTATGCCTACACAGTATCCAATGATACAATTGATCAACATAGTTTGAAGTTACTTTTACCAAGTAATTAAAAAAAACGATCTATTGGAAGATCGTGCGTTTCATCAACGCTTGCCTTTTTAATGACAATATTATTCAATTGAGATCCCTTACAACTAACATATAGCTTACTTACTAATAACAAATTTGAATAATAAATCGAAACGTGGTGTAATCTTAAATACTGTTTTTGTGTTTTGCGTCAGTACAGGTTATGGTAGCAAAAATACAAGTTATTGCACTCAGATCAAGATTAATAATAATTGCACTTTTACCTTCAGAGTTTTAATTATTTTAATTAAAACCTTTTATCACTTAAGTAATCGGATTATAGTGATTACTTTATTTCGGCACTAATTCGCACAAGAACAGAATAATGCGATCCTCTTCTGATTAAAATGGATCGTGAATAATGACAATAAATTATTTTCTGTTCGTCATTCCCGCACAAAATTAAAATAAACTGCACTTGAACACTGTTGTTGGTTGATGATGAACTTGAAGTAAAGTTTCTCGTTGTTAACTATTGGTTCCGGAGTACAAGGTAGCTGACGCTATGTGTTATAAGAAAAACGTAGCGGAGACGAGCGTACGTCTGTTCTGCTTGTTAGTTAGTAAAGGTCTCTGTCAAAATTCGCTGGTTTGTCTTTATATACCCCTCTTTTGGATTGGGCTTAGGTAAAATTATCATTTTATAACTAATTTTCCTATTGGTCCAGACAGGTGGGACGAGGATGACGTATCACTTTTTGACGGTTGATAACGGTTTTTCTAACTGTCAAATGTTGAGATGATTGACAGGTCGCTTCTGTTGTCATTGTTATTGTTATTCGTACTCAGATTCCTGATGTACATTTATACAATGATGCTAACAGTTGTAATACGCTTAATACCGTCACGATTGAGTTGATATTATTATCATATTAAAGATTGTTTTGTTTCCTTTAAATTGATATCACTCGATCTCGAATTACCTTCACTTTAACCGACATTGTTAGAAAATCAATGTTCGGGTACACTATTCTTACTGTCGTCTGCTCTTTATGAGTCGCCGATTTTACACTTTTGGTTAACCTTTCTCGTATCCACATAACATTTTATTAATCAAATGTTTATGTGCGGACACCATTAATACTGTACTGACGTTTTTTTTTCACTGAACTTTACTTGTACACCTTAATTCTATACCTAGTAATAAAAGATCCTACTGACTATGACATTTCGTTTACCGTTAGTTTGTTTTAAGCTACTATTTACAATTAAAATTATGGCTAAACCTATCGTTTTAATAACATTTTTCGTTATGTCAATGCATAACCATAGTTCTTGTGCATTTTATTTTGCACTGGTGATAATTAGTGATAGTCATTTTATTGACTAATGTTTGGTCTAAGTTTGTTAAGTGTATCGCCTACACTGAAATTTGGCCTTAATAATGCCTATTGGTTCTCAATTCGGTAAATTATAGAGACATCTTATTTGTATAGGATTCTCTTATATAAATAGCTCTCTTTTCTAATAGGTATATTTGATGCGGAAATACATCTTAATTCCTACAATATAGCCATTGTTAACATTGGTTTTGGCATTCATTATCTACTGTTCATTGTCACATTTATTATCAGAAAAATGCTGATTTTGCTTTCACAGTATTTAACTGCTCATTCGTTTATTTTTTTGTTCATAAATGACATTCGGTTTACATTAACCATTTACTGAATTGACAGTTGAATTTAAATCTATTCTGTCCATTAGTTCGTTTTAGTCTCAGTCTAGTTGTAGTGTCAAACAGCTATTGGGTTACTGTTTCACATGGCACTTCTGCTTTATTCTTCTCTCTTGGTTTCTTCTTTCTTGTTTATTTTGACTATTCTATACCTATTTACATGGTTATTCCGTTTTTATGAAATCTGATAACATACACTTAGGTTAGGTGACATCTTGTGATGTTACAATGGTCATCAGCTTTTTGTATCCGTAGTAGCCTTTTGTAAATGTGATGTAATTTTAACAGTAATTCTGTTGGTTTGTTAAGTTCCTAAGTAGGCTTCAGCATGACTGAATGTATACTTAGCAATACTAAAGCCATTATTAATATTGCTTTGGCTAATTTCCATGTATTTTGATTTACTGTCAATATGTAGTCCTCTCTTAGATGTTTGAATGTCTAGTTTTTCCAACGTATCCTTCAAAAGATCTTCTAATTCGGGAAATGGTTACTATGTTGTCAGCATGAGTGCAGAGCTGAATGGATTTAATTCCAATATAACCACACAATTCTGATTTTATTTTTGCTACGTTTAATGTCAAATTGAATGAGATTGCTGAAAGTGCATCACCTTGCCTAACTACAGTGTTAACTATCAGAAGTACAGATTAATTCGTTTTTCACGTTGATTGTTGCTTTAGATCCTTCTAATGTGGCATTGGTAAGTCTTACCAACTTCGTTTGTACACCTAATACCGTTAATCATTTGTATTCTATTTATAGTATCAAAAGCACGCTGACAATCTATGTATCAATTATGCAAGTTCATATTGTTACGCAATACAGAACATTCTTGAATAATGGAGAGTATTGTTCTACATGTTTCTCGCCTAGCCCATCAGGTGCATGTTTCTGCCAAGGCCTCACTGAAATATCCTCTAGAGTTTTCGAGTGTCTGTTGATGCGTATTAAGGATTATTCTGGAACATTTGTGCTACCTATTTAAATGACAGCTGCCGCTTAGGAGTCAGTTTATGTCAGGTGATTTACTCAGTGCATCTCAAGTGGTTAATAGTGAAAAGTGATTATTTGCGGGACTCTATTAGTTGACATTATTATTGCATGTGGACAAATTTAATTTGAATTATTGTACGAGTATAATCTTGTTGAACAACTTGTAATTACAATCTGTTATTTGTGATTAATTAAAGCTGGTAATTAGTGACTTCATTGGTGTCTGTATTTTGTTTTCCAGTGTACTATACGACAATCAGTGAGACTGCTGTAACAATATTATACTCATATGCTTTCTCATGAATTTTCCATAAGAAACATATATAAGATATACATTCACTTTTATTTTACAAACCACAAACAATAGGCAACTCAAAGTAAGTGACCAAACACGATGTCGATGTTAGGGTAACACACAGAAAAAATATATCATGCTCACTTTTTTATTGTACAGTTCAAAAACAGTATACAACTCCAAATTAAGGTGAGGTTGCCCAAGGGTCACCTCTTGTGGGTTCCTATACTGGACTTCCATTGTATTACAAAACTCGTTTTTTAACACAGTTCATTTTTCAACACACTAGCTCACATACCAAGCATATCTAATTGGAATAATGTTATAAACACGATAGGCAGTATGTTGTGATTTTTTAAAACCATAATTGTTTACAGAGAAAAGTAAAAACTAATGAGAAGTTTATAAAGTTTAAAGCAAAAGGAAGTTTTTGTTATATAATGGGAGTCCGGTTAATAACCCGCAAAGGCCACTTCATATTTCTTTGAGTTGTGTATTGTTAGTGGTATATAAAATACAGCTGAGAGTAATTTTTTATGTATAATGTTTTTGTGTGTTTCAGTGTTAAACTACTGAAGTCATATTTTTGTTATATATATATCAGTGGCGGCCGCTGCTTAGGTTGCACAATTGCACAACTCCCATTAAATCCCCAATTGTATTTTAAATTATAGAATTATGAATAAAACAATAACTAATAATAGTGTTTCCATGCTAAATAATCATAATTAATCATTTGGCGAGTGAAAAGCGCAGACCAATACAAAAACCGTACACGCTCTTGCTGCGGTGTACATGGCAAGTATGCACCAACTGTGACGCGCTTTGTATATGGGGAAATACACTGGTAGTGCTGTGGCTGGCTAGACTCGGGTGCTCCTGTTGCAACAATTTAGGCTCGCTTGGTGTGATTAGGGACTGCAAACCCTGCTTGTATGTTACGGTGCCACCAGTCTGTTAGTAAATAACACGTGGTGCGCCAAGTAGGAATTAGTAAGTTTATGTTGTTAGTGTCGGTCGAATTTTTTGTGAATTTTGTCGTTATTGTCAGTCCAATTCATCGTTAAATGTAAATAGTAGTATTATTTTGAATGTTCATCACTTCTTTCACAGCACTTAAATATTATTATTTAAGGCACTTTCACTTGTGAAAAACTTACTTTTTGTTATTTTCTCAAACGTCGTTTTGGAGTGGTTTCCTCCTTCCTCAGTGAAGTTTAAATGCGGAATGCGTCAAGGCATTGGTAATCTGTCGTTGGCGTTGGTAATTTGACAGATTACCAACGCCTTGACGCATTCCGCATTTAAACCTCACTGAGGAAGGAGAAAACCACTCCGAAACGACGTTTGAGGAAATAACAAAAAGTAAGTTTTTCACAAGTGAAAGTGCCTTAAATAATAATTGGTAAATAGTAGTACATATTGTAACGGAAGTTTTTCTACAAGTACAAGTGTTGATATATAGTTTGTTGTGTGATTATTATAGATATAGATTCGTAGATAGTACGATAATATTTTATAACCCTTCTTAGTGGATCTTCACTCACTTCTGCCCCGCGATGGAGCGCCAACTTGTAAATGAACTTTATAAGTTGTAAAACATTCGTTCGTGGGGTTGTAAAAATTTAAAGTATAAAGTTTAAATGTTGTTTGTTGTTAAACGTGTCAAAATGTATGCTCTCAGTCGTGTACGGGTAAACCGTATTCTGCTCTGCCGCATTCAAACGTTGCAAACGTTGCCGCCTCGCCACCTGATTGGCGTACAGCTCTCTGCAGTATTACCCAGCTTGCGTCTCGCTTTAACGCCTTCACTTCAATAATTACTAGTCGTAATTCTAAATTAACGGAATCAAACATACAGCATTGCAGATTGAGAACATTTATTAATCCCTTAGAATATTTCACTTGGTTTATTATACATCAAAATTCGTTTTCGGCACCGGCTATTACAATTGTGTAGTTGGTACTTGCTCAGCTCAGTTGTTTACAATCAGTCAATAACTCTAGTTTACAGTAAAAATTATCGTTTTTTCTCAGGGGTGTAAAGTCCTTTTGGCTACAGAAATATATACTTACGGCTAACACACAACAAGTTATAATAAATCTTACAACTAATTACATAAATAAATCGATATCTCATTACATTTGACTAAGTAATCACCAATGAAAACTTGCTGAAGCAATTTATGGTTATGTTTCGTTTGCCAGAAGTTCGTTATTAGAAGATTCGTTAATTATTTATCATATTTTACTTTCTTAATAATTGTTAATTTGTTATAGTTAAATAGTGAATTTAAATAAGCATTTATTTTGACTCGGAATAGTGATCAGTGATTTTGAAATAGTTATATTTAATTCAGACCAAAATTTGTGAATACGCTTTAAGGGATAATGTTTATACTCATCAGTTACTTGTTGCTGAAGATCCTGATGTCGTCTTCTTCGATAGATAACTCCTGGGCTGTCGTCTTCTTCTATGGATAATTCCTGTCGTCTGTTTCCCTCGTCTCGGCACTTTTCTTTGCTACTTCAGGCCTCGTAATTCTTCAGTTGGTGTCGTCTTCTTCTTTTAGGAGGTTCCACTGATCTTCATATAGTGTCCGTGGTCGTCTTTCTTCGTCACGGCGTCGCTTCGTCTTCTTTGGATCACTACGGTTTGTTAAATTAATTTTTTATAAATAAAATTTACGTTCAGGATTCCCTGTACTGTTGTACTTGTCTTCTATTAGTTTTAAATAGTTTTGAAATTGTTTGAGGAATAATAATTTAATGTTAATACGAGAGCTACTCGGTCCACCCTCTGGCGTTGGTTAATAATGACTTACTGAAAATCTAACGGTTTTTTGGCGTTATTTTTCTTGTTGCTATGGTTACTTCATAAATTATGCTAATTTTTCATTGGTTATTAACTCAGGTTATTGTTAGGATTTATCGTCTTTTTTCGTCTATTTCTACCAAAATATCTTCAACTGAAGATTACTACTTTGTTCTAATAGCTAAGGTCATCACATTAGTACCATTCTTCCTAATTTTTTATGATGAACATTTTGATACCCCTCATGCCTACTTTTGGATAGCTAATTACATTTTTACTATTTTCCCAATTTTACATCTTACACATATTTTATTCAAAATTAGTTGTTAATCACATATTTTGGTACTATGAATACCCACTTACATGGTTTAATCATTTGGCACGTTCTGCTTTAACTTTGGATTATTATTTGTTCTCAAATTAATAAATTCATGTTCAACAGTTTGGCTTAGAGCCTAGATTCCATTCTACTTCCATCTAACATTTCTTACTAACATTCCTGGTAACTCTAATACAATTTACAAACAAAACAAACAATAAACATCAGTATCCCTAACTCTAATTCTTACTATTAAACATTTCTTTTCAGGTTCTACCCTGAAATAACTTTTAATTACTGTTATCTGCTTACCCTACAATTTACTCTATGCTATGATTTTCTGAACATAAACAAAATTCTTAATACTTACTTAAAGAAACTTAAAGAAACTCTTATAATACTATTGACAAACTGTTCCTTGCATGATATGTCCTATCTACTATTCCCTTCACTTAAATACAGTGTTAGTCCTTCTTAATTTGCTATACATTCTGATACCTTAACTCTTACCTTAATATATAATCTTGATATCTTATTACCTAAATTAACAATATTACAATTAGTTCAATCTTACCTACTAGTGCACAGTTTATCACAAATTGTTTATCTGTTTAACATAGTTGGCTTACATAATATTTAGTTCTACACTCTCACTACACTTTTTCTTTCATTAGAAAGTTTCTATAATTACTACCCTGCTCACTTTGTTTCATTATTCTATACCTATCACTTCACTACTTATTTAGTTTTACACACACACTTTTAGGCTTATTCACTTGTTTATTCATGGGTTGTCTGATTACTTTAAATCAGTGTGTGATTATGGTCATTTATAACTATTTACCTCCAAATCACACTGATCACTTTTGGTCATCATTCTAATATTGCTTTTGTTTTGGGCTCAAAGTATTGTTTATAGCCTTTGGCCATTACTATTACAATTAGTTTGGGGTATGGTTAGCTTCTAACCCCCCTACATTATACTATACAATTACATTCTTTAAATAACAAGATACATGTGATACTATTACCCTTCATTAATCTTATTGTCCTAGCTACATCTCATATACTACAGACATCAATTCATTACTAAATTTACAATATTCTGTTCACTTTTTGGGATGACTTGATTGTACTTAAACTTCTTCTTCACTGTCTCTTGGTTTTCTTTTGGTTCCTATCCGATCTATTGTGTCAAGTCTGTCGGGTTAATAGTCATTTGTCATTTATTGGGTTACTGGGTTATTGACCTTTAAGTTCATAATTTTTTTTTTTTGCCTCTTACTCTCATCTTCAGCTGTTTATTTTATAATTAAATACCATTGAATCTTTGCTACCTTATGTCATGTTACAAAGTGTAAATATAAGTGGTGTAGTAGTGTGAGTGCAGATACGCACCGGTATCTACGATAATGTTGTTTTTTATACAATGTCGTAATTATAACTATTATGGTTATTAGTGTGATTGTATTGTTTAATGGGTGCGTATTAATAGTCCACTTCTTTGATTTAAAATGTTTCGCGCACTTTGATATATACCTCCCTCACTTACCACACGTGGATATTTCAGTCCTGTTCAGTGACGGTTCCGCTGAAATACATACACTTTACATACAGATAGATATTCAGGTTGAATATTCAGTATAGTTATCACACACAATATAAATGAAATAATATCTAAATAATATTCTGAATTATTAGATCTATTTAAACTCTTCCGCCACCTTTGGTAGAACTGATTAAGAATAAATGAACTAATTTAGAATTGAAATGATACTCTTTTCACTGGTAATAAAAGTGGAGGTTTATTAACAATTCGAGATATTATAAAATCTTTGAACAATGAACAATCAATAGCTAACAACCTTTTAGATAATAATTACAAATAAAAAATTCAAAATAAGACTCTGTTCAGCCTCAAGGCTGGTAAACCTGTTATTTGTACAATAGTTTAATCTCAAGAGGTTATGTTCTCTTGTATCAGTGAATTACCATATTCGTAAGGTTCTTTTAGGTAGCATGATACCAGGTACAAGATGTAATATTAATAACGATATAAAATGAACAATAATTAATAATAAACAAACAAATATAAAAATCGAAAATTAATACCATATATCTGATAGTTATGGTACTATCGTACGCGGGAATGCGCACGCAACTTTTAGTACTCGTCTGACAATTATCAAGCTCGTTGGCTTGTACAGTTGAAATGTATCACTTTATTTTAATAATTCGCTTTGAGAATTATCTATTTGCAAGAGAAAAATTTATTAAAAAACTCTTGTTATTATTTCCATCTGGTTTGGATTTTACTTGAGAACAGACTGGTAACAGTGAAATTGGCAAGTTACCGTTACGATTCTAAGGTTATGTTATAACGGGTATTGTTATAATGGTTAACTATTTCTTAATATTTATTATTTCTTAATCTAAATATAAACACATTATTCGTAATATATTGATGTGTTATTATCAGGATTACATTTATTCTTTCGTATGAAAGTTAATAATGTTTACTTTAAAACATCGAAAAATCAAGAAAACAATTTTAGTCAATTGAGTGACCATTGTTATTACTCGTATTTAGTAATAAATGCTTCAAACATAACTTTTCAATAATGATAAATAATTAAAATATTTTTTCAATATTTTAATAATTGTGAATTAATATTTCTTTTAATTCTGATAATTCAATCATGGTTTTTGATACTTCGCCTTTTCTGACTTGCGTAGTATCAAAATTATTTGTTTACGAAATTATTATTTCTGTTTCAATATTATTTAAATAAAAATTGTACTCCCTGTTTTTTATCTTTCACAACACTCGCAAGTACGATTGACATTATACACTAATCGTACTTGTTTAAATAAATAACTCCGCACATTTCACTCGTATATATTGGTGTAGTGTTAAGGTTATGTATGTTGGTTTACTTAATGTCACTGCCGCGCACAAATTCAAAATTAAAACTTTTTCATGTTGGCGAGTGGCGTGGCCTCTCCGTCGAAAGACTGATCGTGAACTGTGATGCTTCCTCGAAGCGTCTCTTTCTCGTCTGCCTAAGGTTCATTCATTCTATTGGTTGAAAAAACTATACTCTCTGACCCAAAAGCCTTTTTTTCTTAAAATATTTAATTTTTTAACATTCAGTTTTGAGTTTGAGGCTTTGTGACGTCAGCACTGGTACAAAAATTTAATTGAAAAGTTTAAAATCACAATAACTTTCTTAATCTATGTCCTATCGTTAAATGGTTGATGTCAGTGAATTGCGGACATCCTGTGCTTTAATTTAAGTCTAAGAATGATTATTTTCCGTCCATCACTTCTATCACTAGAACGATTTTATTAATTATTTGTGGTGTATTTTATTTTTATAAGTCTATTACACCAAATTTTACTTATTTATATTAAAACACTTTTTAAATAAACACTCTGAGTCCATATCTCAATTGGTTTGATTCAAAATTTGGGAATAATTGTTCCCTAAACAATATCTCGTTATGGCGTCTTTAGGCGTCCATATTTGATTTTTCATAAGTGTGCTTAAAACTAATTTTTCTTATTTAAAACAGTAATATTGCGATCTAATAATACTAGTGACGTCTATTTACATAATTTTACACTAGAATATTTGTATATGACTGTGTTTAATCTACTATTTACATTGTTTTAGTCCCCTCCTATCTCTCTTATACAATTGTTACCTTATTTCTGGTTTTCTCTATATAAATTATATCATGTACTAATTGTAATTAGTGTACACACATTGTACCTAATTCATTATACATAATGGTTAGCTTTTAGCTAGTTCAGAACCCTTCAATTTTTCAGTAATGGGTCTGTTTATGTTGTGTCATATTATAGTAGTCATTTATTTTTGTTAATACAATAACTAAGTTGTTATTGTTACACTTGGTTTGGGTTTCCAAAGTAGTGTTAGACATTATTCTGACTCTTGATAATGTTTTCATTTACTTTTAAACAAGTTTACATGTTATATTTTTCATAAATAACTTGCTCCTCATGGTTTGTTTACATCTGGGTTCTTTCATTATAGTCATTTGGTTTTTAATTATTTGTATATAAAATGACTGTTTTTATGGTCATAGTCTGTTCTCAAAGTAGCATTGGGATTCCCTCTTACTACTGGTAACAACCTTAACAATCTGTGTTCAATCTTTGATACAGTATTTTTCTTAGCTAGTTAGTTATACAATGGTTCAGCTTACTTCTGGTTATATGTACATAGTTAGTTAGTTTACAATATTTTGGTTACAATGCTGTTATTATTATGTTCAGAATCTGTTCTCAAGGTAGTACCAGATATTTATCTCACTACTGGTAATACTTTTATTAACATTGGTATTTGTTTTGATATTGTATTTTGTCTAACTAAATTGGCATACTTGTTCCATCTCTACTATCTCTGTGTCATCATATTTGCTTTGTTTTATTTGCATGGTGCTGCAATATAATACATTGTCTCTTAGGATTTATTATTATTTATAACAAATTCTTGATTGATATCATAGTTGATGATCATTTATTTACATTAACATGTATGATTTTCTGTTTCATAGGTGTCTTCCCTATGGGGTTATGTAACAAATGTACCACATGTTTTAATGCAGTATTTTTCTACTACTAACATGACTTCAGTATGGTATCTTACTATAATATTTTAATTATTTTGTTACACATGTTTATACAACTCCTTCTTAAACAATAACACAAATCTTGTTGTATTAATTACAATATTTTCCTGGTCATTGGTTGAATTCAATTCCTGTCACTTTGTTTGATACATAACAAAGGTTTTTTATTTGTTGTCAGTTCTCTATGAACAATAACATAATTGTTCTATTTTATTCTATTCTGGTGGTCTTATGATTATCTGTATTGATCACAACCTTTATTAAATTAGTCACACTCATTGTCTGTGTTTATTTGACTATTTTAATTCTTGCTGTTTCATTATGAAATTAACATATTTTCTTACACTATAAACTTCATCACTGGGATTGTTTGTGTGGTTTATTCAGTTGAAATTAGTTAACTATTCACAGGTTTCCATCTATGTTAAGTACTCACTGTAATTGTTTGTGGTTCCTTAAATGTTAAACACTGGTTTTCTTTTCATATTTGATAATCATCACTCCTTTAGTCATTTATATAGTCTTTAGTACACGTGGTTTATGTTGAGTCCTTGCATGATCCATCCATCTTCTTCTCTCTTCATGGTACGCTTCCTTGTCCTTCTTCTTTCTTCTTTAATATTTTCGTTGTAGTCATTATCTTTATTTATTTATTTATTTTGTCGGTTCCCCTCACTGTTGGATCCTATTGGGTCTGGTTACTGATATTTTGTTTTGGCTCATGGCATTTTCTTTCTTCATTTTGTATTTGATGTTGCTATGTTAATGTTATCTTCTTCATCGTTGGATTTTTATATTAATATATTTGTAGATACACACTTTTATATACTTAGGTTTATTTATCTAGACATACTTCCATGCTTTTCTCTTACTTGACGTTATATTAGCTTATATTATGTAACTACCATATTTGGTAACGTTACAATATAAAGGATTAAGGTGCCGTAGTGTAAGATATTTATTATGTTTAACTGGTAGGACGCAATGAATTCTGTCGTAAAATTAACGAAAACGCTGTTCAGTTTACATCATATTGAGGAAGAAAATTAAATTACGAGAGTAGGCAGGCTACACCAGATCTTTCAGATTTAATCAAAATGTAAAATCAGGTAACAGAATATTTAATCTTAAATTTAAAAAAGATTTATACAATAAATATTCATGGTTATGTGGGTGATACTAAAATTACATTATTTTGTTTGCCTTACGTATTGTTTGGAGGGGAGGAGACTTGGACATTTTCTGTTCAGATAATAAAACAATTTAATACCATCCAACCGAACTGCAACCACCAGCTACCACGTATATATTTATATATATATATATATATTTTTCAATCACTTTCTGCTACAGTCCGTTTCTTGATGTATATAATACATTTAATATTTATATATAGATTTACCTCAAGATGTTATTTTTCTATTTGGTGGAACATGTTTCGAGAGTTCCTGTTCTCTCATCTTCAGCCTTCGCCATCTTGTTTCTGGTGAAGTATTTGTGTGTTGGCTTCTGGATGTTATTAAGGTAGTTTGTTGGTCTTTGGTCTTTTAAAGTTGCATTATTGTGTGTGGTTGTGGTATCTGTTTTTGTATTTTGTGTATTTTCGATGTTGAGCATTATTCAAATATTCAAAGCACTCAACATCGAAAATACACAAAATACAAAAACAGATACCACAACCACACACAATAATGCAACTTTAAAAGACCAAAGACCAACAAACTACCTTAATAACATCCAGAAGCCAACACACAAATACTTCACCAGAAACAAGATGGCGAAGGCTGAAGATGAGAGAACAGGAACTCTCGAAACATGTTCCACCAAATAGAAAAATAACATCTTGAGGTAAATCTATATATAAATATTAAATGTAATATGTATATATATATATATATATATATATATATATATATATATTTCAATCACTTTCTGCTACAGTCCGTTTCTTGATGTATATAATACTATAATACCTATAACTAATTTACCTCAAGATAAATATATCTTGAGGTAAATTAGTTATAGGTATTATAGTATATATATATATATATATATATATATAGTAATTTAAAATTTATATTTGTATTACCTCAAGATGTTATATTTTTCCTATTCGGAAGATGTTTTGAGAGCTCCCGTGCTCTCATCTTCAGCCTTCGCGATCTTGCGTCTGGTGAAGTATTTGTGTGTTGGCTGGATACTATTAAGGTTTCTTGTTGGTCTCTGGTCTTTTAAAGTTGTATTATTGTGTGTGATTGTGGTATATGTATTTGTATTTTGTGTATTTTCGATGTTGAGTGCTTTGAATATTGTGTCATATTTTGTATTGATTTGTATTTGTTCAGGTATTAGTTTGTTTTGTGTTTTATGTTTGTATATTTGTAAATTTTCCCAAATGTTCATTATGGCCCCTTTGTGTGGTATGTGTTTTATTAGTGTCACATTGGTTATGTCTGGGAATTCATGTCCTGTGTTTACTGCATGTGTGGCTAAATTGAATTTATATATTTCTTGTTTTTTGTATGTGTTTAGGTGTTCAAAATAAAGTTTTTTCAGCTGTTTTTTTTTGTTTGTCCTATGTAACATTTATTGCAATCTTGGCATTCAATTTATATATATATTGCAACGTGACAAGCTGTCTCAGTATAGGTAAATGTGGAGAATAATTATTATCAGCTATTATGAGTGTCCAGAACGATAGAAGAATGCTTGGAAATAAATAGTATTAATAAAACAATTAAAATTAATAGGATAAATTAGAAAATAAGACAATGTAAAACTATGAAGATATAATTTAATATGTGAGTGAAGTGTTGTGTAATGTGGGTAGCAAATAGAAGGTTATGGAAGTATATTCATGTGTTACAAAGATGTGTTCTTGAAGATTCAAGAACAAGGAAGTTGCCGATCACGTGGGTGTCCTGAATATAATAGAGTAAATAGAAAAGACGCCTACGCTCATATTGGCGGTGACGTCATTCGGCAGCACGGCGGCATACATTCAGCTGTGTTATAAAAGGAGTAGCCAGTCTTCTCTCAGCTCTCTCCCTGAAAGTTCTCTCTCTGAAAGTACGTCATACAGTACTCAGTAAAGGCGGTTGCGGTGGGCATCGATTCCAGGCAACATCAATTCAGACAGTCCTTTGGCCCGTAGAGTCATGTTAGCGAGTGTCAGCAGGAAACCATCACGGTGTGCGAGATAGTCGGCTACCGTTCCTGAGCATCGTTTGCTGATCGTGGCAGCTGGAATACGGAAACCTAGAGCAAGGCAGTTCCTGGGGGCGGTTGCTGGAACGTAGAACCGAGACGACGGATCGCTGGAGGCCGGATCGGGATCGTCGACCGGGTGGACAAAGAAGACGACCAAACGGGGAAGCCAAATTTAAAATTGTTATCAAATTATAAAACTTTAAAGTATAACGTAAAAGAACATTAATTTTGTAACATGACAAAATGTTACCTAACCTAAATGTATGTTATCAGATTTTATAAGGACAAAACAACAATGTAAATAGGAATATAGTAGTAAAAATAACCAAGAAAGGAGAAATCAAGAAAGAAGAATGAAGCAGAAGTGCCACATGAAACAGTAACCCAAAGACTGTTTGACACTACAACTAGACTAAGACTAAGACAAACTGATGGACAGAGTAAATTTACATTCAGCTGTCAATCAAGTCAGTAATTGATGTAAACCGAATATTATATGTAAATAAAAAATGAATTAATAAGCAGTTAAATACTGTGAAATCAGAATTAGTATTCTGCTGATAATAAATTTGACAATGACTAGTAAATAATGAATGCCAAAACTAAAATTAGCAATGGCTACATAGTGAGAACAAAGATGTATTTCAACATCAAATATACTTGTGAGAAAGAAAAACTATTTATAAGAGGGATCTTATACAAATAAGATACCTCCACAAATTACCGAATTGAGAACCAATAAACGTTGTTAAGGCAAAATTCCAATATAAGCGATATGTCTTAACAACGCCTAGACCAAGCATTAGCCAGTAAATTGACTATTGGGAATTAACATAAGTGTAAATTAAAATACACACAACAATTGTTATGCCCTGACATAACGAAAAACATTATTAAAACAACATATTTAATCGTAATTTTAATTGTTAAATAGTAGATTAAAACGAGTTAGCATAAAACGAAATGTCATAGTAAGTAGGATCATTCATTACAATGTATAGAGTTTAGGTGTACACATAATGTTCAGTGAAAATGTCAGTACAGAGTTAAGGGTGTTCCCACATAAAAGTTTGAATAATAAAATGATATGTGAACACAAACAATATTAACCAAAAGTGTAAAATCGGCGATTCAGAAAAAGCAGACGACAGTGAAAATGCTGTACCCGAACATTGATGTTATAACAATGTCGGTCAAAGTGAAAATAATTTGATATCGAGTGATATCAAATTAAAGAAGAAAAAATGATCTTTAATTTGATAATGATATCAACCCAATCGCAACTGTATTTAGTGCGGGAGAGATGTTAGCATCATTTTCAAAATATGCATCAGAAATTTGTTTATGAATAACAACAACAATAAAAGCTATCTGTCACATCAGCGTGCGACGGTTAAAAAACCGTTATCAACTGCCAAAATAATAATACGTCATACCTGTCACACCTGCCAGGACCAATCAGAAAATTAGTTAGTAATTAACATTTTTACCTAACGCCGATCAAAGAACGGGGTATATAAGGAGGAAGCAGCCAATTTCAGACAGACTCTTACCAAACTTCATATAGCACAGACGTGCGCTCGCCATCTCTACATTCTTAATAACTGTTAGCGTCATCTACATAATACATCGAAGCAAATAGTTCAACACCAAGAAACAACTACTTCAAGTTAATCTACAGAAAACAACAGTGATTATGTGCAGTATTATTTCAATTTTGTGCGGGAAATAATGAACAGAAATATTTAATTGTTATCATACACGATCCATTTAGGCAGAAGAGGATCGCATTATTCTGTTCTTGTGCGAGTGTTGTGAAAAAACCCAGTAATCATTATAATCCGATTACTGAAGTGATTAATGAGTTTTAATTGAATAATTAAAACCAGAAGGTAACAGTGCAGTTATTATTAATTTTTATCTGAGCGCCATAACCTGTACATTTTTCAACACTGGTCTGTACTGACGCAAAACACAGAAACATTTCAAGATTACACCAAGTCTCAATTTATTATATGAATTTGTTATTAGGAATTAAGCTATATGTTAGTTGTAAGGGTTCTCACAGGATAAATTTTGTCAATCAAAAAGCAAGCGTTGACGAACGCGTGACCTCTCAACAGGTCATTTTTATTTTGTTTACTTTATGAAAGTAACCTCAAAAAACGTTGTTGATCAATCTTATATCCAAAAGATTATTGGATATTGTGTAGGCATAATTTTCTTTTTCGTGTTTCAAAGAATTCACATCTGAGATTTTCATAATTTCAATGTTAAAAAATAAATAATATCTGGACTTAGCCAGATTTATAATTCATGTTCTGAGCAAGCCGTATAAGGCATATAATAACTGATTTATAATTGTACAACTTTGTATGTTTGCATTATATTTGTTTTTTTTGAATTCTCTATGAGGGTGTAAATAAAACCCATTATTAACAGCATCACTTGATTTGATTTATTTCTATAGGATAATTGAATATTTTATTTTAAAAACTTAACCTTCCGTTGTGTTTAATATTTTGGAATAGCATTGCCAAAAGGTGATGCACAATTATTTTAAATTTTCTAATCATTCAGTAATTCTATGTGTGGGTTTTACACGGGATTTTCCCTGAATAAATCCGTGTGGCGCCCACTAATTAAAAAACAAGGTAATCTAACCTTACTACCAAAGTGAGTTGATGTAACTGAGTTGACAGCTTAATGAACTTCTAGCAAACGCAACCAGGTACGTAAAAGTATATTTTTGTTTATGATATTGTCCAGACATTACGAGACGGAACAGACTAAGACTATCAGCAACCTGGAGAAGAAGTTTTACAGCCGACATCAACCAGACTTCATCAATATCAAGCAACCAACTATTGGATTTCATATTTCAAATTAAGCAAATTAGCACTTGAGTATTATCAACTTAACTATTTTATTTATTTAATATAAGGGAATTCGTTTCAAACAAGTATAATTAAACCATTGTAAACACACTGAGAATAACCTCGAATGTTACATTGTAAATTACTTTATCACGTTAGTAACCTTCAATTAGAAACAACTATTTCAAACTTTGATTTATTCCAAAAGAATCTTTCACACATCATTGAACTTTGTTTAAACAAGATCTTTAATATTTTAAACACGACCATAATTTTAAATAACAACACTTTTATTTTATTGCAAGTTAACGTAAACACCGTATTCGGTAGATTTATTTACAGCATAAACATAAAATTATAAACACATCGAGTTACGTTCACTTACAGATTGGCGCACCAACTAGTGTGGCTTAAAAAATATCAAATAAAAATATTTTTTATATTTTATATCAGCCCGGTAGACACGAAAAAATTAACATGCCACGCACACATCAATACAACACAAAATATAGAGCGAAAAGGGAGAGAGAAATGGACTATTATAACCAGGAAACAGACTGGGACCAAATATACAGAATATTGAAAATCGATGGTGAAGAATTGAATCGCAAAATGGAAGAGGAGAAGAGATGGATAAAAGAGGAGTCAGACCAATTAAGAAGTAAGAGGGAAGAAGGCTTTGCAAGACTCCACGAATGGGAAACCCCACAACCAAGGAGGAACCGGAATACAAGATGGTATAATAACCAACCAATATGGTGAAACGAAGAGAAGAGGAATTACCGTTGCCAGAGATGGGAAGATGAGCGTAGTAGAAAAGAAGCAATTGAAAGAGAATTAAGAGACAACAAGATAAGACAAAATGAAGAATTATTCTATAGCCGAGCAGCACAGCAAGAGGAAGAGGAAATAAGACGCCAGAATGAGAGACGAGAAGAAGAGCGTAAACGGAGGGAAGCGTTCGAAGAAGTATTGAGGAATGCCAAGAAGTTAAAAAACGAAAGGAGACGGATAGGTGAAGACTTAACGAAGAATGGGAAAAATACTAACGACAAAATTGAAGACGATCATAACCAGGAGGAATCCATGGAACCACCACAAGAAAATATGACTAAAGATGTCCCAGAACAAGACGTCAATAATGATGTAAAAGAGGAGGAAGTATTAATAGCTGACCCAGAGGCCGAAACAATAACAAGGAAGGACCAGAATGAACTATATGAATCTCCAAGTGAACACAGTGAAGTCACTAACGAGAACATAAAAACCCCCTACCAAGAGGAGAATAAAGATAATGACACGACGGAAGAGAATGATGAAGCGATCCGAGAGAGGGTAAGCGCTAACGCACCGACCGGGAACGTCGAATATACAAATATAAACTCAAAAACAGAAAATAAAGAAATAATGGAAACGCCGGACACAAAAACGCCCGAAGGGGAAGTAATGGCAAGTGACACCATAAAAAACCAACCTAAGGAAATAGCATCGACAGAGCTGCTAAGTTTCCAGAAAATGGTGATGGAATGTAGGGAGAAACAGTTCCCCCACCCCGTAGAGAATAGCTTTGAGAAGGCAAGGGAGGAAATGATGAACGATATCAGGTCATGGAGAGAAGAAATCATCCAACAATGGAGGGAAGAAATGGAAACTAATGATGAAACCATGGAAGGATTAAGTCTACAATCCGAAGACACTAGTAAACAAACTGAGAATAAAGAAGACTCGAAAGCATTGGTGCCTGAGGATACACACCACACGAATGAAGAGAATATTCAGCATAAAGAAGCCATCATTAAAAATGCAAAGAACAAGATAATTAAGGAAACAGGAGAGAAAGAGACCAAGATAAAAGGAATAATACGCTCTAAGAAGACGAGGATTACAAAGGAAATATTAGAGATGACTAGGAGTGGATTAATTAACTTCGTGGACAACCCAATTATTCGTCATAGAGCGAGAATCAACGGTAAGAAGTATAAACAAGACCCCATAAAAATATTAAAAGCAAATCACCATAAAACCGTGGGTAAAAAATTAAATAAGAATCCAATTAAATTAAATATACCAATAAATGAAATACACCAAATAAGGTCAATTGATTCCTTAATAAATAACCAACCATTAAACTATTTAATTGATAACCCAGATGACAGAACGATTAAGACAATGTTACATGCCAGTGACTATGTTATGAAGGAGAGGATTATAAACAATGAGGTATTTAAAGTGAATATTCCTAAAAGAAGGATGCCTCACAAGGAGAAGGAAAATGATCAAGAACAACTGGACCAGCTTATTGAAGGGTACGCCCAAAGAATAAGGGAAATGCGGAAGAAGAGGGACCAAGCGATGGAAGAATCCAACCAGGAAATGAACAAAGGTCAACCCGGATTAGAAGAAGGGCCAGACATCAGTAATAGCCCAGGCCCAGAGTACAATGGACACAGGGATACCAGAGATGATGAGAGGAAAAAGGCAAGGAAACGGGGAGCCAATGACTATCTGGTAGCCGCCAAGTGGAAGAACCGCCTGATAGGAAGGTATCTCCAAAACTGCTAGTACTGAAACCGTCAGA
The DNA here is from genome assembly GCA_034769895.1 of Magicicada septendecula. Taxonomy (NCBI): domain Eukaryota; kingdom Metazoa; phylum Arthropoda; class Insecta; order Hemiptera; family Cicadidae; genus Magicicada; species Magicicada septendecula. Next base: position 68,442,229 of record CM068367.1, read on the forward strand.
TATCCCGAACATGTAATGTTAGCAATAGAGTGGAAGAGCACAAATGACCCCATGAATATCAACTATTTAAAAAAATAAAAAAAAAAATAATAATTACTATTAAGAACGGATAATATGTAGAAGCAAGTAACATTTATCACCCGAACGTTTAGGGTATAAAAAGAAAAATATATATGTTTAAAAACCATTACTGTAAACAAACTCATTTAATGTTAAACTACAAATTGTTGAAGGTAACTAATTGACTATAATTAATCAATTTGCCCTATCGAGTTACAAAGGTGTAGAATTAAGATATAAGCCAAACTATTTGTTACTGATGAAAAAGAACCAGATCTATCACACCAAGGGATAGAAAATTATGTAATGTCAACTAAATGATTTAATAAGAAAAGGGACATCTATTATGTCACAAAGAGCCAGTAGTGGCATATAACTACAATTACTATACTATACTTAGAAAAAATGTGTATCCAAATGAATATTCTATGTAACCTAATGTTTATAAAATGATTATTATGTACCTCTCATAAAACTCAAATATTATATAAAATCGTCCAGAATAAAGGTTCACCCAACTAACCTTTGAAGGAGTAGAGAGGCAGTATAACAAAGTGTGTAAAATAAAAGAAGGACATTATTATGGAATGTAAGGAAAGAGAAAAAATGTTTATAAAACGAACCATATAACCCCAAGAATGTCTATAAAAATTAGATATTAGTATGTTATTATATTGTTACATGAAGTTGTAATTATAGAATATTGTATATTATATAAAATCATCCAGAATAAGTGAAAACCACCATCACTTGAAGGAGTAGAGAAGAAAAATAAAGAGTGTTAATTGTAAAGATAACTATTGTTATAATGGAATGAAAGGAAAGAAAAATGTTTGTCAATTATCAAATATTGTACATCACCAGAATATGTCAGAGAACATCAAACAAAAAACCATTGAGTATACAAACAATGTAAACCCTGATAATTCAGGATGAATATAACTTGTTAAGAAAGATTTAATGAACTATTGTGAAAACAAAAATATTGTAGACTCTAGATAGAACAAACCAAATGCATAAGTACTATAAGCATCAAAATAAGTGTATAATCTTAAGAATATTCAAGCGAACCAAAGCAAATTGTTAACTAGTACAAAAGTAACTATATAGCTGATAAAAGCACAGCTAAGAATATCAAGTCAAAAAAGAAATAATTACCTGTAAGAAAGAAAGTATGTTAGCAAGTATAAAGATGGAAATGTGATCTAAATGAAAACCTCTAATACCTTGAATATTATAGTGAATATATTATATTATTGAAAATGAATGTTATGTGATATTTTATGAGTTGTGATAGTGCAACTATTGCCAGGTGCAATGTTTATTTTTTTCTCAGACAGAGAAGAGTAATGCCGCTGAATCTGAGAATGTGTATTGAGGAACGGCAGAGGATGTTAGCCATAGTGAGCCACCCTGATTCCGAAACCTCTACAACAGTTAGGGAATTATATTGTATTAATGTATCAAGGAGTATAATAAGAGAATCTGTAAGGTATGAATTATAATAACCATTAAGATAATCACGAATGCAAAGATATGTGATAAGAAAGTAGAATGTGAATAAGACAGGAATTGTTAACTTAAGAAACGAGATTTATTGTAGTTAAATGACTTAGAAAGTAAGCAACTTGAAAATACTAGTAAGTAAAGAGTTATATCACTAGAAAAAAAAATCAAGCTAGAGTAATACACCAATAGTATGTTTAAAAAAAACCAAAGAGTACAAGAAAAAAAAAACTATAAGAGTATACTAAGAAACTGACATGAATTGATAATTTTATGAAAAATAAATTTTTCTCAAATGATCAATTTTAAAGAGGGTGTATATGTAACATGACAAAATGTTACCTAACCTAAATGTATGTTATCAGATTTTATAAGGACAAAACAACAATGTAAATAGGAATATAGTAGTAAAAATAACCAAGAAAGGAGAAATCAAGAAAGACGAATGAAGCAGAAGTGCCACATGAAACAGTAACCCAAAGACTGTTTGACACTACAACTAGACTAAGACTAAGACAAACTGATGGACAGAGTAAATTTACATTCAGCTGTCAATCAAGTCAGTAATTGATGTAAACCGAATATTATATGTAAATAAAAAATGAATTAATAAGCAGTTAAATACTGTGAAATCAGAATTAGTATTCTGCTGATAATAAATTTGACAATGACTAGTAAATAATGAATGCCAAAACTAAAATTAGCAATGGCTACATAGTGAGAACAAAGATGTATTTCAACATCAGATATACTTGTGAGAAAGAAAAACTATTTATAAGAGGGATCTTATACAAATAAGATACCTCCACAAATTACCGAATTGAGAACCAATAAACGTTGTTAAGGCAAAATTCCAATATAAGCGATATGTCTTAACAACGCCTAGACCAAGCATTAGCCAGTAAATTGACTATTGGGAATTAACATAAGTGTAAATTAAAATACACACAACAATTGTTATGCCCTGACATAACGAAAAACATTATTAAAACAACATATTTAATCGTAATTTTAATTGTTAAATAGTAGATTAAAACGAGTTAGCATAAAACGAAATGTCATAGTAAGTAGGATCATTCATTACAATGTATAGAGTTTAGGTGTACACATAATGTTCAGTGAAAATGTCAGTACAGAGTTAAGGGTGTTCCCACATAAACGTTTGAATAATAAAATGATATGTGAACACAAACAATATTAACCAAAAGTGTAAAATCGGCGATTCAGAAAAAGCAGACGACAGTGAAAATGCTGTACCCGAACATTGATGTTATAACAATGTCGGTCAAAGTGAAAATAATTCGATATCGAGTGATATCAAATTAAAGAAGAAAAAACGATCTTTAATTTGATAATGATATCAACCCAATCGCAACTGTATTTAGTGCGGGAGAGATGTTAGCATCATTTTCAAAATATGCATCAGAAATTTGTTTATGAATAACAACAACAATAAAAGCTATCTGTCACATCAGCGTGCGACGGTTAAAAAACCGTTATCAACTGCCAAAATAATAATACGTCATACCTGTCACACCTGCCAGGACCAATCAGAAAATTAGTTAGTAATTAACATTTTTACCTAACGCCGATCAAAGAACGGGGTATATAAGGAGGAAGCAGCCAATTTCAGACAGACTCTTACCAAACTTCATATAGCACAGACGTGCGCTCGCCATCTCTACATTCTTAATAACTGTTAGCGTCATCTACATAATACATCGAAACAAATAGTTCAACACCAAGAAACAACTACTTCAAGTTAATCTACAGAAAACAACAGTGATTATGTGCAGTATTATTTCAATTTTGTGCGGGAAATAATGAACAGAAATATTTAATTGTTATCATACACGATCCATTTAGGCAGAAGAGGATCGCATTATTCTGTTCTTGTGCGAGTGTTGTGAAAAAACCCAGTAATCATTATAATCTGATTACTGAAGTGATTAATGAGTTTTAATTGAATAATTAAAACCAGAAGGTAACAGTGCAATTATTATTAATTTTTATCTGAGCGCCATAACCTGTACATTTTTCAACACTGGTCTGTACTGACGCAAAACACAGAAACATTTCAAGATTACACCAAGTCTCAATTTATTATATGAATTTGTTATTAGGAATTAAGCTATATGTTAGTTGTAAGGGTTCTCACAGGATAAATTTTGTCAATCAAAAAGCAAGCGTTGACGAACGCGTGACCTCTCAACAGGTCATTTTTATTTTGTTTACTTTATGAAAGTAACCTCAAAAAACGTTGTTGATCAATCTTATATCCAAAAGATTATTGGATATTGTGTAGGCATAATTTTCTTTTTCGTGTTTCAAAGAATTCACATCTGAGATTTTCATAATTTCAATGTTAAAAAATAAATAATATCTGGACTTAGCCAGATTTATAATTCATGTTCTGAGCAAGCCGTATAAGGCATATAATAACTGATTTATAATTGTACAACTTTGTATGTTTGCATTATATTTGTTTTTTTGAATTCTCTATGAAAAATATATTTTAAAAACTTAACCTTCCGTTGTGTTTAATATTTTGGAATAGCATTGCCAAAAGGTGATGCACAATTATTTTAAATTTTCTAATCATTCAGTAATTCTATGTGTGGGTTTTACACGGGATTTTCCCTGAATAAATCCGTGTGGCGCCCACTAATTAAAAAACAAGGTAATCTAACCTTACTACCAAAGTGAGTTGATGTTGTAACTGAGTTGACAGCTTAATGAACTTCTAGCAAACGCAACCAGGTACGTAAAAGTATATTTTTGTTTAAGATATTGTCCAGACATTACGAGACGGAACAGACTAAGACTATCAGCAACCTGGAGAAGAAGTTTTACAGCCGACATCAACCAGACTTCATCAATATCAAGCAACCAACTATTGGATTTCATATTTCAAATTAAGCAAATTAGCACTTAAGTATTATCAACTTAACTATTTTATTTATTTAATATAAGGGAATTCGTTTCAAACAAGTATAATTAAACCATTGTAAACACACTGAGAATAACCTCGAATGTTACATTGTAAATTACTTTATCACGTTAGTAACCTTCAATTAGAAACAACTATTTCAAACTTTGATTTATTCCAAAAGAATCTTTCACACATCATTGAACTTTGTTTAAACAAGATCTTTAATATTTTAAAACACGACCATAATTTTAAATAACAACACTTTTATTTTATTGCAAGTTAACGTAAACACCGTATTCGGTAGATTTATTTACAGCATAAACATAAAATTAAACACACCGAATTTCGTTCACTTACAATTTAAAATATAATTTTGTTTAAAAGAAGACTTTGAACAATTAAAAAATTGACAGAACTGTTTAAATCAAGAAAACATTTATTTAAAGATATTTCAAAGCAGATTTTGGAACTACAAGACATTAATTTTATGTCAAATAACGAAAGAACATTTTAATACAAAAGTGTGTAAAAGAAAGAACAATAAATGTATAAAATTTCACTAATTATGCATTCTTTTCTGCGAGTCTGGTCTGGGCTATAACCTGTTACCTTGCAATATATTATAACGTAGCGGTTTTTGTAGAGGTTTTAGCGAAAACTTTGTATGTTGCTTATTGGGTGTTCGTCTTATTTAATTAAGCTCCCAATGTTGTGTACGCCAATCTGTAACGTACTGCCTTGAGATATTAAAGTTTCCGCCTCTCCGCAGTCGCCACTTATGAATTATAATGACCAAAGTTTAAAAAATAAAGTATTTTGTAATGTTACTCAATCAAAAGCCGAAATCGAGAGTGTGTGATTTGGGGTCAAGTAGGGAAGTTGTTCAGCCTTATGAGGAAGAGAGAGTGAGTACCGATTATTTACACTCGGTTTAGATGATTTCTGAAATTTTTCAAATTGTTTGCTGTGATTAAATCAGCTGATTGTGAGACGAGTTTCCACGCATAGTTCAACCAGCCTACTCTATAGCAAAATATGACCCGATGGATCGATCTCTTCTATTTTTGTGCTGAAATCTATTACAACTACCCACTACAAAAAATATAACACCTTTTTATTATTCAATATCATTTTTCAATAATATTTATTATTTATATTATTGGTTTTTGTTTTCCTGCCACCAAAATACAAGTATCACAATCGATCTTTACTTAATTAAAACATAATATCGACTTCCTCGGGTAAACATGGAATTGTCCAAAAAAAACATATATGGTTTTGTTTACCAAATTTTATACTATTTTTAAAACATCAATCAATATATAATTGATACATAATTACCTTAATATCCACTTTAGTGATACACAGTTTCGTCACTGATGACGCGTTTCGGGACTAAGTCCCATCCTCAGATACATAATTAATAAACTAAAATATTAAAATCACGACCATGATACTGGTCAAGTCAAAAATAAATAAAATAAATTATAAATCGCATGTAATAAGTTTTGCTAACCACGGCTGGAGCTCCCGCATGCGTTCACCCGCAACCGCGATTGTCACGCGACTGGTCAGAGATTAAGACAAACTGATTGCAGTGTCGAACAGGTAATTTGACGCAAAATTTACCTGGTCATTTAATAAACTGTTTTTGGTGTTACTATCTTTTAAAGCTTTATAAATTTCAAATTCCTCCAGACTATCCATCCGTCTACCCTTTTTACAAATATGCAACGCTGTTAAATTTTCTTCGAAGTTCGTATATTTATGTCCGCTTGATATTAAATGTTGTGCAAAGTTGGACTTATTATTACTTGGCTTAGGAATATGTTCTAAAAATCTTTTATAAAAACATCTGCCAGATTGACCGATATAGAACGCATCACAATCATCACATTTTATTTTATATACACCACATTGCTTTTTTAATGGTAATTTGTTTTTGTTTTTGAAATAACTTCCTAAATTATTATTTGTTTTAAATGATAAAATATAGTTATTATCTTTAAGAACGGGTCTTAAAATATTTGGCATAATACCTGTGAAATTAGCCGAAAGATATTTATAATTTTTGTTACTTGCTTTTATAGAGTTAGAATTTTTATTTTCTAAACGTTTCCTATGCCTATTTATTATTTTGTCAACTATTGTAGATTTATACCCGTTATTTATTGCTATTTGTTTGATAGTGCTAACCTCATTTAAGTAGTCCTCCTTTTCGAGGGGAACATTTAAAAGTCTGTTGACAAGACTGTTAAACACTGCCACTTTTTGTGTAATGGGATGATATGAATCATAGTGTATTACTGTGTCAGTACTAGTGTGTTTTCTAAAGATTTTGTATTTTAAATTATTCCCGTTGTGTAATACAGTGAGGTCTAAAAAATTGATACTTTTGTTGTTTTCGATCTCCATAGTAAATTTTAATTTGTTATGAATTTTGTTTAGGTAATTTTTAAATAATTCTATTTGTCTGGCATTCCCGTTAAAAATAATAAAGGTATCATCTACATATCTGGAGTAATGGATGATTTTACTGGCGAAATAATTATCTTTTAAAATTTTTGTATTTTCTAAATGGTTTAGATATAGGTCCGCCAGGATGCCAGAAAGTGGAGATCCCATGGCAAGTCCTTCATTCTGTTTATAATATGCATTTTCAAATGAAAATGACACAGTAATACACTATGATTCATATCATCCCATTACACAAAAAGTGGCAGTGTTTAACAGTCTTGTCAACAGACTTTTAAATGTTCCCCTCGAAAAGGAGGACTACTTAAATGAGGTTAGCACTATCAAACAAATAGCAATAAATAACGGGTATAAATCTACAATAGTTGACAAAATAATAAATAGGCATAGGAAACGTTTAGAAAATAAAAATTCTAACTCTATAAAAGCAAGTAACAAAAATTATAAATATCTTTCGGCTAATTTCACAGGTATTATGCCAAATATTTTAAGACCCGTTCTTAAAGATAATAACTATATTTTATCATTTAAAACAAATAATAATTTAGGAAGTTATTTCAAAAACAAAAACAAATTACCATTAAAAAAGCAATGTGGTGTATATAAAATAAAATGTGATGATTGTGATGCGTTCTATATCGGTCAATCTGGCAGATGTTTTTATAAAAGATTTTTAGAACATATTCCTAAGCCAAGTAATAATAAGTCCAACTTTGCACAACATTTAATATCAAGCGGACATAAATATACGAACTTCGAAGAAAATTTAACAGCGTTGCATATTTGTAAAAAGGGTAGACGGATGGATAGTCTGGAGGAATTTGAAATTTATAAAGCTTTAAAAGATAGTAACACCAAAAACAGTTTATTAAATGACCAGGTAAATTTTGCGTCAAATTACCTGTTCGACACTGCAATCAGTTTGTCTTAATCTCTGACCAGTCGCGTGACAATCGCGGTTGCGGGTGAACGCATGCGGGAGCTCCAGCCGTGGTTAGCAAAACTTATTACATGCGATTTATAATTTATTTTATTTATTTTTGACTTGACCAGTATCATGGTCGTGATTTTAATATTTTAGTTTATTAATTATGTATCTGAGGATGGGACTTAGTCCCGAAACGCGTCATCAGTGACGAAACTGTGTATCACTAAAGTGGATATTAAGGTAATTATATATCATATAATAAGTGATACGGTACGCAAAAAATAAGTAATTAATATATAATTCTTAATATTTCCCCAGGGTTAAGGGTAAGTTCTTTTTGTTATGAGATGGTCAGAAATGGATAATTATACTACGCTTTACAAATACCGAAAAATATTAAAAAATTTTGTTTATTTTCGTATAATACATAGTTACAGAAATGTCCGTAAGAGAGCAGCGTGCGTTTGTTTACTTGAGAACATGTGATTAATTTTGACTAGCTTTTTTGTTCTATATCACCATTCAGAATGCGTTTTATTCGTTAACTATTAAATGAAATGTTTATATTACCTCTCTTCTTATAGTTCTTACTGGAATGAAGCCTTTTCTCTAGTGAGGTCCGTCTTGAGTTGTAATTTCATTACCGTCTGGCCCATATTCTATCGTCAACTTGAAACATAGCGAAACTAGGCCGAATCATCAGAAGGGTTTTTCTTTCACTGTTTATTATGGATTATAACCATTTAATTTTGATAAATAAGGTAGGATTATATAGTGTTCATATTGCTTTTTAATTTTGTACTAATTTTACACTTCTCCAAAGTTTCAAAAAGGATATTTTAATAGAATTGTGGTAGCATCATTTTGTCAACTCGCCAGGTTTAATTTTCCAATTTTATTATTAACAATACTTGTTATTCTCGTCACTCTTAGTAACCCATAATATTTTTATTATACAGGCAGTTTGTAATTATTATAAATTTATATTTTATTTACCGAAAAATAATTCTTTTTAATTCCGGTTTCTTTCCCAGTTTGGTTTACATAATAATAATAATAATAATAATAATAATAATAATAATATTTATTACCAATTTTCCTTTACATATAATAAAAATTATACAATAAAGGACCTATAGGGGGCATAAATGCCCGTACATAGGTTGGTCCTTAGAATTAATATTTATATACTTAATACTAATTGTGAGTTTACCTCACCGATCATAGTAAATATTAAAAATAAATTATTTTTTAATTTTAACAAAATTTTAGTTTGTATATAACACAATTCAATAAATAAATAAAAAAAGAGAAAAAAAGGTCCATATCATAATAGACTGTTTTTTTGATTATTCAGTAACAATGTTCCTAACTTTTTCTTTGATTTTTTTTTTAAGCACTTTTATATTTACACTTAGATTTTTCAGTTCATTAGGTAATTCATTAAAATATTTTATGGCATAATACACATAGCTTCTTTGCCCAATACTTAATAGGTGTCGCGGCAATATAATATTTTTATACCGTGTGTTGATTCGATTTTGTAAAAACTCACTTTTTAGATCATTGTATTGATAAACTATAGAATTCACTACAAACACCTGTTTAATATTTAATGGTTTATTCGAATCTTGTTCATTGACTCCTATAATTTTAAGAATACACTTTTGCAGCCGATCCAATGCGTCTAGAGATGATTTATATAGACCCCCCCAGCCTATGATAGCATACCCTGCCACACTATGGAATAGTCCATAGTATATTTGTATTAGTTGCTTTTTTGATAAAATTTGTTTAAGTCTGTAAAAAACGTAGACTAAGTATTTGGTTTTTTTTACAATGTTAGCCACATGTACATCCCACTTCATGTTAAAGTCATATGTTGCTGTTCATTTTCTTATGACCTTGTATATAAGTATTTAATATTTTTATTATCTTTAAATGAATTTATATATTGTTTATTAGTCTCTCATAGTATTCCTACACTGCACTACTTCCTTCTGCCATTTCCCTCATATAGTATTATTTTAATTTTTTATTATCATTTGATATTTAAATCTTTTGTTTTTTTTTTTTTAAACGAACCCTGCGTTATCTTATACTATAACACAAATATTTGCAAAAATATAAAATTAACTTAGGTATTAAACTTGGTTGTCTACACAATATAAATATTACAATAAATTAATAAAATACAGAATCAGTTAGTAGCATTATAGTCTACTATCATAGTTTTATAATTCCCAAACCTACAGCACAATTCTGTAATAAGTTACCTTCACTTTCACTTTTTACCTCAATGGGTACACTATAACTCACTTGTCACTGTATATCACTCGAATTGTTTATAATGTTTAGTGATATAGTTTAATTTAGAGCTAGTTATAGGTTACCCATTTCTGACCTTTATGTTCTTACATGATTTAATTTATGGGGACCGGGTTATGTACCATTACATAAAGCCCCCCCACTAGAACAAATTTATTTTGGTATTACTCGTTTATTAAAATAAATTGTTGATTGTTTCAATTCTCCTAATAGTCTTGGCTTTATTCTTCATAATTCTTCATTTATTTCAAACTGGTTGTAAACTGACTGGTAGTTCATACTGGTGGTAATTGCTGTTTTCTTACTCTACTCTCTCTCTCTTGGATGCAAATTCATCAATTATTTATTTCTGGGTAGTGGTACTTCCACATTTTATTTGATAAGGACTGGTCACACTAATCATATTAAACTTGTTTTAACACCCATTTCTATTTACTTCTATAAATTAGCTTTATCAATTAAGCTTCGGTCTGCTATCTTCCTTCTATTTTCTTCATCTATACTTCTGGAATCTAATATCACTCTTTTCAGCTGTTTTATAATTATTATCCCTTAAATATTCAATTTCCCTAACATTTTTCCCTATCCTGTGCGGTGGTACCAGTAGGGTGGCCACTCTGGGTCCATACTCCTCTGTCCATCCTTACACCTTCTGAGACCAGGGGAACATCATCCCTGCTCATAAAAATTATTGCCGGAACATTTCTACGGTCAATACATTAAAATAAAAAAATTATAAGTAGTAGTCAATTAGCGACTAGTACTAAACACTTTTGGGATTCTTCATACTGTAGCTGTTTGCATTTATTTATATATTTCTTCTTCTCCTTGATTCCTTCTTCTTTTCCATTAACTAATAGCATATAACATTATTGATAGGCCTTATGTTAAAATTCTTTTGACTTTACTTCTTGTGACATATTTCTCCGTATCATTTCTTCTTATATAATCTTCAATTCCGAGAAATTCTAATTGGTGTATTAATTATCATCCTCCTTCAGTTTCATTGGAGTCATTAAATTATTCTTTATTCTTCTTATCTGAGCACATTACCATCAATTGTTTTTGTTCATTTAATTTTTCTTCTGTTTGTTACCATTAAAAATATTACTTTTTCCTATTATTTCATTTTAAATCAATTCTTTTTAACTCTTATTTACTAATCTGTTATTATTTTTTGTTAAATAAAATGTTTTCAAAATATCTTAAATCGTATTATTTCTGAATAAATTAAGTAAGTTGTCCTTACATAGTTTTTATTAAATCGTCTTGTTCCTAGATAAATTGTTGAGTAAGTTGTTCTTACATTTTTTTGGAATTTTGGGGTTTTAGTCTCTTCATTTTAAATTATATGGTTTCAAAATAACTTGAGTAAGATGTCCTTACATGCTTTTTAGAATTTTGGGGGTTTTTTTTTCCGCTATTCAATGGGTTGCTGGGTCAGTTTTCAGAATTTCAGTCCCCTTTTTTCTGGTTGGTTATTGTTTAGTTTAACCATGGTCCATTAATTCAGGTACTCCCTTTACTTGGATTACTGGGGTATTCATAATGATTTTGGTATTTTTTATATACCTCTCTTTCACCTGGCATCGTAACTCAGCTGATACAAAGTCTTCATAGAAGTCACGGTTTTCCGTCATCGTTAGTTCTTTTTTAACTAACGGGTATTGCACCTCCTCTGACATAACATAGTTGCTCATATTTAATCTCATTTCCTTCCCTTTTACCTCTGGATTATTTACCAAATATTTGAATGTTATATTCCGTCTTGAAGATATGACTGATACTGTCTGATACACTTCAATCGTCGACATATTTAATTGAGATGTAAACTTAATTAATTCCCTCTGTTCATTAATTGGAAGGTTGAATACATTAATTAATCCACCTGTAATCATCTCCCATTCTTCCTTGATATTTATTATTCTCTTTCTACATGTTTTAATTATTTTCTTGGTCTTCTTTTCCACGGTTTGAACATCCTTTTTGTTCTGGCTATTTTTATTTTCAGATGGCATTACACCTTGGTATTCTGTAATTTCTATTTCCTTCCTCCTCTCTTCTGTATTCGGACTTACTTTAATACCTTCTGAAGTGCTGTCTGATGTTTCATCCCAATTCTTGACACTATGGTCAATTTGTTTATTTGTCTCCTCCTTGTATGTATCTGCTTTCTGGCTAAGTGTATTAACATTTTCAAACTTCTCCCCGAAAGTTTTCCATATCTCCTTATTGAACTTCTCCATCTTACCCTCAGTCCGCTTTAAACTTTCTTCGTTTATTTTCTCAATTTGTTTTAAACTGTCCCTCAAGGTTTCATTCTGTTTCCTTGAGTTCTCTTCCTGTTTCTTAAAATTCTCATCTATTTTGTCAAATTTTTCGCTCAAGGTTTCATTTTGTTTCCTTGAGTTCTCATCTATTTTATCAAATTTTTCCTCCTGTTTCTTAAAATTCTCATCTATTTTATCAAATTTTTCGCTCAAGGTTTCATTTTGTTTCCTTGAGTTTTCATCTATGGTTTGTTTATTGCTTTCCCTAATGCTATCAATTTTCTCCATCATCATCCTCATCATTTCTTGCCAATCTGGTTCTCTTCTGGCTTCCGCTTTTTCTGGTTGGTCCCCTTGGGCATCCTCTTCAATTATTTCCGTTTCCGGGTCCATAACTACTTCGGTTTCTTCTTTATCACCTGTCGGTTGGTCCATTTCACTGTCCGTGACTAATTCTATTTCTTGTTCCTGTCCACCTTCTTCCTTCTCCTTTTCTTCTGCCCTCTTCTTCGATTTGCCTCGGGTATTATGCATTTCTTGTTTTCTCATAACTGCCGACGATAATTAGATTTTTTGGTATATATTTTTATTAAATATATCAAAATTCTTTTCTAATTACAGCCCTTTTACGTTGAGCGCCAATCTGTAACGTAGCGGTTAAAGAGGCGTTCACCACTTATGAGTGTATTGCAATTACGGGTTTCGTTAATTCAGCCCCACTGTTGTAAGCGCCAATCTGTAACGTAGCGGTTTTTGTAGAGGTTTTAGCGAAAACTTTGTATGTTGCTTATTGGGTGTTCGTCTTATTTAATTAAGCTCCCAATGTTGTGTACGCCAATCTGTAACATACTGCCTTGAGATATTAAAGTTTCCGCCTCTCCGCAGTCGCCACTTATGAATTATAATGACCAAAGTTTAAAAAATAAAGTATTTTGTAATGTTACTCAATCAAAAGCCGAAATCGAGAGTGTGTGATTTGGGGTCAAGTAGGGAAGTTGTTCAGCCTTATGAGGAAGAGAGAGTAAGTACCGATTATTTACACTCGAATTAGATGATTTCTGAAATTTTTCAAATTGTTTGCTGTGATTTAAATCAGCTGATTGTGAGACATGTTTCCACGCATAGTTCAACCAGCCTACTCTATGGCAAAATATGACCCGATGGATCGATCTCTTCTATTTTTGTGCTGAAATCTATTACAACTACCCACTACAAAAAATATAACACCTTTTTATTATTCAATATCATTTTTCAATAATATTTATTATTTATATTATTGGTTTTTGTTTTCCTACCACCAAAATACAAGTATCACAATCGATCTTTACTTAATTAAAACGTAATATCGACTTCCTCGAGTAAACATGGAATTGTCCAAAAAAAACATATATGGTTTTGTTTACCAAATTTTATACTATTTTTAAAACATCAATCAATATATAATTCTTAATATTTCCCCAGGGTTAAGGGTAAGTTCTTTTTGTTATGAGATGGTCAGAAATGGATAATTATACTACGCTTTACAAATACCGAAAAATATTAAAAAATTTTGTTTATTTTCGTATAATACGTAGTTACAGAAATGTCCGTAAGAGAGCAGCGTGCGTTTGTTTACTTGAGAACATGTGATTAATTTTGACTAGTTTTTTTGTTCTATATCACCATTCGGAATGCGTTTTCTTTGTTAACTATTAAATGAAATGTTTATATTACCTCTCTTCTTATAGTTCTTACTGGAATGAAGCCTTTTCTCTAGTGAGGTCCGTCTTGAGTTGTAATTTCATTACCGTCTGGCCCATATTCTATCGTCAACTTGAAACATAGCGAAACTAGGCCGAATCATCAGAAGGGTTTTTCTTTCACTGTTTATTATGGATTATAACCATTTAATTTTGATAAATAAGGTAGGATTATATAGTGTTCATATTGCTTTTTAATTTTGTACTAATTTTACACTTCTCCAAAGTTTCAAAAAGGATATTTTAATAGAATTGTGGTAGCATCATTTTGTCAACTCGCCAGGTTTAATTTTCCAATTTTATTATTAACATTACTTGTTATTCTCGTCACTCTTAGTAACCCATAATATTTTTATTATACAGGCAGTTTGTAATTATTATAAATTTATATTTTATTTACCGAAAAATAATTCTTTTTAATTCCGGTTTCTTTCCCAATTTGGTTTACATAATAGGTTTCTGTTCATTTTCTTATGACCTTGTATATAAGTATTTAATATTTTTATTATCTTTAAATGAATTTATATATTATTTATTAGTCTCTCATAGTATTCCTACACTGCACTACTTCCTTCTGCCATTTCCCTCATATAGTATTATTTTAATTTTTTATTATCATTTGATATTTAAATCTTTTATGTTTTTTTTTTTTAAAACGAACCCTGCGTTATCTTATACTATAACACAAATATTTGCAAAAATATAAAATTAACTTAGGTATTAAACTTGGTTGTCTACACAATATAAATATTACAATAAATTAATAAAATACAGAATCAGTTAGTAGCATTATAGTCTACTATCATAGTTTTATAATTCCCAAACCTACAGCACAATTCTGTAATAAGTTACCTTCACTTTCACTTTTTACCTCAATGGGTACACTATAACTCACTTGTCACTGTATATCACTCGAATTGTTTATAATGTTTAGTGATATACTTTAATTTAGAGCTAGTTATAGGTTACCCATTTCTGACCTTTATGTTCTTACATGATTTAATTTATTGGGACCGGGTTATGTACCGTTACAATATATATATATATATATATATATTATATAACATTGCCAAACCCTGATCACATTTGATATCAATAAGTATGTAAAAAATGCTAAGAAATAATATATTTAGATAAATAAATAATAACGAGAATGAAAGTAGTAAATATAATTAAGAGTGAAGGAGGAAGAATAGTAAACCAAAGGTGATTATTAAATAAGAAATACAAACTAGACTGACAGACAAATGACATTGACCCAACCCCAGAGATTGGCCAGATATTAACCAAAATAAAGCGAGACAAGATGGAAGTGAAGGAGAAGAAAAATGAATTTAAATAATAGACCAAACCAACTGCAAAGAAAATAAAATGAACCAAGGTGATGAAACACAGACAAATAATGTAGAAGAGGGAAGGGGGTGATGATACCATCCAATATCATAAAGTAAACGGAACCGGTGATTAACCAATATAAAAAAGAAATGTTAATATTATCTATGTGACTAATATGACTAATAATTAATAAAAACCCATTAAATAAAAATACACTAACCCACGAATTAGTAGTATATGTAAATAAGAAATCTAGAAAGAGACATGAACTCGTTAGATACAAATAAACGTTGTAATGATAGTGAGATAGTGAGAAATATAATGAAAATAATTAAGTGACATAGAGAAATAATAATAGGGTTTACCCACCAATAAGTGTAAAATAAAAAGTGATAACAGTGACAGTGATGTGTGAAAAAGGATATTGTAAGCAATAGTGTAATTAAAAAGATAGTGATAGATAAGTAAACACTCAATAAATCAATGAAGGACCAATGAAAGATTTAAGAGTGGAATTGTAAAAAAAATTATATAGTTAAGGGTAATTAGAGATAGTGTTTAGATTAGAAATAGGTAAAGAATACAATATTATTCAGGGGAGAAAGCCCAGGTAAAATAAACTGTTTGTGTTAACATGGGATGTAGAAAAGTAGTAGTAAAGACTTAAGTAATTAAAAATATAGTTGGTAAATACCCTATGTTATGAGGGAAATTAAGTTAAATAAATTTACAAGAAGTAATGATGTTTATTACTCAGAGTAGTAGCAAAGAAGGAAATTAATGTTAAAAACAACAGTTAATAATAACTTGTAAAGAATTGTTTGTTTCAATTATGAAGGGGATATGGCTGGAGGGAACTTACAGTCCATAGGCCTAAGTGTTATATTTTAAGTACAGTAAAGCCCCGGTTAACCGAACTCGGGTCAACCGAAACCCGGGTTATCCGAAATGCCTCCGAAAATCGCAAATCCAAATTACTGTACTGCACGGAAATAATTCGAGGGCGAGAGTGTGCTGGGCTATGGCTAGCGGGGAGAGGTGAACGCCCGACCTTGAGTTGCTTCCCCAGCCTCCGGCTCACCAGTCTAAATATAGCTACACTGCCAACTCTCCAACCCCTCCAAAGACCATGACGCCCGCATCAGTCATTAGCTGTCAACACACAAGTGCGGATCTGCGATACAATAGTGCCTTCAAGTGGTTGTTTATTTCCGTTGCGTGTGTATTTTTGTGCTATGGCGACTAAGCGGAAGCGTGTTGTGATTACTTTCACTGATAAATTAGCTGCTATCAAAGAAGTTGAAAAAGGAAGTTTATTGAAAACTGTTGCGGCTAATTACGGAGTTGGGTTTTCTACCGTTTCAGAATGGGTGAAGTCTAAATCTAAATTTCTAGAGCAAGCTGTGAAAAATCCTCATAGAAAAACACTGAAAACACCCGACTTTAAAAAAGTAGGCGAAGCTCTTAATCTTTGGTTCACCCAACAACGAGAAAAAGGCATGCCTTTGACTGGCCCGATACTGCAAGAAAAAGCTAAAATGTTAGCTGAGTTGTTAGGTGAGGAAGGAAAAGATTTTTGTGCAAGCTCTGGGTGGTTAGACAGGTTTAAAAACAGATACGGCATTCGGCAATTGAATGTATGTGGAGTAAAGTTATCTGCAGACCCAGACGCGGTTGCTGTTTTCAAAACAGAGTTTGAAGATTACACCCAAGGCTACACTAAGGACCAAATTTACAATGCCGATGAAACGGGTGTTAATTTCAAGATGTTGCCTACAAAATCCTTAGCTTCCTCAAAAGAAACGTCTGCCCCAGGACACAAAATGCAAAAAGGACGGATAATTGTTCTTTTGGCATCAAACGCTTCTGGCACACATAGACTGCCCCCAATGTGTATCGGGAAGTCGAAAAAACCTCGGGCCTTGAAGGATGTTGCCCGAAATGCGCTACCAGTTTTTTATAGAGCCCAAAAAAGTTCTTGGATGTCTTGTGAACTCTATGCTGAATGGTTTAGTGATCAGTTTGTACCGAAAGTTGAAAAGTTTTTAACTGAAAAAGGTCTGCCTAAAAAACCGATCTTATTAATTGACAATGCGCCTACGCATCCTTGCGAGTTAAAAAGTGGCGATATTCTTGTGCGTTTCCTTCCCACAAATGTTACCAGTCTAATTCAGCCACTGGATCAGGGCGTAATAGCGACATTTAAACGGCACTACCGTGGGCTATTTTTGAGAACCATCCTGCAAGATAGTGACATGCAAAACAAAAACATGAATGAAGCGCTGAAGGCAGTAAATATGAAACACGTAATTTATTGGTGTGCGCAAGCCTGGGATAATGTGAAAGCAGAAACTCTTCAAAGGTGCTGGAGCAAACTGTATGATGGGCTTGAAGGAGACGACTCAGAAAATTTTGAAAACTTGACAGAAATGGTAAAAAGAATTCCCGGATGCGAAGACATGGGTACGTGCGAGGTGGATGAATGGGTTGAATTGTAGAAACAGTGTTGCAGTCAAATGCTGATGCGATCGAAGAGACCGAAGTAGATGACGTGGATGACGGAGTGACAGCTGACGATGGTTTTCGAGCACTAGAGGTAAGCCTAAATTAAGAATGTTATTTTTCAAAAACCTACTGGGTATAGTATAACACAAAAATTACAGTACAGCACATGTGTTGTTAGGTTGCCCTAAGATTTGTTGAACAATGCAGTGAGTCAACGCCGGCTGACGTCCTTCTAATGGAAAGATGGCGGCACATCGCTGCTCGAAAACGTTGGGAGGGACGCAAGAAACAAACAAAAATTACTGAGTTTTTTAAATGAGTAGTAATTCATATGCTCCAAACTATTAAGTACAGTACAGTCATCCCCCGAGATACGTAACACGCGACTTACGTAAATTCGCAGTTACGTAAAATGAAAATTTAAAAAAATGGAAAAATTTTTGAGTAGAGTAACATACAATTTTACAAAGAATTACTGTACTGTATTCTATTTCAAGCATGCAATACTGTACCTTGTAGCGACTGCGTCAATACACTATTCACTCTCACTCTCTCTTTGTAAACAAACAAACACACACACACACACTCTCTCTCTTACTTTATTGCTCTGCTAATCCTTTACTTTTCGATCTAAGCACGAACGCAAGCGTACCGGGCACTCTTTCTCGGAAACTTCTTCTACTCAGTGAAGGTTGAGCAGCGGAACCGAGCACATGTTTATCGCTTGTTTTTCTAGATGTATTGTTTCACGTCATTAGTGTAGCTTGCCGTGAGTGATTTGTTCGTACTCGTGTATTACCCATACATATGTCTGTATAATAATAAATACGTAGGTACACTTAAGCAATGTTCAAATTCGACTTACGTAAAATTAGAGTTACGCAAAAGTCTACGGTCCGCATTAATTACGTATCTCGGGGGATGACTGTATACTGTATATTGATGTACTGTAATCCTAAAAATGTAATTTTAACTTTAATAAAGAACATAAGTGTAGCCTACAAAGAGATTTTTGAATTCGTTTGACCTTCAAAACCTTTAAAAAATACGTACTGTAATTACAATACAAAATACTGTAGTATTAGATGTTCATGGCTTAACCGAAAAAATTGTTATCCGAAACGGCTTCCCCCCCTTTAGTTCGGTTAACTGGGGTTTTACTGTATTAAGACATACAAAATAATCCTGACATATGTTCAGAACAAAAACAAACTCAAGACATAACAACCACTAAACAAATCATTTATAACAACAGAACAAAAACTTTGTAATGAGATGAAGTATAATTAGAATAATTTAAATAGAAATAATCAATGGCTACTAAGGCCTAGGAAATGTATAACTGTCAATGATAAATAATTGCAAACTGTATAAAAACAACCAGGAGATTAAGAAATTCAAGGCAAGTAAATACCCGAGAATAATTTATAAATCATTTTAAAGAAAAAATATTAGAATAAGAACTTAGTTTAAAAGAGAAATGTAAATACCAAGTATTAACAGATTTGTACAAACATTGATATTTCATAAAAACATACATTATGGGATACCAAATTAATCTTTGAAAGGAAATAATAACAGTGGTGATAATATTTAATATGTAGGGAAGAGGACGGAAGAAAATAATCAAAAAGAAGATATGCAGTTATTTTGAATAAAAATTCAAAATTTGATAACAATAGACTACTTCAGAATTAACCAATCAAGATTATTTGGTTACTATGACAACAGTCGTTTGGTGTCTAATTACCGTTAGATTTCTTTACTGGATATATGACGCTTTCGTTGAATAGACGCTAGTTTTCGAATGACTAAAATTGTCAATTAAAACACCCAAAAATCTCAGAAGAAGTTACTAGCAAGTGAATACCAATAAGTAAGACGATGACTGGAACCATATTACTGAGGTCAAGGCCGAATTAACGAAAAAAGAAAATAAATTCCTACCGATTAAACTGGAAAAGGTGCCTGATGTCCCGAACCAATGCAAATTAAAGAGGATTGCAGTGTTTTCCCAGATTCTGGTCAGATTTTCCTCCACTCGTTCCAGAAATTCTATCAGGTTCTTCTTATAATTTTTAAAGTTGATGATATCGCGGTTGTCTATGGGTTGTAGATAGTGACCCTGTGCTGGTCGGTTACGAATGGTTTCGAGTTCTTCGCGTATTTGTAGGATCTCCCGTTGACGTAGTTCCTCGATTTTTTCTTTATTGGTGATAGTCAGGGTTCTTATGGTGTTCACTGATGTGTCTATTTCTTCACATCTTTCTCCTACATCCGTTCGTACTCGTTTGATCTCGTCCTGGCTCATCTTCTTCAGAGACTCGATTTGGGCTTCGTTAATTTCTTCAATACTGTTGATCCGCCCATCAACCTCTTCTCTAGTATGTTGTAACTCCTGGTTGTATTGTTCGCACCTCTCGTGTACTTCCGTGATTTCTCTTCTGACAACTGCTATCTGTCCTTCTATTTTTGAGTTTATTTTCGCGTTATTCTCCTCCATCTTCTTGCTGATATCGTCTAATTTTGTATTTAAATCTTCCTTCAATTCTTTGCTGTTGTCATCCATTTTCTGGCTATTGTCGTCTATTTTCTTGTTCAGGTCACGATTATCCTCCTTCAATGATTCTATATTCTTCTTTAAATCGTCCTTCAATGACTGAATATTTTTATTTAATGTTCCTTCCATTATCGCCCTCATCATCTCCAACAAGTTCGCGTTCCCTGTTTGCGCGACTCTCAGTTTGTCTGGGTTGTT
Source organism: Magicicada septendecula (assembly GCA_034769895.1). Taxonomy (NCBI): domain Eukaryota; kingdom Metazoa; phylum Arthropoda; class Insecta; order Hemiptera; family Cicadidae; genus Magicicada; species Magicicada septendecula. Next base: position 68,463,065 of record CM068367.1, read on the forward strand.
CGGATTCTGCAGGAGGGGCGTTCCTTCTTGTTGATTTTCTAAGTTATTGTTGGTTGCAGCTTCCATTTCAGTTGTTGGTTGTGTCTCCTGTACATCTATATTTGCTTCGGTGTTCGCTTGTGCACCTTCTCCTTGGCTGGCCTTATACCTTGTATCGTGTCTGTGTGTGTGAGGCATGATCGTTCTATTGTATTTGCCTGGCTAATTTAATATTAAAAATTTATTAATTTAATATTTTTTAAAGCTGCACTCTGTTGGTCGCCACTTTGTAATAAAACGAGATCCCCCTCTATTAAATTTGGATATAATTTATTAGATTTGATTATCGATTGTTGTTTGATTGTTTGAGTTGGACGCCAACTCAAACTTTTAATTTTACTAATTAAAACAGCAAATTTGTTTCAATTTAATTCGCTAAAATTAAATTTTACAATTTAAAATTTAATCAAAATTAAATCGTGCCCCACGTTCCGGGCGACATATATAACTTTACAACTTTGTTAACTTCGGGAAGCCCCACGTTGGGCGCCATATATAACTTTAAACTTTGTTAACTTCGGGAAGCCCCAAGTTCAGGGCGACATTTATAACTTTACTGAACTTGCAAACTTTACAAATTATGGTGTGTAAACTGACCTACCTGCTGTGCGTTCTTGCGTCTTCTTCTTCCGACTAGGGCCATAGGAATTTGTGATTTGAATTCGCAAGTAGGTTAATTCAAAAGTACAAGCACAAAGTGTATCGTTATAATAATTGTGAATAGTTTTGTGATGTTGGTAGCTTTTGGAGTACAGCAATAACAAAACAGTGTTGGGTATAAAATTGGGGTTTATTATTCTAATAGCACATAAAATGAAAAACTTATATCTAATGTAATTCTTATGTACTAAAGAGTAATGAGTAATTTGTTCAATGTTTTTTGAATGAATATTAGCTTTCAGAGGGAAAGCTTATAAATACGAATTTATATGAACTTGTTTCTTATTGTTTTTTAAAGTTAATTTTTCAAATAATTCAATTAATGATTTTTCAAGACTTTAATACTGATTTTACTACTTCAGAATGCTTTTTAAAAAACTTTTAAATAAATTAGCCGTGAATCTTGTTCTACGTGCCTTTATTTACTTGTGATTGGTTTCACGTATACTGCAGTATAAGTTTCTTAAGTGATTCAATATTAAGATTTGTATAGCGCTTTTTATCTATGTCTATTTCTTATTTATTGCTTCTTACTTAACTTATACTTGTTCTACAGATTATCACAATATTGAGGTTCTTATTAATTTAGAGTCTCTGTTTTTATAGGCATCTGAATGAAATTGACTTTACAATTGGTTTTAACAAAAGAAAGAAAAATGATCTTTTTATATAAAAATGTATAAATGATTTTTGACTTTCCTGGTACTGAAGTTCTCGAAGATGTCCTCTGGGGTCCCTCGATGTCCTAGTCCAATCAGCTAGTGGCGATGATTTCCGCTGCGTCCAACGAAGAGTTCAGGGATCAGCAACTCAGTTCCTTCAGCAACTGTTGATGGATTTAACGTCTGTGGTTTAACTGCTGCAACTGCTTCAGGCCCTCGATCCAGATACTCTGCACTGTGTGTGTGTGTACCTCGTCTCGGGTGTAGCTCTGCGTCGTCAGTTCTTCAGCTCGTACCACGATTTAGACGGCCTCGCTGCGTTGTAGTCTGGACGTGACTTCTCATAGTATATTGTCGATCTCTTATATGCGTACGCCAACAGTTTGGATGTATTGCGCTGTACGCTAATTTGTTGATGAATAAGAGTCTCGCACGTAGACGCCGTCACAGTCCAGTCGTTGTAGAAGAGTGTCTGAGTTATTTAGAAGTTGAAACTTTACAGAAGTGTGTGTGTGTACTGGTTGATCGCCAACAGAAGAGTATGTGTTGACTGCTTGAGTTCTAACAGAAGAGTCTCTTTACAGGTTGAGTGTTGACAGAAGAGTCTGTGTTGACTGGTTGAATGTTAACAGAAGAGTGAAGAGCGTTCAGCCCGAAATCAACGGTTGTTCAAAATTTTTAGAATGATCTGATTGGCTGAAACATTCTCCCTTCTACTTAAAATTTAGTCACCTCATTCCGTGAGAACAAAAAATAATTCCCACAGTCCGAGAATTATTATTATTTTTAATATTCTGGAATACACCGGAACCAATTGTCGGTCGGACGTCCGGTTGCAATTTGTATTGCAATTATCTTGGCCGCAAGCCAAGTTATGCTTAATCTAACATATACATTTGATTCGTAATTTTTACAATTATAACATATGCAAATCTGAACTCCCTAGCTCACTTACTATGGAAGTTATTTAAATAAAATGAATTAGCTCATTAACTCTTTAATTATATTTAATGAAATTCGCACACCGTATTCTTAATATTTCGGTAAACATTTTGGCTATTTTGGATTTTGCCTATATTTATTCGTTTCCAAAATATTAATGTTTCAAAGTTAGGGCGTGTCCCTAATTTATAACGGTGCGTGTGCGTGGTTACATAACGCCGCCGGAAACATCCGCTGGACGTTTTACAATTGTTTAAAATGCTCGCTACAGCACGAGATATGGTTCTATCGATTTAAATTTATTTTATACTTGATTTTTAAAACTGTCTACATATAACCCCAAATCTATGGGATTTGGTACGTTATAATATATATATATAAAATATTTAAAATTTTGTATTTACTTTACCTCAAGATGTTATTTTTCCCTTATTTGGAACATGTTTTGAGAGCTATTGTGCTCTCATCCTCAGCCTTCGCGATTCTGCGTCTAGTGAAGTACCTGTGTGTTGGTTTGTCACCATTGTGGTCTCCTGTTGGTCTCTGGTATCTCAAAGTGGTATTTTTGTGTGTGATTGTGGTGTATGTATTAGTATTTTCGATGTTGAGTGCATTGAAAATTGTGTCGTGTTTTGTATTGATTTGTATTTGTTCGGGTATTAGTTTGTTTTGTGTTTTATGTTTGTACATTTGTAAATTTTCCCAAATGTTCATTATGGCCCCTTTGTGTGGTATGTGTTTTATTAGTGTCATATTGGTTATGTCTGGGAATTCATGTCCCGTGTTTATTGCATATGTGGTTAAATTGGATTTATATATTTCTGTTTTTTTGTATCCATTTAGATGTTCAAAATAACGTTATTTCAGCGGGTTTTTTTTTTTCATTGTCCTATGTAACATTTATTGCAATCTTGGCATTCAATTTTGTATATACCGTTAGTTGTTGTATTATCTTTGTTGAGTGGGTTATTTAGTTTTTGTAAATTATTTTTATTAGTTTTGTATGCTACTTTGATATATGTGTTTTTAAATAATTTTGTTAGCTTTGTCATTTTATTATTTATGTATGTGAATGTGGCCCATTTTTTGTTGTTATTATTTATGTGTTGTTCATTTTGATTAATTCTTAATTGTTCAGTTTTTATTTTATATTTTGTTTACAGTATTTTTATTGTATCCATTTTCATGAGCAATTTGGTATATTATATTTCTTTCTTTGTCTGTTTCTTGTTTGTTTAGGGGAACTTTGTACATTCTGTTAAATAGCGAATAGAATGCTGCCATTTTATGTTGTGGTGGGTGGTCAGAATGGTTAGGTATGATGATGTTGGTAGAAGTTGGTTTTCTGTATATTGCATATTGTATGTGGTTGTTGTTTCTTGTGATGATTATGTCTAAATAGTTGATTCTGTTAGGTTTTCTTTTTCTTCTGTGAATTGTATTTTTGGATGTATGTTACTGATTTGTTTTAGTATGTTCTCTGCATTTGTGTTTTTGTTATTTGTTATATATTGTTTTTGTGTGTATGTATATATATATATTTTTTTTTTCAAACACTTTTTGCTACAGTCCGTTTCTTGATGTATATAATATATTTAACATTTATACTGAAATTACCTCAAGATATTTTTTTCCTTATTAGGAACATATTTCGAGAACCATTGTGTTCTTTTTGTATTTGTGTGTTTAAATACTTCACCAGATGCAAAATCACGAAGGCTGAGGATGAGAACACAAAGGTTCTCGAAACATGTTCCTAATAACGAAAAAAAATATCTTGAGGTAATTTCAGTATAAATATAATATATATATTTATATATATTTTGTAACCAATCGTTTTTTCTCAGCCTCTATATATTATTTGTTTTTAGATGTTGGCGTGTGTTCTAATGATGTCTTTACGTACCTTGTTTATACGTCGTCGTATGGTTCGAATGTTATACTTACTAAGTCGTTACGTCTTTGTAATGTCGAATCTTGTAAGGTTTATTCAGTTAATAAATTAAAATGGTAATTGATAGGAATAACCACTATTGAAATGTATTTAAGAGTGGATTTAAATTAAATTGGGTGCCGTATGGAACCTTAGATTAGCATTCCATAAATTTATTGTTATTAATAAAGCGAATAATTTATTTGGTGTTTTGAAATCATTAATTATTCTAATTATTAATAATTAATCATGCTAATTATTCTTGTTCACTTTGATGTTAATTCATTTGTTTTGGTTTGAAAATTTAAATAATACGTAGCGCCTCCAGATTCGGAACTGCGAACGTAATCGTTAAGGTTGCTTGAAAATTCCAACTTTCGTAAATAAAAATATCAGTTATGAAAATAACAAGTCGTATGAATTTAATCTGATTTACAATTCCTTTATTATTTTCCTTCAATTATGTTTGATTGTTTCTAATTTCATTTAAATAACATTTGATTCGACAATAAATTGACCTGGCTTATGATAATTCTAGCTCAGTAGGTTGGCAACTCTACTTTAATTAAAGTTTACTATAAATTGTTTGATATTCTTCTCAGGCATGAATTCTTTTGATCTACAATACTAGTAAAGAAATTAACTGCCAGTAATTATTAAACTTTACAATAATGACTTGATTATGGTAGACACCAATAATATCTTACGTCTAACAATGATAAAATGTTCATATAGGCTGGACAGTGTCTAAGTTGAGGTTATCCTCGTGTGAAGATATTAATTAGTTTCCAACATGAAACTCCTTGAATAATAATAAAAAACTAATAATTCACTAATGTGTTAGTGTTATTGAATAGTGATATTTTGTACATAAGTGTAAATAAAGTAGTGAAGTTATTTCAGTGCTATGATATATAGTTTGGGTTAAAAGTTTTGAAGTATTTTACACTATACTTCCCTTTTGTTATTCACTGTTTATTTTTCACAATTCACTTTATTGCCCATATTATTTCACCACTCACTCACAACACTTTATATTTCTTCGGGGTTATGGTCTTGTTTACATGGAATACCTAACCTCTTGATCTTGATTCATACTATTAGTTTTAGGTTAAAATTGACGCGGAGAGCTGAAGTTATTTCTCTGGATGATGATACACCAATTGTCAACGATGAGCTGAGATATTATATTTATAGTGTCTGCTTTTTGGTGTCGCTTCTAATTTCTTCGGGGTTTACCCCCTCCAAACATAACATTCCAATTGGTTGATAATTACATCATGGTCAATGATCATTACATCATAGTTAGACCATTGACTGTAGCGTTGTTTTCGGTGTTGTTAGTGTTCAGTTTTCTATATCCTAATTCACAAAATTTTTAAAACTAACATATGGTTCTGATGATAATTACAATTGTTAAACTACTATTAGTATTGAATTGCTTGCTTAACATTTGGAATCTTACATGATATATTTCTATACATTAATAAGAAAATAAACAATTTTTAATGACTCGCCTATACTAATACATTAGTTTAAAATTGATGTTTTTTGTTACAATTTTTGTTTCCTCTCTTGTAAATATGTTTTTATGTTGTTAACAAAATGTTTTTAATAGTATCAAACCTGATAATAAATCTTAACTTGCTATAAAACTCTTAATTCCTATAATAGGCCTAACGTTGGGTTGGGTCACTATGACTATTTTTACTTCTTAGAATAAATGGCATAACTATTATACACTGTAACAATTGATACTTAATTCTAATATACTTTATAATCTTTTGATATACCTTTGGTTATTTAAAACCTGTTATATATCTTATAATCTCTTTGTCACACTCAGTCTAGGCAGGGTCACTTTGTCCAGGTACCTATCTGGTTAACTATCTTCTCATGATTAATTTACAAGCCTTTTTAGATTAATCATGTCTTAATCTAATTACATAATTCTTTTCTTGACATATTGTACATAGGCTATTATAAGTTTTATACCTTATATGGTCTCTGTCCTTCTATTAATTAAAAGTATGTTGTTGTTTGACATTCATTTCTTACTAATTATGTTATTCTTCCTTCAAAAACAATAATATTGGTTGATTTAACATCGTTGGCCAGTAGTCAGTTCAATTGCCATACTTTATACTACAAGTTGAGTTATTTTACATTCTCTCTTATGCTCCTATTATTCTTCAATATATAACATTAGGCTGCATTCACCTCATACTCTACTACATTATTACCCTAAATTAACACTTTTACAACCTTCTTATAACATAAAGTTCTCCACTTTACTTGTCTAATGGTATATTATTTACTCACAGATATTATAGTATCTATACATTCAGTATATTTTATAAATAATCAAGGTTTATAGTCCCTTGTCATACATTGGCTTATAAGGCTACTTGAAGTTTTCATTCTGTTCATGATTCTGTAACGATTATTCCTTTATCTATTCCTGGTTTATAGACTTAGTTAATATAATTCTTACTTTACTTAATTATTAGTTTGTTCTTCATTATTGTGGTAAGATACTTATTTAGTATAGGGTATATTCTTTATGTAGAGGGAAACATCACGTTACAATATATATAAAAGCCAGTTTGCTATATAGTATTGCTAAAACATTTCGCATAATACACGAACGACAATCAAATGTGATAACGATATCGATTGATGACTCGTTGGGCACTTGGTGAAACATATTAATAACAAATGTTTAAAAAAATTTGATTAAGACCAAAAGACAAGTATTTTATTAGGTAAAAACAACTTGGTGTTGCACTTCATATTATTTTATTAAACTTTTACTGGGCCAAATACCTTCGATGATTACATGCCTTTAATTTATTTCAGTAAGTAATAAATAAAAACGTGTATAAAATTAATACACCGTTTGGAAATGTTTACAAATGATTATACTCGTATATAGAAATCTTGTAAAATATGCCTATTTAAACAACTTTACAATTGCTGAATATCTGGTGGCAGAGAAATAAAATTAAGTAAAATCTCGTGTGTGTGTTTACATACTCTTCTTGAAGGTTTCTGTAGCTCAGTGTGTCCTTTCAGATTTGACTACGTGGAATCCAATTTTCTCTCTAATGTTGACATCGTTCCATTCTATTGTTTTGTTCCCATCTCTCCCAAAGAAGATATCATCAGAGAAGGACACCATAAAGTATAATGCAGAACAACTCTTTGTAGTGAAATCTTGAAGAATAAGTATTCTGTTGTGTGTTGAGTTTCGTATGTTTCTAGATTTGACTGTGACAGTTGGTGTATTCCTTTCAATATTTCAACGTTCTTCTTGTTTGATAACTTTTCAGGAGTGAGGAAGATGTCATAGAAGAAAGATGTTGAAGAAAGACCGTTGATACAGTCAAATCCAGTAACACAGCAATCCTCATACATCGGGCTGCAGAAAGCTACAGGAGTGCACATGCATGCACGCACACATACAACCCACACAAAATTGTTTTTTATGTATATACTGTATTTATATATAAATTTTATTTGTTGTTTATAAGAATGATTCCAAGGAGTCACAGGAAGGTTTGGAAAAGTTGCTTGGTGAATTTTTTGACCCTGAAACGTCAAATGATCGCAAACGTGAGATTGAAGAATTGTTAGCGACATTTTCTTGCCAGAATGGAGCTTGGCGACAGTGCATGTACTTCATGATGCTTTCCAGTGACCAGTACGTCGCCATGTACTGCTTAGCAACAATTGAGGTACATAGAGAGTTTCATAAGATATGTACACTTTTTTAATACAGTAAGTAACTGACTGGCAATAATAAATAATGAAAAATTACAATGTCCAGATCCAGTGGACTTGTGTGTGTTATATATAATTATAGTCTTTTTTAAGACTATAATTTACTGATAACTTTTATGCCACCTTCCGTGTTTCTTCCTGTGATTCTTTCTTGTCTTGTATGTGTACTTTATTATTTTGGATGTCTTCTTTGTGTATTTGTTCTGTTTGCTTTTTTCTGTTATCCTGTAACTTGTATGCTATTACTTATAGATTACTTCTTCAGTTCTTCACAAGTGTCTGTATATCTCGCTTTGATCTTCCTTGTAATATTTGATTCTTCAAACTTTTCCCTTTTAACTTTTTCGATTCACAGTTTTTTATCCATGTTTTTCTTGCAACCTTTTGAATTTTTAGAAAACTTAATTTAAAATAAATATTGGGCTTACTAGACCTGTGGGTACAGTTTGTGGTTACTAATTTAGAGATCCTGAGTTTAATTAGTGGTACACCATATAAAGTCAAGGCTAGTTTTCAGTCTCCATGTTGAATTCCCAAAGGTCAATTTAGCCTATGGTAATGAGTACTTGGGGTAACAATGAGTGGCTGAAGCGTAGTGCTTGCCACACTATCTTCCTTCTATGCTGAATAGCTCACACAAGGCAACCACCCTCCTGTCTAACTCCTAGACTGCATAGGTGGTAAAAATAGGGAGCCATTATTATTATTTAAAATAAATTGAGTTTTTTTTAATCCTAATTTTTCTCTTCTGACTGAAAATAAGAATCAGAATTACAACTATAGAGTAAACAGTAGACTTTCACTGTAAACAGCCCCATTTCCACTACAAAAAGGGCTGTCTAACAAGCCAAGGCATACATTATGGTCCTGTCTCGTGGTTGAGGGAATGGGTGCCAAACTTTGCAGTTGGTCTAAAAGAATTCAGCCTCTTTTCAAGGATTCAGTGACTCTTTTTTTCCTATAGTACCTTAGTTACGTATTCATTTTCTTGAAATCAGAACCAGCACCTTTCTAGAGTGTAAGATTATTCATGAGGTTACCATTTTAGGGTTTCTCCTATCACATTTCTTGCAGAGTGACATATCTTACAGTTTTTCTACCACAGAGAAATACTCCTCACCTTTCTTCATGTCGCTGACTAATTTTCACCCGTTATCCTGGGTAGCAGCCAGTAACTGTGTGCTGCTGTACAGAGCCAGAGATACTCTGTTTTTCAATAAGTTTTTATAAAAACAATAAAATAAGCAATAATTGATATGATTAAAAATAATATTGTGATGTATTCAATTTTTGTTTCTTCTGCAAGTAGTGTAATTTTGTTTTTTCTTTTTAACACCTGACGCACGTTTCACTGAAAAATGTCAGTATCATCAGAGGTTTGTAAGTAAATTAATGTAAATTAATAATTTACTTACTTATTATTTTACATTAATTTACTTTCAAACCTCTGATATACTAATATTTTTCAGTGGAATGTGCGTCAGGTGTTAAAAAGAAAAAAACGAAATTACACTACTTTTAGAAGAAACAAAATTTAATACACACATTATTATGTAATTACAGAAAGAAACTTCAAGTTACCTAAATAGAAGACTACAAATAAGTAATAATCGTTTTTCAATCTTGTCTGTAATGAACATTAATAATTGTGTGAATACTTAGAAAAAACATTTAGCACGCACATAAAGGTTGCCATTTAAAAAATATAAGTAATTTTGTAAACTTAAAATTATCCTGTCATTCCTATTCTTTTTTTTCAGAGTGTGATAACAAAGCAGTGGCAGGTATTGCTGTGGGAAGAACGGACAGAATTAACATCCCTTTTGTACAAACACACATTGGAGTATCATTCACGAGTACCAAATTTTATCCGCAACAAACTAATAAAACTTGTAGTCGATATTGCTCGCTACGATTGGCCTCACTTTTATCCAGATTTCTTTTCCAACATAATGACAGTAAGTGGAATTATTTTATTTGTGAAAACATTTAGTGAAAAAGTAGCTTGAATATGCTACATCAACACAGTATCAAAGTACTAATAAAACTCGTAGTCGATATTGCTCGCTATGATTGGCCTCACTTTTATCCAGATTTCTTTTCCAACATAATGACAGTAAGTGAAATTATTTTATTTGTGAAAACATTTAGTGAAAAAGTAGCTTGAATATGCTACATCAACACAGTATCAAAATGTGTCTGAATCACAATATCATGCTGACATAACTTTAATTCTTCTCTGACATTCTCCATACATATCTTCATCCTGTTGAAGCATTCCTTCTAAATATTTTAGGTCATCAACTTTATTAACATTGTTATCTCTCGTTCACAAAGTTTCCAACAATAGCAACAACAATAATTATTATATTAATAATAATGTTTGTAACAGAAATAATAGCTACATAGGGAATAACCTAAATTTTCTCTGTTTTGTTTAGTTAATAAAAGTTCCAGAAACAACGTTGCTTGGTTTAGCATTCCTTCAAACCGCATCGGAAGAACTGATATGTCCCCGTGAAGATCTGAATGTTTCTCGTAAAGAAGACTTGAAGAGACTGTTTACGGCACACATTCCTCATGTTTATACTGTGCTTATAGGTAAGATTTGTTACATATAGAAGGTACATTTTCGTTACCTTAGAAGGTAAATTTTGTTATGTTTCTTTTCTGTATTTGTATTAGTGATGATGTCAAGAACTGTGAAAACGTTTACTACAGTGTAACTCAATAAGTAATATACAAGGTCTATCAGTAAAGAGTAATGCCCTGTTTCACCAACTCCATTAAGAATTGAATATCCGTAAATCACCCATTAAGAATTTAATGGTAGATAACCCATTTCATGAAGCTCAGTTAAAGATATCGACCATTAAAGTTGTCAGTTAACTTGATGGGAGACATTTGGCCTGTTAGCTAACGTGGCATTAAAGCAACAGCTAACGTTAATATTATGTTTGGTGTAATTTATGTAAGCCTACATTGTTTTCCATTAAGTAGTTGTTCATGTAACATAAATAAAATATACATACATATTGTAATGTAACAGAGTTGAGGTTCCCGACGTTGCATAAAAAACTTTGTAAACATGACTTAAAACAATGCCCAAAGTATGTTATAATTAAATACCAGAGGGCCAATCTCACCTAAAAAATGCATTGAAGGTACCTAGTAAGGTTACTAAGTAATAAAACATCAAAAGTGTACCTAAATCTAAAATATGTAATGAGTAGTATGAGATGTAAAACATAAACATTGTGTCTGGTGGGATGAGTTTAATGTGTAGGAGTTGAGTATAACATACTGTTCAATTAATATTTAATGTGTTATAAAATGTACTTGGTGTTGTACTGTAGCATGATATAGTGTTTACAGGATATTTATTTTATGTTTTGTGTGTAGTAAGTGTGGAGCTGTTGCTTTAAGGAAGTACTAAGTCATAGGTACTCATTTTATTCATGTTTTATTCATTGTATTTGAATAATTAAGTACAAGTACATTTATTAGGTATGATATTATGTTAAATGTATTTACTTCAATTGATTAATGAAGATGTTTAAGATAATATTTGTAAACTTGGCCAGGAAGACAGTAAGTGTTAATAAGTTGGCAAGTAGTTCTTATAATTATGTTAAAAACCAATGAAGGGTTCAATGATGAACTAAATAATATAATGAATTGAAACCAGGAATTAAAATTGATGTAAGTGGCCATAAGCCAGTGACTATTTGTACAGTAGGTCAGGTAAAGAAAAATTAAGTTAAAAACAAAACAAAATTATAACAGGTGTAATAAAACCCATAGGCCTAAATTTAATATTTGGAAAAGGAAATTAATACCTTTTTATAGGTCCATTCAGATGAAAATGTAGTAAAATGTATACGGTTTAATAAGGAAGATTAAGTGAAAGTTTTATGTGAAATGGTGTTATTCCAAGCATGGAGTATTTTATTAAATAAGAGTAGTAATATTTCCTAATTCTGGCTCTAGGATATCAAATGGTTGTTAGGGTAACAGAAATGCAAGAAATTTTGTTGATTTCAACATTTAATTGTTATATGCTAATGGGTTAAGTTGAATTAAGACGAATCCAGAAAATAATTTATAAAAAACCTTTACATTCGATGGTTATATGCTATTGGGAACAGTTCAGTAGACAAATTTAAAAATAAACTAAAATAAAAAAGAATAAACCTTAATAAATCCAATGTCTTAAAGCCAATCCATTAAAAAAGAACTGAGTAATAATTACTGAACTAGATTTCGGGAAATATAATTCTACACATCCTCAAAGTTGCAGAATTAATAAATCCTTCTTCAAACTAATTCCATTAAAGGAATGATGATGAACCCGAGTTACAATTACACCAAGATTCTTCTTGAATGGACAAGAAGTCAAAATTAATGCAAATCTAAACCAAACATACACAAAGAACCTTTGGTATTGAAGTACTAAACCTCACTTTCAAGAGATTGAAGAAGTTGTAATACTACACCAATTCCACTGGGACCGGCAACCACAAAGATCGCGAAGAAGAACGAAGAACAGAACCGAACTCCTGTTACACTCCGGGACATCACCTTTCAACTTTTATTGATAATCTGGACGTATTTTCTGGTCAAGAGTAACCTCATCAGTACATCTTCAGTCGGTTATAAACAGACGTGGCTACCTTGAGTATCGCATTGTACGGTAACAAACCAGCTTATATTTAATTTTATACATTAAGAATTAACAACCATTTGTAATACTTAGTAACCTTGATTTTGCATTACCTGGCCTTACTAATCGTTAAAAGAATCACATGTACCCTGGGATAAGAGATAAATAGAAAATTATATTTAAATTGTATTATACATCATTAGTCCACTAACAAATCGATTCAGCATTGTACGATCGATATTACGATCCAGTAACCTATGAAGACGAATGTTGAAATGTAAAAAATAATATAAATAAAGAATCCTTCTTGTATGTGATGATGTTCTGAGTTATTGTAGAATAGGTATTGTATTTTGATTGTGGAGTAACTTACAGAGAAAGAAAGTGATAAACCCGTCAAGTGAAGCAAACTAACCTATAAGAACGAGTCAATTACTAATAACAGCACTCGTTTCAGACAGCTGGTGAATACGGGAGAGCGCAGAACTAACGTATTCTCTCCGCCAAACTTGGGTCAATTTAAATGATACAGACCGAATAGGGTTGGAGATAATTCCCGAATTATTAACAATAATACCCGTAATATAGCGTTATTCTATGGTAAAACACATGGCAATTAACTAACACAGATTTATGTTCAACATACGAGTCGTAGCAACTATATAGTAAATAATTGTTTTTTTTATATAAATTAATATTGAGGTTCAGGAGGTCTCATCTGCAACAACATAATAAATATTTTCCTTATAAACAGATTGAATTTGTTAATTTAAATTTTTTAAATTAAGTATAAACCCGTAACAGTAATTAAATAAGAAATACAAACAATATAATATATTGATAACAAATTGACGCATCCAAGGAGGGCCTTAACGTTAATACACGGGAGTCACATATAAGTAAAAAAGTAACCAAATTCTTTGAGGTTACAATATATTTATTGTAAATCAGAAAATTTGTTTTATCTATTTTATCTTCTTTCTTTTAATTTACTTTATTTTCAATTGTTGTGCATATGTATAAGCTATCGTGACGAACAAAAATAAATGTCACTGGTAATAGAAATAGGGCTATTACCTATTTACTTGAGTGAGTCTAAATTTATAGAATGGTAATAGGCTTAAAAGTAAATAAATAAAACTCCCAAATTGAGGAGTTGAAGTTACAGAGGAATATCCTCAGTAACAAAAAAAAAGTACAATCAAATATAATGTACAAATACACTGGACAAATAGAAAATCATGAAACAGGAATCCCACCCAATACATCATACAAATTATTTTAATTTTTCAGCCTGTCTGAAGCAGAATTGACACTTTATGGTAGCATAATCGTGTTAACGAGCATTTTACTAACAGGGGTTGGTGAAACGGCTATTAAGATAACAAGAGTTAAAAATTATATCACCAGATAACAAATGGTCCATTAGGAAGAAAATTAACAGATGTTTGTAAAACAGACCATAAATGAGGAATACAGTGTGTGCTAAATATGTACTGTGTGACTGATTATCTGGAGGCAGAAGAGTACAGCACCTGGAAGATAAACATTAAGAAAATAGTGTACATCCATTTACAAAAGTAAATAAATAAATATTTGTGTTTAATGAGGAATTTACTGTTCATAAATTGGAATTTGTTTAGTTAATTGGAATCTGATTTTTTGAAAATCCATAAGAATAACTTTCTTCTGATCAGTGTGCTTGTAATCATCTAAACAGTTAAATTAATTTACAAAACTTGTTTCTTCACTGTCAGTACAAAGACTGCATTCCTGTACCATTGTTTGATTTAAATTTGTTGCTTTTTGTATATGGTTGCGACCAATTATGTAAAAGTTGGAAGGTGACTGGATTGACTAACAGAAAATTAAAATAGAAAGTACAGAGTTATTGTCTGATTCTTCTCTTTTAATATTTAAATACAAAAACCCATTATAGCAAGATTTAAACAGTTTGAGGTTTCCTACACAACTGTAGGTATAAAATTGTGCAGTATTTAATGTTGTAAGAAAAATATTCATTACAAGTTCATGAAAACTCACAAAACAGGTTATTTATATTTCTATGTTCTTCAGTTTTTTTGTATACGTTATTTTGTTTTCACAAACAGTTTTTTTTGTGAAAATTTGCCTAATATTTTGTTTGATAGTTGTACTGAACTTGCAGAGATATTGATTTTTTTTTAGTTTTGTATTTCCGTTAACTACACTTTTTTCTATAAAACCATCCAAAAAATTTAGTAACTGACTGTACAGCTTCACATAAGGTTTCTTCTTTTGTACACAATGTTGTTTAAAGGATATATTTTCTGTAAATCAAGTCAGAAATGTGCATACCTTTTTTCATTATTGTACTTATTCTTTTTTTGAGAGGTATTCTTTACAAAAAATAAATTTATTTGCATAGATATTATTGATTATTGTAAATGTACATTTAATGTGGATATATTAATGAAATGTATCTTAAGATAGTGTTGGTATAATTTAATTCTACGTAAACAGTATAATTTTTTCATAATATGTTGAGCAAACCAATCAGTTTTTCATAATAATATCTTGCAGTGGCGTATCTAGAATTTGGCGTGGGGGGTGGGTTCGGCTTCATACAAAAGAAAAAACAAGTTAAGACTAACCAACATTACTATTTTTTAAAGTGGCTGAAAACCCTGTTATAACATCCTCAAATCAGTCCCATTAATGTAAACGGTAATAACATTATAAGAAGATGCGTTATGCAAACATTGTTAAAAGATACTTATTGACTCATCAAATTTTCCTATATTTCATATTTAAAACATATACGCTAATGTTTAGTAATACACCTCTTTGTATATTTAAAAAAAGCTACTACTATACTAGCACACACCATTAAAAAAAATTATAAAACAGCCTAAAAATTAAGAGATTAATCAGATTCGTCAAATTTTTCGACCCTCTGGAGGGGGATCCAGTCCCATTCACCCCCCCCCCATAATACGCCCCTTATACCTTGTTCAAGTATATAAAACAGGTTTTTTTTGGTAGTGATAGCAGAATACTGTTACTATTTAACTAATAAAATTATCATTTGTGGTTATAGTGTTCTCACAAAACTGAGTTTACCAAGATCTTACACATGTCATTGTATGAATGCTGTCATTCCATATACGAGGTGTGATAAAAAAGTAATGAGAATTTTGTCATTTTCTCAAAAAAAAATTATTCAATCTTCAATGTTTATCCCGTCCCCTTCAAAGTAGTCTCCCTGTGATATACACTTATGTCAACGTAGCTTCCAGTTTGTGAAACACTGGTGGAACGCCTCTTTAGGTATCGCCTTCAGCTCAGCCTGCGATTTTGCCTTTATCTCATCTATTGTTGAAAAACGTTGACCTTTTAATGTCCTTTTCACCTTGGGAAATAGGAAAAAGTCACAGGGAGTCATGTCTGGAAAATAGGGTGGTTGCGGCATCACAACGATATTGTGTTTCGCCAAGAACTCTTGGATAAGTAAAGCGGAATGCGCTGGTGCATTGTCATGGTGCAAAATCCACGAGTTGTCTCTCCAAAATTCGGGTCGTTTTCTCTGAATTGCCTCACGCAAATTGCATAAGACCTGTAGGTAGTACTCCTTGTTGACTGTATGACCTGATGGTAAGAATTCATGATGAACAATTCCGTTGTAGTCAAAGAACACAGTTAGAAGGACTTTGACATTTGACCAACCTTAACTTGCTTTTTTTGGTCTTTGCTCCTCAGAAAACTTCCATTGGGGCGATTGAGCCTTCGTTTCAACGTCGTGGGCAATACGCCCACTTTTTGTCACCAGTTATGACCTGTTTGAGTAAGTCTGGGTTGTCAGCAACATCAGAAAGCATTTGTTGAACGATGGTTATGCGTTGCTGATTTTGCTGAAAATTCAGCAGTTTCGGAACAAATTTGGCTGCCACACGTTTCATGTTCAAAACATTAGTAAAAATCGCTTCGCATGAGCCATACGAGATTCCTATTTCTTCTGCAACCTCTCTAATGGTGATTCTGCGATTGGTAAGCACAAGCGCTTTAACTT
The DNA here is from genome assembly GCA_034769895.1 of Magicicada septendecula. Taxonomy (NCBI): domain Eukaryota; kingdom Metazoa; phylum Arthropoda; class Insecta; order Hemiptera; family Cicadidae; genus Magicicada; species Magicicada septendecula. Next base: position 68,479,795 of record CM068367.1, read on the forward strand.
TTTCCACGTTTTCATCATTGGTCGATGAGCTAGGACGCCAGACCTTGCATCTTCTTCAATGTCTTCTCGGCCTTCCTGAAAGCGTGTGTACCACTCATAAATGTGTGGTTGTGACATAGTATCGTTGCCAAAAGCCTTCTTTAACATTTTGAAAGCTTCGCTGCACTTAATTCCATTTTTAATGCCAAATTTTAGACAAATTCTCTGATCCGACATTTCACCACACACAAAATCGCCGAACACACTGAAGTACGTCTGACTCATTCACTCCCCAAACACAAACTGAGCATCGCAGCTTGCTTCCCGCCTGATACGTGCGTCACTGGCAGAACTACCAACTTAGAAAACAAAAATTACCTCGCTTAACACGATAAGTTCGCGCAATTCAAAAATTATCATTACTTTTTGATCACACCTCGTATTTTAAAAGGTATAGCTTCACTTTAATTTGCTTATGTTATGAAATGCACAAAAAAGAAAAGTATAGTCTTCTATGCTTTGTTCATTGGGTAGGTTGCCTATCAAGTTATCCACTGCTATCTCAACTACAAGCTTCTGCAACTATTCAGCTTATATGCACCGATTTTCCAAAGTAATCTACCTCTGCCCATCGAGTAAAGATGTTTAACCAAGTTTCTTCATACTATTTTATTTATTATGTACATTACAGATATTCAGATCATTCTGAATGTCATTATTCCACAGTCTACCTGTATGTCTGCAACCCTATACCGTTTCTCATATACCACTAACGTTTATCAGAACAGTACTGCAGGCTGTTAGATGAGATTCCATCACACAGCAAAGGGTTACACATTCAAGAATACTAGCACACAATAGTCATGGCAAACTATAGTGTTACAAAACCACATCCTTGATTTGAACATATGTGATTTCTTAGAGATCTATTTATTTTGATATTGGACTATCTTCTTCTTCTACACTTCAGGGATTAGGCTATGTGCCTGTTCCGACTTCACATTATCAGATATATTTCTTTCTTGGTCTACCTACATCCCTTCTTCCAGAAGGCTTATACTGGTTTTTCACTCTTTAATTGTTTTAATCAGAATCTGTCTTTAATTGAAGCTTATATAAGGGCTATCCAGAAAGTAAGTTCTGGTAGGGTATTAAAGGAAACTAAGAATATATTTACAAAACATTTTTATTGCTATTTGAAGAACACACCATAAACTACTTTTCTGTGTAGTTTCCGTCGTCTTTGAAACACTTTTCATAGCGAGACACCAGACGTTGTATAACTTCGTCATAGAAATTTCCCGCCTATAATTAGAACCATGTATTAACAGCTTGTTTGACATCGTTGGCCACCAAGAAAGGGTTTCTTATGCTTGAAAAAGTGATATCCCTTGGTGTGATAAGGTTCGCTTGATGTGAGGTCTGGGTTGTGAGGTGGATGATCAAATTGTTGCTAACGAAACTTACCGAATCAATCCCTACATTCCCATCCGGCGGGTGTCTCGAATCTCGAATGTCTTCGACATTATAAACCCGTCCAACGAAGCTTACTCAGTGCACGGTTGTTTACAAATGGTGTTGTGGGCTTGCCAAGAAATTAACAAACTGGCCGCGCATGTGCAATGATACCGCGGCAATATTTAAATACAGAACTTACTTTCTGGGTAACCCTCATACCCTCATAAATGAAAGCAGCGTTTTGTTTCCCAAAATCTGCAGCCATCTCTCTCTCTCTCTCTCTCTCTCTCTCTCTCTCTCTCTCTCTCTCTCTCTCTCTCTCTCTCTCTCTCTCTCTCTCTCTCTCTCTCTCTCTCTCTCTCTCTCTCGCTCTCTCTCTCTCTCTCTCACAGAATTTTGACAATGAATTTGTATTAAAAAAATTAATTGACCTTCAATGAGATTTTTAATGTCCATTGCTCTGTTCATCATTATATCTACTTCTTCTCTCCCATTTTCTTAGTGCACATATGGAGGACAGCATTTTTCTTATTTTAAGGCTAGGTACACACGGACGTAGCATCGACACGACGTTATCGCTCGGCCAACGTTGAGCGGTAGTCCACACGAGCGGTGGTAGAGCACCGTCACCGCGACGTTGCTATCCCCTCCACAGGTCGAATCCAGTGGCATCAAGTCTGCTCCCATCAGCCACCATTCTTCAAGTGCAATGGAGTTAGAAGTGTATCAAAAGAAGAAGGTGGCATTTGCATATGTTGTTAATAGATAGTTTATGAAAAAAATAGCTTACTTGTAATCATTGATGGTGTGAATTAAGGTTAAAAAAGCGTTATTTTAGTTGGAATAAATTTTGAAATTTTTAGGATCTATTTTTTAGTGTACTAAGTATTTGATGTAGTCTGTATAAGTATCAGTGACTGCACAATGAATATGTGACAGATAGCCTTTCCTATATATATTGTACTGCTGTTAAAATGCACACAGTACATAATAGGGAGATAATAAATTTTAAAAGAGAAAGGATGCAGATTTTGTATTGAATGTAAACAAAAATACATTGGGAATATCGACTTACTCAGTCAAGATAGAGGTCGATTCCTATATGATATAAAACCATATTTAATGAAGAAATTTGTGTTAGTGGTTGAAAACACAATCAGAATGATCACAGTTGCACACCACTATATAAAAATTATCCCGATTAGCGCTTTCAAGCCTCACAGCCCATCGTCAGATCGGAATAGGCAAAAATTATTTTAAAACAAATACTTCACCCCTCTCCCCCACCCTGCTCACACACAACAAGCTATAATATGAATGACCCTTCCCCCCCCTAAACCCTGTCCCACGCCATCTGTACAGTTACATATTTTTCTAGCAAATTCCTTGTGTTTCAGTGTTGTGTGTGTGTGTGTGTGTGTGTGTGTGTGTGTGTGTGTGTCCTTTTAAACTTACCCTACTTCCTCTCCACACACGTGGGTCAGTCACACACCCTTATTTTAAACCCTTATATTGCATAGTACTAATTGGATGGTTTAAAATAAGGGTGTGTGACTGACCCACGTGTGTGGAGAGGAAGTAGGGTAAGTTTAAAAGGACACACACACACAACACTGAAACACAAGGAATTTGCTAGAAAAATATGTAACTGTACAGATGGCGTGGGACAGGGTTTAGGGGGGGGAAGGGTCATTCATATTATAGCTTGTTGTGTGTGAGCAGGGTGGGGGAGAGGGGTGAAGTATTTGTTTTAAAATAATTTTTGCCTATTCCGATCTGACGATGGGCTGTGAGGCTTGAAAGCGCTAATCGGGATAATTTTTATATAGTGGTGTGCAACTGTGATCATTCTGAAAACCATATTTAGTTATATGTTCAGAAAATAATATATAAAATTGGAATGAATGTTATAAGAAGAGTAAAGAGTAATAAAATTATAATTTAATAAATAACCAATAGAATTACGACTATTAGAGGTAAAATAAAGATGTTTAATAAGAAACAGAAAAATGATATATGTTTTAATAGTTAGATGTAAATAAATTAGGGAATTATCGTAGTGGCAAGTTGTTAAATTGTTAAAAAATTGTATTGTATAGTGATGAAGGAAATGTATTAGTCTTCAATTATATCTGAGAAAAGAAACGTTATTAGTCTAAAATTAAATGCATTAAGAGTAACGTTATGAGTCTTCAATTAAATTCATTAAGAGTAACATGAAGAGTCTAATTATATATCTAATAGTAACTACATGAAGAATCTTAAATTATATTAAATAACATTTGTACATCATTAAGTTAATGTAACAAGGAAAAGAAAATACAGTAAAGGAATTTAAATTGTGATACCAGAGTTTTGATTATAATATTTAATAACTAAATAATAATACGAGAAATATAACAATATCCTTGATAGAACGACGACAGAAGAGGAAAACCTTGGACTGAAGAAGAGTTTAAGTGGCCATAAAGGATCGTTAAGTGTTCCGAGGAGACATCTGTGTTGCAGTAGTCCTGGAGAGCGGCATTCAGCGGTGAGAGCAATAAGAAATTTGTGTAAAGGAACAAATTGCCAAGCCTAATATTGCTTTCGAAAAAGAGGTAAACAACAACCAGAAGTGAACCCGTGGCAGCTGGAAGAATTCAGAGTCGGTTAAGTTACATTAGTTTGTTATTTATTTCTTACATGGTTAATTATCAAAATACTACATATTAACTGAATCTGGGTTGGGTTAAAGAAAAGAAAATAATAGATACAATCGTAAATACGATCAAATAACTTAATAATCATTAACCCTGAGAGAAAGAGTTTTTACATGTACTGGTAAATAAAAAAACATAATAACAGTAGGTACATTTATTAATTGTATTATACTATTAAATAATTACAATACCTGTGTATTCTATTGTATTCTATCAGTAAAAAACAACAGTACATTAAATGGCGCCCATACGTGAAAGCAAAGATTTTCTTTAAACCAACACCAAATAACACAATTTTGTTGAATTTAATTAGCATAAAAAAATTTTTTCCTTGTAATTAAATTAAGTTAAAGATTGTAAAATGGCTAACAAACCAGAGCAACGATATGAATTAAGGAGTAATAGTGCTGAAGAGGAAGAAACTGAAATGGAAGTAATAGTAAGGGATGCCCAAGGGGAACAACCAAAGAAACCATCCCAACCAATGGACGCAAATTTCCAGGAGATGATGAGAATTATTATGGAAGGGAATAACAAAACCAGCGAAACATTAGTGAAACAAATAAATGAGAAATTGGATAAGAACAAACAGGAAATGAAGGAGGATATGGAAAAAATGGACAAGAAAATGGACAGTAACCAAGAAGAGTTTAAACAAATGAGACTAGATAATGAAACCTTATTAAAACAAAATAATGAGGAATTAAAGAAACAAATGAAAAAAGATAATGAAACCTTATTAAAACAAAATAATGAGGAATTAAAGGAGACCATTCAACAACAAATAAATGGGGTGAATAATAAATTAGACCAGCAAAAGGCTGAAGTTGAGTTAATATTGAAAAATTATGAGGAAGGGAATGTTAGACAATTTGCAGAGGTGAAATTGAATATGGAAACAATGGAAAATAGGTTAGACAATATAGAAACGAAACAACAGTCACTGAAGGAAGAAGTGGAAGAGAAATTAGGGGAAAATAAACAAGAAGTCATAGAACAGATGACGAGAGAATTGGTAAAACACAAACAGGAAGTAACGAGCAATATTCAATCCATGGGACAACAGTTGGACAGCAATAATACCAAAATAGAGGATACTATGGGACAATTAGTAGTAAGGGTCAATGAAATAGAACAAAATGGTAATCAAACATGTGTTATACGAGAAGACAAAAATATTAGTCATGAGGTGCCACATATGAAAGGATATATAAAAAATCCTATGGAGTATTTAAATAGAATGAAGGAATATTTGAATAGTACCAAGGAAAATAGATGGCAGAGAATAATTAAGCTAATGTTAGATCAAGGGTTCCATGAAATGAATGATTATTGGTGGGATGCTGTTAGAAACACCTTGAATAGCTACCAGGAATTTATGGACAGCTATAAAAATAAATATTGGACACGATCCGATACAGACAAGGGTGCGGGAGACCATAGTATATGGTAGGTACAATTCAAGTATAGGACAAACACCAACCTCGTATTTCTTATCGCATGTTTGCAGGGCAAGATATTTAGATCCACCCATGGATGACAGATATGTGGTGGAAGCTTTGAGTCACCATTTTCCTGAAACGGTAAGCTTAGCACAACTTGCCAGTCAAGCCAATACTATAGAAGCGATGACGTTATTACTCACTGATTATGAGAGGAAAATGAATTATGATAGCCGTGCTAAACAAGGGAATATGAGAAGAGACAGCTACCCTAACAGATATCCGGAAGAACAAAACCGTGATAGAAATCAAATGGTAGAAAGGAACGACCAGAGAAATGTTCCAAGATACCAAGATAGGGAAGGTGGAAGAAATTACTACAGAAACGATAACCGGAATGACCGGAGATATGATAATAATAATAATAATTACAATAATAATTATAGGGGCAACCATGCTTCAAATAACTATAGAGCAAATTTTATACGCCGAAATTATGATTCCCGAATCTACAATAGTCGTTACCCGAGGGAGACTGATCAAAATGGATATTTTCGCAGTGAGGAGAGACAGAGTGAGGTGAACAACAACTATGAACAGTTAAGAAATAGAGAGCAACATAGTTCCCTTTGCCAGTCAGAAAATAGTCAACAGAAAGGAAGGAGAGAAGAGAGAGTAACCATAAATGAAAATCAGGAAAACTAGAGAAGACTGTGAGTGAGTGCAGTGGTCAACCACAGTCAAATAGCCGATCACTGTCTTGGATAACCAGTTTAGGTCAGGATTTTATGGACAACGAGAGAATCAATAAAAATATCATTGAAAGTGATGTAGTGTCTATTACCGGTCAATATGGGAGAACCAATCAAAATTTTATTATTGATACTGGTGCCGAAATATCATTGATGAGTATGACTAAATACCATGAATTAAAGGAGATAGAAAAGGAAATCACGTCATCCGAAGGAAAGGCTAATAGAATTTATGAATTACCTGTGAGCAAAATTACTATAGTGGGTGTAACAGGACGAGCCAATCGAACTGCTCGCAAACAAATAATGATGAATGTACAATTCAATGGAAGGGTGATACCATTAACATTTGTAGTACTGTATATCAAAATATAGAAACTGAAATATTAGTAGGATGTGATAACTTGCGGAAGTATGAAACTATTATTGATTTAGAAACTAATCAGGTGGTATTTACATACGATAAACAAAAAATACCTATAAAAATTATAAATAGAAATGAAGAGGTAAGGAAAATGGTCAATTCAACCAAATTAAGTAATAAATTTGAATACTCATATAAGCATAGACTAATCAATAGAAAGTTACTACAGCAGTTAACAATAAATACTCCAATGTGGGAGGAGAAAATGCAAGAAATCAGACAATTCTGTAATCATAATAATCAACTAAACAAAGAGCAAATAGATCAGTTAATGGAAATTTATTTGAAACATTATAAAGTATTTTCAAACAAACCTGGCAAAATAGTAGGAGTGCAATGTAAGTTACCACTAAGAGAAAATGTGACATTTAACAAAAGATCATATCCCATACCATACAAATTAAGAGAGCAAGTACAGGAAGAAATCGACAAAATGCTTCGTGAAGACATCATTGAACTAAGTCAGTCAGAACACACTAGCCCATTAGTAGTAATTCCCAAAAAAGATAAGTCATTAAGATTGTGTTTAGATGCATGTCAAATTAATCAGATGATAATTGCTGATAAGACGTCGCCTGAGAACATAGGAGAAATTTTAAAACGTTTTAATAACGTTCAATTTTTTAGTAGTTGGGATGCTGTATCTGGATATTGGCAAGTAGAATTGCATCCAGAAAGCAGAAAATATGTGAGTTTCATAGTAAACGGTAGGAATTATCAATTTAAAAGATTACCTTTTGGTCTGGTCAATAGTGTGGCTATATTTATAAAATGTCTTGATGAAGTATTGGGTAAGGAGATTTTGGAATTTACTACAGTATGTGTCGATGCTTTGGTAATTGCATCAAGCAGTTGGGAAGAACATTGTCATTGAATTGATAAGGTACTTACCAGATTGGGAGAACATGGAATTACGCTAAAATTAGACAAGTCAACATTCATAGCCAGTAAGATTAAGTTTTATGGGTTTATAGTTTCGGATACCGGCATATCGGCGGATCCTGATAAAATACAATCAATACAGAATTTCCCATGTCCAAAAAATGTAAAACAGTTACAAAGTTTCTTAGGTCTTTGTAATTATTACAGAAGTTTGCAAAGTAATTACTCCGACCTAACACATCATTTCAACATTTAATTTGTAAGAAGAATAAGTGGAAGTGGACCGAAAAGGATCAAGTATTCAATGAAGTGAAACAGAGATTTTTACAGTGCATCATGTTAAGTCACCCAGATTTTAGTAAAGTTTTTTATTTAAATTGTGATGCCAGTAGAGTAAGTGTAGGATCGGTGTTATATCAAGAAAATGACAAGGGAGAACCAAAGGTAATAGATTTTGCAAGCCGTACACTAACTAAAGCAGAATTTAATTATACAATAACTGAAAAAGAGACATTGAGTGCTGTATTTGCAATAACTAAATTCCGAACATACTTATTAAACAGTGAGGTTGTTTAAACTTTGTACTTGTTTATCAGCTGTACGCGGTGTACTGCCGCAATGCGTCACGAGCGGATGACGTCACGCGCTTATCAAACGCTGCCGCCGGTCATCTCGGCCGTCGGTAGACAAGTTTAGTTTAGTTTCTAACAAAGCTCCAAGCGCATCTCTCGTAAAACACTTCTCTTCCAGCCGCGGCTTCTGGACAATTTTTAAATATGTATTCATAAGAGTTAATTTAATTCAGACTACCTGCGTCCATCTACAATGGACCACGATTTCGTTCAAAACTAATTTTTGGGCGTTATTGCCTCAAATGCATCCGCACGTGCCGATCATAATCAATACTTTAAAACTTCAATAAACGCATTTCAAATATCCGTAATACAGTCCACTTCTTTTCTTACATACAATCCAGCCTTTCCTGCATAGCGTCTTTGGAATAACTCGAGACTCTTCAAGAGCTTCCAAACCGCAACATTTTTGGTCCTCACGGGCAGGATTTCATATTTTTGGGCCCAAAAACGACATCATTTTTGGTCCAACCGGGCAGGATTTCTTATTTTTGGCCCAAAAACGAAAACGTTTTTGGTCACCACGGGACGGATTTCTCATGTTTGGGTCCACAAGCGACAGCATTTCTTTGTACGCATCATTTCTGGCCCAACCGATCTGAATTTAGTCACGCCCTACGGGCATCATTCTCGTCCTGAGCGACACCATTGTTGTGAATCACATCGCAGTCATCTCGACAAGATTCGGCCAAGCAGTAGACCAGAGACGACGGGACACGGCAGGACAGCATTTTCGAGGTCATCAAAAAAAAGATTCTACAGCTTTAATTCATGGAGGGTTACACATGAGGCGTCATCTGACCAGCAGAGACAGGAGGTGCAACAGCTCCTAACAGGATCGAACAACGGGATCGAAGCCAGCTTCATCACGAATGGATCAACGGCCACGTGACTGTAAACTTTTTACTTATATTTGATGTTTAATAATATTTCACTTTTAGCAGTTATTTCTTAACACATTTGTATAACCAAACACCGTCATTACACAATACAGCTTAATAAATGGTTGGCAGCTCATTATCAGTTAAAACTTTAAAGATAAAGATATATTTTGTTATCATTTAAATTCATAATTTTAATAATTTAATTGCCAACAAGCTTGATTAGTAGAGAGAGTAAGCCTATGTTCTAAACAACGATCGCTAGCTACCGAAACGTATTCAAATTCATTCAAACTTAAGTTTATGGTTCACATGCTCTATGCTCAAATTCTTTCAAGATATTTTTCTTTTTTTTTCTCTTAAATTGTAATAATGGCCGATGTAAGGGCTCTAATAAAAAAACGAGGCACAATTAAGGCCTCAATATCACGTGTAAATACTTTCGTGGATAACTTCGATTTGGTAAACAGCGATCCTCATGCGCTGAAAATAAAACTGCGTCATTTGATGGAATTATCCACCAAATATGATGAGATTCAGTCTCAAATCGAAGCTGAGGAAGCGGACGTTGCTTTAACGAGTGATAGAGTACAAACGGAGGACGATCTTTGTAATATAGAATGTAAATTACAACACCTGCTGGAGCAAGCTGAGCATATGAACCAAAAACCAGTAATTAATGCTGAAAGTCAACAGCTTAAAACACCCCCCATTCAATTGGAACCAATAAAATTACCACGGTTTGCGGGTAGTATTGTTGAGTGGCAACATTATTACCATATTTTTCTTGAATTAATTCACGTCAGAGCAGATCTGACGGATATACAGAAACTTCACTATTTGCACTCGTCATTACATGGCGAGGCGCTTAACGTAATAAAATCGTTACCAATCACTCATGAGAATTACACGGTGGCTATCGATCTGTTGAGGAATAGATATGACAGTAAGCTAATTGTTTCCGCCCATCATGTAGGGAATGTCCTGGACGTACCATTAGTTCAACAAGAATCCCAAGTCAGCATATCGAAATTTATTGATGAAATCTCTGCCAATATAAACGCTTTAAATAATCTCAAACTGCCAGTCAATACGTTCGAAATTATTGTCGTAAATTATTTAGCTAAAAAACTTGATAATTACACTTTCCGTTTGTGGAAAGAGAGTTTGTCGGAGCATAAATTCCCTGATTTTAATAATTTTATGAATTTTCTAAATTCACGAAGAAAATTACTGCAAAATCTTGATAACGCGACTACCCCAACGAGCAGGTTGAACAAAAGCGATAAGTCTCCTTATCGCAAGGCAGTTAAACAGATAAGCACTCCAAAGGGCGCATTCCATTCCCATATCAGAAACAATTTATGTAGGCTGTGTAACGGTGAACATAGAATTATCGACTGCCTACAATTTACATCGCTGTCTATCCCTGACAGAAAAAACGTGTTAATAAAAAACAAACTTTCCCTAAACTGCCTCCATTCGGGACACGAAAGCTCAAAATGTCCCTCAAAATTCTCATGCAAAAAATGTTCTAGGCGTCACCACACCACGATTCATGCCCCCAACAGGGACGTAGCTTCTGTTAACAACCAATGCTCACTGAAATCACAGACCAATAAATCGGTATTGTTATCCACCGCCGTCTGTATGACCGCAAATAAGGTCGGTAGAAAATTTCCCGTTAGGATATTACTGGATTCTGGTTCTCAAGCGAACTTTTGCACAATGGATTTCGCCCGCAGAATGGGCCTCCAGTTGGTTAAATCGCAACTACCCATCACGGGTATAAACAACTCACTTTCCCAGGCTGACTTTAGTACGAAGGTAAGGCTACATTTTCGCTATAAACCCTTCACGTTAAACGTGCATTGTGCCGTATTGCCCAGTATAACTAATAATTTATCGGAGGAGTCGTTCAATCTTGCCTCTTTGAACTTACCCAAGCGCATATTCTTGGTGGATCCTCACCTACATTGCTCGGCGCAAGTCGATATATTACTCGGCGCTCAATATTTTCTCCAACTAATTGAACCTATGAAATTTATGCGCGGACCACACTTTCCTATAATTCAGGAAACCAAGTTAGGATTTATTTTGCCCGGTGACTTACCCTTCAACGTCGATATAACTAAAACAGTTTCTTCCTTTATGGTCTGCAAGGATGATAATCAGATTTCCTCGCAACTAAAAGAATTTTGGAAGTTGGAGGAGATCTCTAGTCGCGAAGCCCGCTCTGAGGACGCGCCGTGTGAAAAACATTTCGTGGAAAACCCTAGCCGTAACCGCGATGGGAGATTCGTGGTATCCCTGCCCCGCAGATCCGATAAATGTCATTTGGGAGATTCTCTCCGCGGAGCCATCCGCAGATTCCAATCGTTAGAGTTCAAGTTCAAGCAGAACCCTATCCTTCATAAGGATTATAGCGAGTTCATGAGTGACTACTTGAAACTTGGCCACATGTCACCACTTAATGACTACGATTTGTCGCTTGACAGCTCAGAGATTTTTTATCTGCCACATCACGCAGTCTTCAAGGACTCTAGCTTAACCACTAAATTGCGCGTGGTATTTGACGCCTCCGCTAAAACCACAAATAATCTGCCCCTCAACGATACTCTAATGGTCGGTCCTACGATCCAGCAGGATCTGTTTTCGATAATGGTTCGGGTCCGTACCCACCGATATGTACTTATTGCGGACATAGAAAAGATGTATCGCCAGATCATTGTTAACCCTAAGGATTCAAACCTGCAACGCATCGTTTGGCGTGATGCGCCGCATAAGGAATTGCGACATTACGCTTTAAGGACGGTTACATATGGCACTGCTAGTGCCTCCTTCCTTGCTACACGTTGTCTGGCTCAGATAGCCTACGAAAATAAATCCGACTACCCTACAGCTTCTAGGGCCATAGCAAATGATTTTTACGTAGACGATCTCATAACGGGTTCGGATGATCCGAACGGCTTAGCTGAAATGAAATGCGAGATCGTGAAGTTGTTGAGTAGGTATGGTTTCACGTTACATAAGTGGTTCTCTAACCACCATAAGATTATGACCCTTCGCGCCCAAGTAACCCATGACTTCAGCAAAGGTCAAAACGTGCGTACATTGGGAATCCAGTGGAACATTGAAAGGGATAACTTTTTATACACCGTTAGGGGTGATGATAATTTGACCGTGTTCAACAAGAGAAGCGTGTTGTCGGTCATCGCCGGGATCTATGATCCATTAGGTTTGATCGCTCCCATCACATTTTACTGCAAGCATTTCGTGCAACAGTTGTGGTTGGCGGGCACAGATTGGGACAAACCCCTATCTGGGTCATTAGCCAATCAGTGGTTGGAATTATACGCTCAATTAGTCTCCGACACTCATTTTAAGATTACGAGGTCGGTTAAGAGTTCGAACAATTACCCAATTAGTTCATTACAGCTGCACGGATTCGCCGACGCTTCGGCTAAAGGTTACGCGAGTTGCATTTATGTGCGGGCGGTCTATTCGAACGGCGCCATATCGTCAAACTTGTTGTGTGCTAAATCTAGGGTCGCGCCGCTGAAACAGATAACGCTACCACGTCTTGAGCTTTGTGCTTGTTTATTGCTGGCGCAATTAACGTCCAAGGTTTTAAACGCCATCAATTACAATTTTGACGGACTATATCTCTATTCGGACTCAATGATAGCTTTGCATTGGATACATCAACAATCTTCCCGCTGGAAGGTATTTGTGGCCAACCGTGTCGCGGAAATACAGCGTCTTGTTAGCAGCAGGGGAACTTGGCATCATGTAGTATCAGATGACAACCCTGCCGACATTTTATCGCGCGGTTGCCTCCCTCGTAGTTTGCACTGTCATACTCAATGGTGGCATGGTCCGTCCTGGTTAGCGCATGAGTCAGCATCATGGCCAGTCAGCGCTTTCGACATTAATACTCCCTGTACTTATCCCGACCTTGAGCAGGAACGTCGCAAGCAGGTTCAAACCTCACTAATTGTTGCGTCCTCAACACATAGTTATGTTGAAAATTATTCATCACTTACTAGGCTTATTCGTGTCTTCGCACATTGCCGCAGATTTTTTCGCAATTCTAAGCTCGCGGTTGTTGACAGAGACACGTCCTTTTTGTCGGCTCGAGAATTGTCTGACACGCTCTTGATTTTTGTCCGGCAATCTCAGCAGTTGCATTTCGGCGTTGAAGTTATGGAACTTGAGGCACACCGGTGCCTTCCTCGCAGTAGTAAAATTCTTGCTCTCAACCCATTCCTGGATGAATCAGGCATTTTAAGAGTGGGTGGACGCTTGCAATTCTCCCCACTTAGCTACGAGAGTAAACACCAAATAATTTTGCACCCGCATTCTCATCTCACGCGATTAATAATTGAATACGAACATATCCGTTTGTTGCATGCTGGGGTGCAATCAACTCGAGCTTCGCTTAGGCGAAAATATTGGATCATACACGACAAATCCTATATCCGCTCAGTGATACATAAGTGTGTCACTTGTTTTCGTTTCCGGGTTAGAGGCGCGAATCAACTACTAGGTCAGTTACCCCCTTCTAGGGTCACGCCTTCAAGGCCGTTTTCACAGTTGGCCATGGACTACGCCGGTCCCGTACTTTTGCGCCATGGCGGGCAGCGCTCTAAGTCCACGACCAAGGCTTACATCACGTTATTCATATGCATGTGTACAAAGGCCATCCATTTAGAATTGGTGTCGGATCTCACTTCCAACGCCTTTATAGCGGCTTTAAAAAGGTTCATCTCACGCAGAGGTATTCCCGCGCAGATATTTTCAGATAATGGTACGAATTTTCGTCGTGCCAACCACACCTTACATGATTGGTACAAATTTTTAACCTCAAAGGAAGTTGAGCAATCTTCTCTGGAGTTTTGCGGTCTCCACGGTATAAAATGGTCCTTTATCCCCCCTTCAGCCCCTCATTTCGGTGGTTTGTGGGAAAGTGGTGTAAGGAGTGTTAAATTTCATTTACGTCGCGTAATAGGCGGTACGATCTTGAATTTTGAGGAATATTCTACTCTTCTTTCTCAAATTGAGGCTTGCCTTAATTCACGCCCTTTGTGCGCGGTGTCCAACGATGCTAGAGACCCTGAACCCTTAACTCCTGCTCACTTCTTGGTTGGTGCTCCACTGACGGCACTTCCTGAGCCCGACTATACCCAAAGCAATAATAGTCATTTGGGCAGATGGCTTCTGCTCCAAAAATTTACACAGACCATCTGGAAACGGTGGTCTAGGGATTATCTGCACCAGCTGCAGTAGCGCAATAAATGGCGCACCCCGTTTAGGAATTTGAATGTCGGACAGCTTGTCCTCATTTTGGATGACAATTCCCCCCCTCTAGAATGGAAGCGTGGGGTAATTACCAATGTTTTTCCGGGTCAAGATTCCTTAGTACGTGTCGCAGAAGTTCGCACCGCGCTAGGTATCTTACGCCGACCCATCCACAAATTATGCCCCCTTCCGGTGGCAACAAGCTAATCGTATGCGTGCCATACGAGATGTGTGTGTGTGTGTGTGTGTGTTTGTGTGAGAGAGTGTGTGCGTGTCACATTGCCTGGACTACGCCCGGGACATTCCCCGGGCGAATATACAAGTCAATTGTATCATAAACATTGTAAGTATCATAAGCATTGTAATATTGTTTACATGCCGCTAGCTATTACTGCAATAGTGACTGTGTTTCATATGTACTATCAATTATTATGGATGTTTTGTAGTGTCATATGTTTATATAATTCAAGTTCCGAGAACTACAAGTGTTACTTATGGTGTCAATTATTCTACGTATGTATTGTATTTTCTAATGGACATTATGATAACATTATGTACGTATACATTATTATGTTTCTATTATTTCTATTACTATATATGAAGCAGTGTTCAAGATGGTTTCTCTTATATAATTTAAGGTTGTCACTTACGTTTGTCAAGGTTTAAATATATGTATTTCTTATCCACATGTTATGCTTCAAGAGAGATCATGTTTAGTTATGTAAAGACTCGTTTTTATCATGATTTTTTATTTTTTGTACCTTTTCTAGCACAGAAATTGGTTTGTTTTGACTTGAGCTTGTGCTAGCTTAATGAATTTTGTTTTCTACAAATTTTATGTTAGAAGTGAGTTACTTTAATCCAAGAGTCAATTTAATGTATAAGCCTTTAAGTGTATTATGTATTGTTTATATATATATATATATATATATACATTGATAATCTTTGTAATATACTGTTCCCAGTTAATGTTTAATGTACAAAATCGTCCCGATTTTGGCGGGCAGTATGTTTAAACTTTGTACTTGTTTATCAGCTGTACGCGGTGTACTGCCGCAATGCGGCACGAGCGGATGACGTCACGCGCTTATCAAACGCTGCCGCCGGTCATCTCGGCCGTCGGTAGACAAGTTTAGTTTAGTTTCTAACAAAGCTCCGAGCGCATCTCTCGTAAAACACTTCTCTTCCAGCTGCGGCTTCTGGACAATTTTTAAATATGTATTCATAAGAGTTAATTTAATTCAGACTACCTGCGTCCATCTACAATGGACCACGATTTCGTTCAAAACTAATTTTTGGGCGTTATTGCCTCAAATGCATCCGCACGTGCCGATCATAATCAATACTTTAAAACTTCAATAAACGCATTTCAAATATCCATAATACAGTCCACTTCTTTTCTTACATACAATCCAGCCTTTCCTGCATAGCGTCTTTGGAATAACTCAAGACTCTTCAAGAGCTTCCAAATCGCAACAGAGGTAGTAGTACGAACCGATCATCAAGCAATAACCTTTTTTAAAAACTGTAAGATGTCACATGGAAGGCTCACAAGATGGATGCTCCAGTTACAAGAGTATCATATAAAATGGGAGTACTTACCAGGCAATAAAAATATAGTAGCGGATATATTATCCAGAGTAGGTGATCAAGAAGAAATAATGGCCAAAGAAGCACGTAAAGTTTTGCCATGCTTTAGGAATAAAAGAGAATTAAAACTCATCGTGGAAGAAATAAAGAAATTACAGCCAACTGATATTAGAATACAAAAATTGAGGAAAAGGATGGAAAGCACTTCCAACACTACCTCACATTAAATGATTCATGAAGGAATGATGTTTAGGAACACCGACAAAAGAAATACTGATTGGAAAATTTTAGTGCCGGAAGAGGTATGTAATAAATTAATTGTTGATGATCATGAGAGATATGGACACCAAGGCCAGAAGAAAGTAGTGTCAGCACTCAAGGAACACTTTTACATGAATAAATTAGAAAAGAAAGTAATTCGATCCATAGAAACATATGATATTTGTCAAAAAGTCAAGTTAGCTAATGTTAGATATGAGGGAAGGTGGATAAATAATCAAGCATTGAGGTCGCTAGAACAAGTTTTTATTGACATTTGTGGACCATTCCCAACTAGTGGTAGGAGACGTAGCAAGTACGTATTGATTATCATGGACAGTTTTACTAGATTTACAAAATTATATCCCACCACTAAGGCCAATACTTACACTATAGTTAAAATAATTAAAGAAAAGTTTATAAAGGAGGTAGGATTGCCTAATAGTATTATATCTGATCATGGAACACAATTTAAAGGTGTCAAGTGGCAGAATGCTATGAGAGCCATAAAAATTCGTACGTATAAAACATCGGTTTACCATCCCAATAGTAACCCGGCCGAAAGAATGCTCAAAGAAGTGGGTTGTTTATTCCACACATATTGCCATGATCAACATAATAGATGGAGCGAATATGTTAGTAAAGCAGAGGAGTTTATAAATTTAGCCAATCATGATAGTACTGGTGTGACACCATATGAGGCAATGTATAAGAAATGCCCACCCAGAATTATCGAAAGTTTAGTTGATTTTACATGGTTCACTCAACCACAGAAGGACATACAAGTTATTATGGAGAGTCGGATTAAAGTGAAGGCAGAAGAAAGAGCCAGACGACAATACAAGAAGAGATATAAACAAATAGATTATCATATAGGAGAGTTAGTACTGGTTCGTAACAGACAACTTCCCAGCAGTAAGGAGAAGTTGATGAAAAAATTATTTTTATGTTATGTAGGCCCATTTATAATTAATACAGTGAATGATAACAATACGGTAGTAATAAAATACCAGGATGGAAAAATTAAAGGAACGTACAATATTATGTTTAAAAGGAATAAATTCCAAATGTTTAGTACCAAGCCACGTGTTGTTCAATCAAATATATTGGAACTTACCGTCTGCGGCTTTTAGAAACAGCGTCTTTACAAAATTGACATGTTTCGGGACACTTGTCCCATCATCAGAATTTAAAACAATCGCGTATCATTTAAAGTTGATACACTTGTCAATTAATTAAAACATTAAACTCCAATATGAAACAAATAACTTAAAACAATATGATACTTAAATGTTTAAAGCGAGCGCGAAGGTTTACCGATGTACATCGTATGGAGACCGACCGCGCACTGAATTACGTTTTGCTCCCACCACGACAATAGCGCAAGGCAGTGTTGTACAATACATTTGACTTGAAAACCAATTTATCATTTAAAACATGCGGCTTGGTATCAGTATTGTTATATGCTTTATAAATTTCGTACTCTTCAAGAGCGTTCAAATATCGCCCTTTCTTACATATGTGAAGGGGTATTAAATTAGTTTTAAAATTAGTGTAATTATGATTCTCGGAAATGAGGTGTTCTGCAAATTTTGACTTGATATTGTCCAAACTGTGAAAGTGTGTAGGCGGCCTATGTTCAGTAAATCTTTTTAAAAAACCACGTCCTGTCTGGCCCACATAAAAGGCGTCACAATCGTCACATATCAATTTGTAAACACCAGTTTTGTGTTCAAGGCTGGTAGTTCTGCGGACACGAAGATTATTCATAATACTATTAGTGGTCTTATAAGTGACCTTGATATTACTGGTTTTATTAAAAATTGACCCAAAAATCTTAGGCATAAGGTATGTGTACGGTGTTGCAATGTATTTGCGTGTTGTATTTTCGTGTGTTTTATGTCCGTTAATGTTTCTTTGCCCCTTCTTATGTTTTCGAAGGATGTTGTTCACCATATCGACATCATAACCATTAGCAACTGCAATGTGTTTAATGGTGTCTAATTCCTCACGGTATTCTTTATCACCGAGGGGCAAAGATAAAAGTCTATAAATCATACTGTGGAAGGCAGCCAATTTCTGGGATAAAGGATGAAAAGACTTAGCATGTATTACAATATCAGTCATTGTGGGTTTTCTATAGATGTTAAATTGTAACTTTTTATTATTGTCCTTGGCAACAGTTAAATCTAGAAAATTCAGTTTACCATTGTCTTCACTTTCAAGTGTGAACTGCATTTTGTCATTGATATTATTCAAATAACTATGTAAATTATCAATTTGCCTTTGTGTACCTTTGTATATTAAAAAGGTATCATCAACATACCTGCCGTAAAATATTATGTTATTCTTGTGTTTGTTATTAGTGAGAATGAATGAATTTTCGAAATTATTCAGGTATATATCTGCAAGAACACCTGAAAGTGGAGAACCCATTGCTAACCCATTTTGTTGGCTGAAAAATTGATTATTGTGGGTAAAATAATTTTGATCAAGAACTAACTTCAAAATGTGCATCAATTCATTTATACTATCAATATCCAATTTATTAGTATTAATAAGGTTAATCTTAAGTATACGCAAGGTCTCAGCTACTGGTATATTCGTATATAAGTCTACAATATCAAAGGAAACAAGTTTGTAAGCCGGTTCAACTATTAAATTTTTAACCTTATTCACAAAGTCAACACTATTAATTAGACTATGATCATTAATTATTTGTATATTGTGTTTTATTATGGTGACTAGTTTTTTAGCCGTTTTATACCCCGGAGCAGTTAGCCGTTTTATACCCCGGAGCAGTGGTGAAATTTACTAATGGTCTCAAGGGGATAGCATCCTTGTGGAGTTTGGGTAATCCTGTCAAAACGGGTGCTTTTGAATTTATAGGTTTCAAAGATCTTCTTGTTTGTTCATCAAACAAATGGGTGCATCTGTTTATACATTGATTTAATTGTTTTACATAATTTTCAGTTGGGTCAGAATTTAGTAAACCAATGTTGTTGTTAATAATGAAATTTTGTATTTTATTGTTATAATCTTCTCTGTCCATAATAACCACAGTGTTACCTTTGTCAGCTTTAGTGACGAGAGCTTTATTGTCAGATAATTTTTGTTTTAATCCTATTAAAATTTTCCGTTCTTTATTATAATTATTATTTGTTAAAGGAATAGAGGAATGAACATTATTATACCGATTTTTAATGATTTTGTTGAATTTTTCGTTTATTAAGAAACGTGTCTGGTCTTGATCTTTTTCGTCAACCATTGCCTTAACAACAGTCTCTGCATTGATAATTTCTGCAATAATTTGCTTACGATCAAGACTCGATTTGTGTACGGGAAGATTATATTTCAAACCTTTGCTCAATAAATCAGTTTCATCAGTATTTAAAACAAGGGACGTTAAATTCTGCAACCGCGTATAAAATTTGTGTTTACATTTGATATTGCTGGATATCGGTAACTGATCATTCAACAACCTTTGTAGTTTATCTGATTGCTTTATACGCATTTGATAAACTATTCGCCTGACGTCATTGTTTATAAAATCCAGATAATGATTCAGTACGGCTGGATGCGTGTTATCTAATAATTGTAAATGTAATTTGTATAATGTATAATTTAGGTTTGACTTTTTAATGTATAGAGATTTAATTTCTTCTTTAACTCTGTAAATTTCTGCATATTTTTTGGTTTTCGATTCAGCAATAGATGAACCTTTAAGTTTTATAATAGCATAATTCGGTATAACATTGTTCTCCAAACACGATTTGTTGAACTTAATGTGTAAAATACTTAATTGCGTATACTTAAGATTAACCTTATTAATACTAATAAATTGGATATTGATAGTATAAATGAATTGTGATGCACATTTTGGAGTTAGTTCTTGATCAAAATTATTTTACCCACAATAATCAATTTTTCAGCCAACAAAATGGGTTAGCAATGGGTTCTCCACTTTCAGGTGTTCTTGCAGATATATACCTGAATAATTTCGAAAATTCATTCATTCTCACTAATAACAAACACAAGAATAACATAATATTTTACGGCAGGTATGTTGATGATACCTTTTTAATATACAAAGGTACACAAAGGCAAATTGATAATTTACATAGTTATTTGAATAATATCAATGACAAAATGCAGTTCACACTTGAAAGTGAAGACAATGGTAAACTGAATTTTCTAGATTTAACTGTTGCCAAGGACAATAATAAAAAGTTACAATTTAACATCTATAGAAAACCCACAACGACTGATATTGTAATACATGCTAAGTCTTTTCATCCTTTATCCCAGAAATTGGCTGCCTTCCACAGTATGATTTATAGACTTTTATCTTTGCCCCTCGGTGATAAAGAATACCGTGAGGAATTAGACACCATTAAACACATTGCAGTTGCTAATGGTTATGATGTCGATATGGTGAACAACATCCTTCAAAAACATAAGAAGGGGCATAGAAACATTAACGGACATAAAACACGCGAAAATACAACACGCAAATACATTGCAACACCGTACACATACCTTATGCCTAAGATTTTTGGGTCAATTTTTAATAAAACCAGTAATATCAAGGTCACTTATAAGACCACTAATAGTATTATGAATAATCTTCGTGTCCGCAGAACTACCAGCCTTGAACACAAAACTGGTGTTTACAAATTGATATGTGACGATTGTGACGCCTTTTATGTGGGCCAGACAGGACGTGGTTTTTTAAAAAGATTTACTGAACATAGGCCGCCTACACACTTTCACAGTTTGGACAATATCAAGTCAAAATTTGCAGAACACCTCATTTCCGAGAATCATAATTACACTAATTTTAAAACTAATTTAATACCCCTTCACATATGTAAGAAAGGGCGATATTTGAACGCTCTTGAAGAGTACGAAATTTATAAAGCATATAACAATACTGATACCAAGCCGCATGTTTTAAATGATAAATTGGTTTTCAAGTCAAATGTATTGTACAACACTGCCTTGCGCTATTGTCGTGGTGGGAGCAAAACGTAATTCAGTGCGCGGTCGGTCTCCATACAATGTACATCGGTAAACCTTCGCGCTCGCGTTAAACATTTAAGTATCATATTGTTTTAAGTTATTTGTTTCATATTGGAGTTTAATGTTTTAATTGATTGACAAGTATATCAACTTTAAATGATACGCGATTGTTTTAAATTCTGATGATGGGACAAGTGTCCCGAAACATGTCAATTTTGTAAAGACGCTGTTTCTAAAAGCCGCAGACGGTAAGTTCCAATATATTTGATTGACTACAATATTAATCAACTTCGCCCGTATAAGTCAGATAAGAAATAAATGAATTCTGCAAATAGAGAACAAATGAAATGTATGCCCCGGATTGGGAAGGTGAGGTCCGAAAGAAAGAGAATGTTTTAGTCATGTTTTTGAGTTTTTTAGCCATAAAATTAGGCACAATTGTTATTTATTATTTATTATTTTGATGTAAAACCAGTTGGTTTAATTAACGTTGTTTTAAGTCATCAATAAGTATTTAATATATCATGATTCATGATAATAAGGAATCATATTTGTAATATTAATAAAAGAAAAAACTAATTTGTTAAAAGATTTTTGTGAGGTACAAATACCTAATTAATCAGATGTTTAAATGTTAAGATTAGACTATGTTGGTTATTTCAAAATTTCATCTAAAATTGTATCTGAAATTATGAAATAAGGGAAGGTATTATGTACTGCTGTTAAAATGCACACAGTACAGTACATAATAGGGAGATAATAAATTTTAAAAGAGAAAGGATGCAGATTTTGTATTGAATGTAAACAAAAAAACATTGGGAATATCGACTTACTCAGTCAACATAGAGGTCGATTCCTATATGATATAAAACCATATTTAGTTATATGTTCAGAAAATAATATATAAAATTGGAATGAATGTTATAAGAAGAGTAAAGAGTAATAAAATTATAATTTAATAAATAACCAATAGAATTACGAATATTAGAGGTAAAATAAAGATGTTTAATAAGAAATAGAAAAATGATATATGTTTTAATAGTTATATGATAAACAGATGTAAATAAATTAGGGAATTATCATAGTGGCAAATTGTTGAATTGTTAAAAAATTGTATTGTATAGTGATGAAGGAAATGTATTAGTCTTCAATTATATCTGAGAAAAGAAACGTTATTAGTCTAAAATTAAATGCATTAAGAGTAACGTTATGAGTCTTCAATTAAATTCATTAAGAGTAACATGAAGAGTCTAATTATATATCTAATAGTAACTACATGAAGAATCTTAAATTATATTAAATAACATTTGTACATCATTAAGTTAATGTAACAAGGAAAAGAAAATACAGTAAAGGAATTTAAATTGTGATACCAGAGTTTTGATTATAATATTTAATAACTAAATAATAATACGAGAAATATAACAATATCCTTGATAGAACGACGACAGAAGAGGAAAACCTTGGACTGAAGAAGAGTTTAAGTGGCCATAAAGGATCGTTAAGTGTTCCGAGGAGACATCTGTGTTGCAGTAGTCCTGGAGAGCGGCATTCAGCGGTGAGAGCAATAAGAAATTTGTGTAAAGGAACAAATTGCCAAGCCTAATATTGCTTTCGAAAAAGAGGTAAACAACAACCAGAAGTGAACCCGTGGCAGCTGGAAGAATTCAGAGTCGGTTAAGTTACATTAGTTTGTTATTTATTTCTTACATGGTTAATTATCAAAATACTACATATTAACTGAATCTGGGTTGGGTTAAAGAAAAGAAAATAATAGATACAATCGTAAATACGATCAAATAACTTAATAATCATTAACCCTGAGAGAAAGAGTTTTTACATGTACTGGTAAATAAAAAAACATAATAACAGTAGGTACATTTATTAATTGTATTATACTATTAAATAATTACAATACCTGTGTATTCTATTGTATTCTATCAGTAAAAAACAACAGTACTATATATATATATATATATATATATATATATATATATATTAACATGATTACATATAACAAATTATACATTACACCTAAAATTATGCCAAGCACAATAAATTATTACAAAAAAGCACGAGTATTATATCAAACAAATATTTATTATGGCATACAAATGTTACAAAATATCTTTCTCATCTAAAACGAACAAATAATTAAATTCAAAAGTAAAAGAAAAACCAAGGAAATCAATAATTTAATTATCGTCCGAAAACAAGTCTAGTGAAACAGTTGAATCATGAGTGGTGGCTGAAGACGGAGACATTTGGTTGTGTAACTCCTTTTATGCATGTGTTTGTGACCTAACGTTGGTTAATTGACATGTCGGAGGTTGCAGGGTGACAAATGTTACTTTTCACACTTCACGTCCCAAATTTCCCTGTATTTCTTCACTTCTTAAATCAAAAGTTCTATGTCCAATGATTCGGCCATTGATAAGAAAAATAAAACGAAAGAGAGCACGTCACAGAAAAGCAAAATCTTCTTAACGTCGACGTCCGTGTGTAGTCGTTCAATACTGGCAATGTACTAGCACACTGCTCTCAACGGCGCGTCAACGTTGCAGCAGTCCCAGCAGTGACAAAAACACACGCCGGGTCAACGCTTGTCAACGTTGCGTTACCACTCGGCCGTGTGTACTGGATAATCTTATTCTATGTACTGTTGAACTGCCGGGTGGTAACGTCGCGTCGGCGCTACATCCGTGTGTACCTAGCCTAAAACGACAATCATTTGCTTCCATCCATTATATTTCTCCACATAATGTCTAGTTTCATCTTTCTTCGTGACGTAATTTTTATGTTATAGTGTTTATATATTGTTACGATGGTTCTGCTTTAAAATACAGTATTTATACTCCGCTTGCCTGAGTGACATAGCGGGCTGCTGATCGAATAGTTGAGTAACGTCTGGACTTCTTACATGACATAGAATGGTACATAATTCTGGTGCACAGAATGATCTCTAAACATTTGGAACAGCTTCAGATGGCGAATGCTAAGAGTTGTGTACGCACTTCTGTTATTATTCAGCTCAAAGTAGCAGTATATTCTTTTAGTCCTCCATATTGTAACGTACCGCCTCTCAGATGTACCTTCCGCTGAGTCTGTGTATGTGGCCTATTGAGTGCTCGTCTTATTTAATTAAGACGCACTGTTGTAAGCGCCAATTCTGTAACGTACCGCCTTTTTAGTGTGTGTGTGACGTCTGTCTTTTTTACAGTCTCAGATCGGTCAGAACACCTCTTAGCAGTTGCCACTTATGAATTATAAAGACTGAGGTTTAAATAAAGTTGGTGGTAATGTTACCCAAACAAAGCAGAAATCGAGTATGTGTGATTTTGGTTAAGTAGGGAAGTTGTTTAGCCTTCTTTTGAAGAGAGAGCAAGTACCGTTTGTTTACCCTCGGATTAGACGATTTCGAAATTTTCAAATATTTGCCGTGAACCGAATCAGCTGATTTTGACATTTGTCTCCAAATATAGGTTAATCAGACGACACTGTGGCAGAATACGACCTGGTGGATTGTCCTCTTCTTATTTATTCTCAAATTGACTACAACTACCCACTACAATAAAGGAAACATTTTATTATTCAATATCATTCCTCAATAATATTTATTGATAATATCGGTTTTTCGCTTCCACCAAAATACAAATATTACAATCGATATTTTCATTAACTAGTACATGATATCGACTTCATTGAGTAAACATGGAATTGTCAAAAAAAAAAATGGTTTTGACCAATTTTATCTTTTATTTAAACATCAATCAACATATAATTCTTTTATTTATTTCCCCAGGGTTAAGGGTAAGTTCTTTTTGTTATGAGATGGTCAGAAATGGATAATTATACTACGCTTTACAAATATAGAAAAACTTCGAAAACTTGTAATTCTCTGAGTACGTAGTTCCGGCTTTGTCCGTAAGAGAGCAGATTGTTTTATTTTTATTAAAACATGTGATTACACTTGGAAAGTTTTGTACTGAACGACAATTTGATTGAGTTTTCTTTGTTAAATATTAAAAGAACTGTTTATATTACCTCTCTTCTCGAAGTTCTTACTTGTGTGAAGCGGTTTCTCAGGTGGTGTTCTTAGTTGTTTGTAATTTCATAACCGTCTGTCAAATACTATCTCGTCAAAACTCAAAACTCGGCTAGGCTATGCCTAATCGTCCAAAATGGTTTTTTTACTTTTATTATGTAGTATAGCAAGTTAACTTTAATAATTAAGGTAGTAGTACCTAATGTTTATACTGTTATTTAATTTTGTAACAATTTTGTGCTGTTCTAAGATTTCTAAAGGATAATTTAATAAAATTTTTGTCTCATCATTTTGTCAACTGGACAGGTTTCAATATCAAATTCGATTAAACAATACTTGTTATTTCGTTATACTTAGTAACCCTAAATTTTTTATATACCTTTTTATTGGTTCTGCTATTTACTTTTTAGTATATAGGCGGTTTGTAATTATTATAAATTTATTTTTGATTTACAGAAAAATAATTCTTTTTCATTTTGGTTTCTTTCCCAATTTGATTTACATAATAGTTTTCTGTTTATTTTCTTATAACTTTGGATAGAAGTCTTTAATATTATTATTAACTTTACATGAATTTATATATTATTTATTAATCTTTTATAGTATTCTTACACTGCACTATTTCGTTCTGCCATTTTCCTCATACAGTATTATTTTAATTTTCATTATCATCTGATATTTAAATCTTTTATGTTTTTAAAAACCCTGGGTTATCTTATACAATAACACAATTATTTTATAAAAATATAAAATTAACATAGGTATTAAATTTTGTTGTCTACACAATATAAATACTACAATAACTAAACAAAATACATAATTAGTTAGTAGTATCATAGTCTACTATTATAGTCTATAATTCTCACATCTACAGCACAATTCTGTAAGAAGTTCCCTTCCTTCACTTATTACCTCATTGGGTACACTATAACTCGCTTGTCACCGTATATCACTTTAATATTGTTTATAATGTTTAGTGATACAACTTAATTTTTAGCTAGTTATAGTTTACCCATTTCTGACCTTTATGATATTACAAGAGTTATCATTTATTGGGACTGGGTTATGTACCGTTACATAAAGCCCCCCCACTAGAACAAATTTATTTTTGTTTTACTGGTTTACTAAAATAAATTGTTGATTGCTTCTACTTTCAGAATATTCCTGGTTTTATTCTTCATAATATCTTCCTTTATTTCAAACTAGTTGTAAACTGACTGGTAATTCAGACTGGTGGTAATTGCTGTTTTCTTACTCTACTCTCTCTCTCTTGGAGGCAAATTCATCAATTATTTATTTCTCTGGGTAGTGGTACTTCCACATTTTATTTGATAAGGACTGGTCACACTAATCATATTAAACTTGTTTTAACACTCATTTCTATTTACTTCTATAAATTAGCTTTATCAATTAAGCTTCGGTCTGCTATCTTCCTTCTGTTTTCTTCATCTATACTTCTGGAATCTAATATCAATCTATACAGCTATTTTATAATTTTTATCCCCTAAATATTCAATTTCCCTAACATTTTTCCCTATCTTGTGCGGTGGTACCAGTCGGGTGGCCACTTTTGGGTCCATACTCCTCTGTCCATCCTTACACCTTCTGAGACCAGGGGAACATCATCCCTGCTCATAAAAATTATTGCCGGAACATTTCTACGGTCAATACATAAAATAAAAAAATTATAAGTAGTAGTCAATTAGCGACTAGTACTAAACACTTTTGGGATTCTTCATACTGTAGCTGTTTGCATTTATTTATATATTTCTTCTTCTCCTTGATTCCTTCTTCTTTTCCATTAACTAATAGCATATAACATTATTGATAGGCCTTATGTTAAAATTCTTTTGACTTTACTTCTTGTGACATATTTCTCCGTATCATTTCTTCTTATATAATCTTCAATTCCGAGAAATTCTAATTATTGTATTAATTATCATCCTCCTTCAGTTTCATTGGAGTCATTAAATTATTCTTTATTCTCCTTATCTGAGCACATTACCATCAATTGTTTTTGTTCATTTAATTTTTCTTCTGTTTGTTACCATTAAAAATATTACTTTTTCCTATTATTTCATTTTAAATCAATTCTTTATAACTCTTATTTACTAATCTGTTATTATTTTTTGTTAAATCCAATGGTTTCAAAATATCTTAAATCGTATTATTTCTGAATAAATTAAGTAAGTTGTCCTTACGTACTTTTGGAATTTTGGGGTTTTATCTTAAATCATATTGTTTCTAAATAAATTAAGAAAGTTGTCCTTACATAGTTTTTGAATTTTGGGGTTTTATCTTAAATCATATTGTTTCTAAATAAATTAAGTAAGTTGTCCTTACATAGTTTTTGAATTTTGGGGTTTTCTTCCGCTATTCAATGGGTTGCTTGGTCGATTTTCAAAAATTCAGTCCCCTTTTTTTCTGGTTTGTTATTATTTAGGTTAACCATGGTCCATTAACTCAGGTACTCCCTTTACTCGGATTACTGGGGTATTCATAATGATTTTGGTATTTGTTAAATACCTCTCTTTCACCTGGCATCGTAACTCAGCTGATACAAAGTCTTCATTGAAGTCACGGTTTTCCGTCATTGTTAGTTCTTTTTTAACTAAATGGTATTGCACCTCCTCTGACATAACATATTCACTCATTTTTAATATCATTCCATTCCCGTTTTCCTCTGGATTATTTACCAAATTTTTTAATGATATATTCCGTCTTGATGATATGACTGATATCTTCTGATGCACTTCAATCGTCGACATTTTTAACTGATATTTAAATTTATTCAAGTTTTTTGTTATTATTCTATGGTGGTTTACCTTTGATATTTTTATTGAGTTTTGTCTACAATTTCTAACTTTATTTAACTCCCTTGGTTTATTAATAGGAGGGTTAAATATATTAATTAATCCGCCCTTCCTCATCTCCATTTCTTCTTTTGTATTGACTATTTTCTTTCTCCATATTTTCCTTATTTTCTTGATTTTCTCTTCCATGTTCGTACTTATTTTAAAACCTTCAGAAGTGCTGTCTAACGTTTCATCCAAATTATTAAAACCACTGTCCATTTGCTTATTCGTCTCCTCCTTGTATGTATCTGCTTTTTGGATAAGCGTATTAACATTTTCAAACTTCTCTCCGAAAGTTTTCCATATCTCCTTATTGAACTTCTCCATCTTACCCTCATCCGCTTTAAACTTTCTTCGTTTATTTTCTCAATTTGTTTTAAACTATCCCTCAAAGTTTCATTTTGCTTCCTTGAGTTCTCTTCCTGTTTCTTAAAATTCTCATCTATTTTGTCAAATTTTTCGCTCAAGGTTTCATTTTGTTTCCTTGAGTTCTCATCTATTTTATCAAATTTTTCGCTCAAGGTTTCATTTTGTTTCCTTGAGTTCTCATCTATTTTATCAAACTTCTCGGCTATAAATCTCATCATGTCTTGCCAATTTGGTTCTCTCCTGGCTTCCGCTTTGTCTGGTTGGTCCCCTTGGGCATCCTCTTCCCCTATTTCCTTTTTCGTGCTCATAATTGCTTCAGTTTCTTCTTTATCACTCATTGGTTGTTCCATTTCACTGTCTGTAAATAATTCTATCTCTCGTTCCTGTCCACCTTCTTCCTTCTCCTTTTCTTCTGCCCTCTTCTTCGATCTGCCTCTAGTATTATGCATTTCTTGTTTTCTCATAACTGCCAACGATAATTAGGTTTTTTCGTATATTAATTTATTAAATATATCAAATTTCTTTCCTAATTACAGCCCTTTTACGTTGAGCGCCATTTCTATAACGTACCGCCTCTCAGATGTACCTTCCGCTGAGTCTGTGTATGTGGCCTATTGAGTGCTCGTCTTATTTAATTAAGACGCACTGTTGTAAGCGCCAATTCTGTAACGTACCGCCTTTTTAGTGTGTGTGTGACGTCTGTCTTTTTTACAGTCTCAGATCGGTCAGAACACCTCTTAGCAGTCGCCACTTATGAATTATAAAGACTGAGGTTTAAATAAAGTTGGTGGTAATGTTACCCAAACAAAGCAGAAATCGAGTATGTGTGATTTTGGTTAAGTAGGGAAGTTGTTTAGCCTTCTTTTGAAGAGAGAGCAAGTACCGTTTGTTTACCCTCGGATTAGACGATTTCGAAATTTTCAAATATTTGCCGTGAACCGAATCAGCTGATTTTGACATTTGTCTCCAAATATAGGTTAATCAGACGACACTGTGGCAGAATACGACCTGGTGGATTGTCCTCTTCTTATTTATTCTCAAATTGACTACAACTACCCACTACAATAAAGGAAACATTTTATTATTCAATATCATTCCTCAATAATATTTATTGATAATATCGGTTTTTCGCTTCCACCAAAATACAAATATTACAATCGATATTTTCATTAACTAGTACATGATATCGACTTCATTGAGTAAACATGGAATTGTCAAAAAAAAATATGGTTTTGACCAATTTTATCTTTTATTTAAACATCAATCAACATATAATTCTTTTATTTATTTCCCCAGGGTTAAGGGTAAGTTATTTTTGTTATGAGATGGTCAGAAATGGATAATTATACTACGCTTTACAAATATAGAAAAACTTCGAAAACTTGTAATTCTCTGAGTACGTAGTTCCGGCTTTGTCCGTAAGAGAGCAGATTGTTTTATTTTTATTAAAACATGTGATTACACTTGGAAAGTTTTGTACTGAACGACAATTTGATTGAGTTTTCTTTGTTAAATATTAAAAGAACTGTTTATATTACCTCTCTTCTCGAAGTTCTTACTTGTGTGAAGCGGTTTCTCAGGTGGTGTTCTTAGTTGTTTGTAATTTCATAACCGTCTGTCAAATACTATCTCGTCAAAACTCAAAACTCGGCTAGGCTATGCCTAATCGTCCAAAATGGTTTTTTTACTTTTATTATGTAGTATAGGAAGTTAACTTTAATAATTAAGGTAGTAGTACCTAATGTTTATACTGTTATTTAATTTTGTAACAATTTTGTGCTGTTCTAAGATTTCTAAAGGATAATTTAATAAAATTTTTGTCTCATCATTTTGTCAACTGGACAGGTTTCAATATCAAATTCGATTAAACAATACTTGTTATTTCGTTATACTTAGTAACCCTAAATTTTTTATATACCTTTTTATTGGTTCTGCTATTTACTTTTTAGTATATAGGCGGTTTGTAATTATTATAAATTTATTTTTGATTTACAGAAAAATAATTCTTTTTCATTTTGGTTTCTTTCCCAATTTGATTTACATAATAGTTTTCTGTTTATTTTCTTATAACTTTGGATAGAAGTCTTTAATATTATTATTAACTTTACATGAATTTATATATTATTTATTAATCTTTTATAGTATTCTTACACTGCACTATTTCGTTCTGCCATTTTCCTCATACAGTATTATTTTAATTTTCATTATCATCTGATATTTAAATCTTTTATGTTTTTAAAAACCCTGGGTTATCTTATACAATAACACAATTATTTTATAAAAATATAAAATTAACATAGGTATTAAATTTTGTTGTCTACACAATATAAATACTACAATAACTAAACAAAATACATAATTAGTTAGTAGTATCATAGTCTACTATTATAGTCTATAATTCTCACATCTACAGCACAATTCTGTAAGAAGTTCCCTTCCTTCACTTATTACCTCATTGGGTACACTATAACTCGCTTGTCACCGTATATCACTTTAATATTGTTTATAATGTTTAGTGATACAACTTAATTTTTAGCTAGTTATAGTTTACCCATTTCTGACCGTTATGATATTACAAGAGTTATCATTTATTGGGACTGGGTTATGTACCGTTACATAAAGCCCCCCCACTAGAACAAATTTATTTTTGTTTTACTGGTTTACTAAAATAAATTGTTGATTGCTTCTACTTTCAGAATATTCCTGGTTTTATTCTTCATAATATCTTCCTTTATTTCAAACTAGTTGTAAACTGACTGGTAATTCAGACTGGTGGTAATTGCTGTTTTCTTACTCTACTCTCTCTCTCTTGGAGGCAAATTCATCAATTATTTATTTCTCTGGGTAGTGGTACTTCCACATTTTATTTGATAAGGACTGGTCACACTAATCATATTAAACTTGTTTTAACACTCATTTCTATTTACTTCTATAAATTAGCTTTATCAATTAAGCTTCGGTCTGCTATCTTCCTTCTGTTTTCTTCATCTATACTTCTGGAATCTAATATCAATCTATACAGCTATTTTATAATTTTTATCCCCTAAATATTCAATTTCCCTAACATTTTTCCCTATCTTGTGCGGTGGTACCAGTCGGGTGGCCACTTTTGGGTCCATACTCCTCTGTCCATCCTTACACCTTCTGAGACCAGGGGAACATCATCCCTGCTCATAAAAATTATTGCCGGAACATTTCTACGGTCAATACATAAAATAAAAAAATTATAAGTAGTAGTCAATTAGCGACTAGTACTAAACACTTTTGGGATTCTTCATACTGTAGCTGTTTGCATTTATTTATATATTTCTTCTTCTCCTTGATTCCTTCTTCTTTTCCATTAACTAATAGCATATAACATTATTGATAGGCCTTATGTTAAAATTCTTTTGCCTTTACTTCTTGTGACATATTTCTCCGTATCATTTCTTCTTATATAATCTTCAATTCCGAGAAATTCTAATTATTGTATTAATTATCATCCTCCTTCAGTTTCATTGGAGTCATTAAATTATTCTTTATTCTCCTTATCTGAGCACATTACCATCAATTGTTTTTGTTCATTTAATTTTTCTTCTGTTTGTTACCATTAAAAATATTACTTTTTCCTATTATTTCATTTTAAATCAATTCTTTATAACTCTTATTTACTAATCTGTTATTATTTTTTGTTAAATCCAATGGTTTCAAAATATCTTAAATCGTATTATTTCTGAATAAATTAAGTAAGTTGTCCTTACGTACTTTTGGAATTTTGGGGTTTTATCTTAAATCATATTGTTTCTAAATAAATTAAGAAAGTTGTCCTTACATAGTTTTTGAATTTTGGGGTTTTATCTTAAATCATATTGTTTCTAAATAAATTAAGTAAGTTGTCCTTACATAGTTTTTGAATTTTGGGGTTTTCTTCCGCTATTCAATGGGTTGCTTGGTCGATTTTCAAAAATTCAGTCCCCTTTTTTTCTGGTTTGTTATTATTTAGGTTAACCATGGTCCATTAACTCAGGTACTCCCTTTACTCGGATTACTGGGGTATTCATAATGATTTTGGTATTTGTTAAATACCTCTCTTTCACCTGGCATCGTAACTCAGCTGATACAAAGTCTTCATTGAAGTCACGGTTTTCCGTCATTGTTAGTTCTTTTTTAACTAAATGGTATTGCACCTCCTCTGACATAACATATTCACTCATTTTTAATATCATTCCATTCCCGTTTTCCTCTGGATTATTTACCAAATTTTTTAATGATATATTCCGTCGTGATGATATGACTGATATCTTCTGATGCACTTCAATCGTCGACATTTTTAACTGATATTTAAATTTATTCAAGTTTTTTGTTATTATTCTATGGTGGTTTACCTTTGATATTTTTATTGAGTTTTGTCTACAATTTCTAACTTTATTTAACTCCCTTGGTTTATTAATAGGAGGGTTAAATATATTAATTAATCCGCCCTTCCTCATCTCCATTTCTTCTTTTGTATTGACTATTTTCTTTCTCCATATTTTCCTTATTTTCTTGATTTTCTCTTCCATGTTCGTACTTATTTTAAAACCTTCAGAAGTGCTGTCTAACGTTTCATCCAAATTATTAAAACCACTGTCCATTTGCTTATTCGTCTCCTCCTTGTATGTATCTGCTTTTTGGATAAGCGTATTAACATTTTCAAACTTCTCTCCGAAAGTTTTCCATATCTCCTTATTGAACTTCTCCATCTTACCCTCATCCGCTTTAAACTTTCTTCGTTTATTTTCTCAATTTGTTTTAAACTATCCCTCAAAGTTTCATTTTGCTTCCTTGAGTTCTCTTCCTGTTTCTTAAAATTCTCATCTATTTTGTCAAATTTTTCGCTCAAGGTTTCATTTTGTTTCCTTGAGTTCTCATCTATTTTATCAAATTTTTCGCTCAAGGTTTCATTTTGTTTCCTTGAGTTCTCATCTATTTTATCAAACTTCTCGGCTATAAATCTCATCATGTCTTGCCATTTTGGTTCTCTCCTGGCTTCCGCTTTGTCTGGTTGGTCCCCTTGGGCATCCTCTTCCCCTATTTCCTTTTTCGTGCTCATAATTGCTTCAGTTTCTTCTTTATCACTCATTGGTTGTTCCATTTCACTGTCTGTAAATAATTCTATCTCTCGTTCCTGTCCACCTTCTTCCTTCTCCTTTTCTTCTGCCCTCTTCTTCGATCTGCCTCTAGTATTATGCATTTCTTGTTTTCTCATAACTGCCAACGATAATTAGGTTTTTTCGTATATTAATTTATTAAATATATCAAATTTCTTTCCTAATTACAGCCCTTTTACGTTGAGCGCCATTTCTATAACGTACCGCCTCTCAGATGTACCTTCCGCTGAGTCTGTGTATGTGGCCTATTGAGTGCTCGTCTTATTTAATTAAGACGCACTGTTGTAAGCGCCAATTCTGTAACGTACCGCCTTTTTAGTGTGTGTGTGACGTCTGTCTTTTTTACAGTCTCAGATCGGTCAGAACACCTCTTAGCAGTCGCCACTTATGAATTATAAAGACTGAGGTTTAAATAAAGTTGGTGGTAATGTTACCCAAACAAAGCAGAAATCGAGTATGTGTGATTTTGGTTAAGTAGGGAAGTTGTTTAGCCTTCTTTTGAAGAGAGAGCAAGTACCGTTTGTTTACCCTCGGATTAGACGATTTCGAAATTTTCAAATATTTGCCGTGAACCGAATCAGCTGATTTTGACATTTGTCTCCAAATATAGGTTAATCAGACGACACTGTGGCAGAATACGACCTGGTGGATTGTCCTCTTCTTATTTATTCTCAAATTGACTACAACTACCCACTACAATAAAGGAAACATTTTATTATTCAATATCATTCCTCAATAATATTTATTGATAATATCGGTTTTTCGCTTCCACCAAAATACAAATATTACAATCGATATTTTCATTAACTAGTACATGATATCGACTTCATTGAGTAAACATGGAATTGTCAAAAAAAAATATGGTTTTGACCAATTTTATCTTTTATTTAAACATCAATCAACATATAATTCTTTTATTTATTTCCCCAGGGTTAAGGGTAAGTTATTTTTGTTATGAGATGGTCAGAAATGGATAATTATACTACGCTTTACAAATATAGAAAAACTTCGAAAACTTGTAATTCTCTGAGTACGTAGTTCCGGCTTTGTCCGTAAGAGAGCAGATTGTTTTATTTTTATTAAAACATGTGATTACACTTGGAAAGTTTTGTACTGAACGACAATTTGATTGAGTTTTCTTTGTTAAATATTAAAAGAACTGTTTATATTACCTCTCTTCTCGAAGTTCTTACTTGTGTGAAGCGGTTTCTCAGGTGGTGTTCTTAGTTGTTTGTAATTTCATAACCGTCTGTCAAATACTATCTCGTCAAAACTCAAAACTCGGCTAGGCTATGCCTAATCGTCCAAAATGGTTTTTTCACTTTTATTATGTAGTATAGCAAGTTAACTTTAATAATTAAGGTAGTAGTACCTAATGTTTATACTGTTATTTAATTTTGTAACCATTTTGTGCTGTTCTAAGATTTCTAAAGGATAATTTAATAAAATTTTTGTCTCATCATTTTGTCAACCGGACAGGTTTCAATTTCAAATTCGATTAAACAATACTTGTTATTTCGTTACTCTTAGTAACCCATAATTTTTTATATACCTTTTTATTGGTTCTGCTATTTACTTTTTAGTATATAGGCGGTTTGTAATTATTATAAATTTATTTTTGATTTACAGAAAAATAATTCTTTTTCATTTTGGTTTCTTTCCCAATTTGATTTACATAATAGTTTTCAGTTTATTTTTTATAACTTTGGATAGAAGTCTTTAATATTATTATTAACTTTACATGAATTTATATATTATTTATTAATCTTTTATAGTATTCTTACACTGCACTATTTCCTTCTGCCATTTTCCTCATACAGTATTATTTTAATTTTCATTATCATCTGATATTTAAATCTTTTATGTTTTTAAAAACCCTGGGTTATCTTATACAATAACACAATTATTTTATAAAAATATAAAATTAACATAGGTATTAAATTTTGTTGTCTACACAATATAAATACTACAATAACTAAACAAAATACATAATTAGTTAGTAGTATCATAGTCTACTATTATAGTCTATAATTCTCACATCTACAGCACAATTCTGTAAGAAGTTCCCTTCCTTCACTTATTACCTCATTGGGTACACTATAACTCACTTGTCACCGTATATCACTTTAATATTGTTTATAATGTTTAGTGATACAACTTAATTTTTAGCTAGTTATAGTTTACCCATTTCTGACCTTTATGGTATTATAAGAGTTATCATTTATTGGGACTGGGTTATGTACCGTTACAATATGTATCCCAAGTTTCTTCAACACTGTCCAATGTTTATTGTATTCTGTGAAGCTACAAATCACTACAAAATAATATTCAATAAAAAATACTCATATTCCACACTTCTTACCTTCTATCGAGTCCCCAGGGTTCTTCACTCGAACTTGTGGCCTATAAACGTGATTTAGGGTTTGTTATTAAGAAACTCGACTCTCATTGTAATTGTTAACTAACTCAACTTTTATTAGACATTTTGTTTAATATTCTCCTTTTTGTTTATAAAATAATTATATACCTTTTCTTTTGTATCCTTCAGAATTTAAATCAGACTGATTTTCATATGGAGACATATTCTCAATTTAACTAAGACAAACAAAACTCAAACAGTTTTTCTTATTATACTTAAAGTAAATAGTTAATTATATTATATAAAGGCAACTCAGCATTTGCCCACACACACACATACCTTTTACCCCCTTTGATTTAGATTTAGCACTTTTGTAATTTATTATATTTTCATAATTAATTTGGTTTATTATACTGTTACTTCTTTGGCGGTGTCCCTGCAGACCACGTGTTACACTCCGTACTTTTTAGTCACTTGTTTGTCCGAATTGAGTTCTCACTGTTGAATTTTGACCACTAAAGATTATTTGATGCTTCACAGCTTTAGATCCATTTAGTTTATAGTTTAAATCACATTTTTCATACTTTTAACAAATTTTTGGCTTGAGAGCCTGTTACGTTAAACCGGCCGGTTTAGCTGACTGACGCTAAGTAATTTTTCAAGATTGCCAAGCGTCGTCCTGCCCGTGGCATCTTGCGTTTTCATAGGCTGAGCGGGCGTCACGTGACATCTCATTTAGCACGAGTATATTACCATAAACTCGCGCCCTCCGGCTTGCCAAAAAGTTTGTGACTATTACTCTGTTCGCGCGGGAGACACGCACTCTTTCACATTCCACAGCACCTGGATTTGGCGTATGAAGCCTATCGGACAGAACGAACGTGCAGCTGGGTGTTTCAAAAGTCACACACTGCTTTAAAATTGAAACTTGGTCCGGGCGATTCCCCGTTATTACCATTTACATCATAATAAAATAAGACCCCATAATTCTGTCCCGTTACAATACCCCCCCCCAATGAGAGGTTTTCTGCCGAAACAGAAAAACTCTCATTGCTAAAACCTAAGATACTGTGGTGAGGATATGGTGCCAACAACCCCCCTTTATTCCTTAACAACCATGGGTAATCTACCCCATAGTTTGGCGACTATGGCTGTACCTGAATGACTCTACTGGACTTCTCTGTTCGAGATCCCAACACTGTAAAATCAGACAGGCACTCACCACAGTGTCACCTAACCTTGTAACATTCACTAAAAAATATCAATAATTCACCTTATACCCAACCAGATCCTCAAGTGATATATCTCCCCTTATACATACTGGATTGCCTTTAGCAAAGTACTGGGTGTGTACATAAGTGCCTTCTTACCTTAAACATAACACCTTAACTCAACTAAACATTCCTTACTGTATCAAACCCTAACCTCACAACAAGTATAATCATTTTTAAATTAACATGAACATTTCATCTTTACATATAAACACAATTCCCTCACATTACTCAACTTTTAACGGTTTGTCTGGTATTATCCTTTCAAATCAAAAATAAATTATTTGAATTTCATTCATTTACTAAAATAAATCTAAGCTCATTACCCAAGTTCACATTTTAAATTAATTTACATCCTCTCCTTTAATTAATCATTTTAATTACATTATTCAAAACCACTCAGTTAATTCTAACTTCATTTCGCAATTATTTACTTCATCATTTCTTCCATGACCTTTAAATCAAGCTTTCAGATTTACTTTCAAAATTCATGTCTTTTAAATGAATTTAATTTCCTTATAAATCTTTATAATCACATGTAGATAACTGTTACAACATAAACAACTTTTTACTATCCTCAACTCACTTACAACTACACTTGGTTACAAAAATATAATATAAACACCATGAACCAGCTGATACATTACTTACCAACACAGCATCACTTCATATAGTGAACATGAAAAGACAATATCATCTTTACTTCAAAGAAATTTTTTTTTTTGATGAATTTAATTTCCAGAAATATCTATTCTGACAATTAATAAAAAGAAACCAAATTAATAAATTAAATTAATTAATAAAAAGAACCTATGAATTAATTACATGAAACATACTATACATTTAACACCAGTCATCAGCTGATGTCTGATTACCAGGTGAACGACCTTATTCTAGGCATACTGAATACAAGTAACACAAATACACAAAATTATCCAATTTAAGTCATAAAATGTCCTTGTTGATTAAAAAATCATTACAACATTGAGTCTAGTATTTAAAATCATTTATTCTCATAAGTGAATGTTCATCACTAATCAATGAATTACAAAGCACATAGTAACCATTACAGAACAGTAATTGGCTCCTCAATAACAAACTCTCTACTCAGGGCCAAGCAAACTTTTGCACCGTGGTTACGGTTAGTAATTCTTTAACTGAATACTCAGTTACCTCTCCTTCTACATCAACATTTTTTATATTCCCCCCCTTAACCCAGTTACAATTAGGTAAATCACCTGCCGGGTAAACCGGACTAGGCATTTACCTTGTGCGTAGATGCGATATCTACGCCCCTGGCTTGTAATGGCCAGCTCCTTTTCCACACACACTATTATTTCCTGATGGTGGACTGTAGCGCCCATTTGCATCCACAAGAACTGAAGTTTAATTAGGGTGTAGACGCTGCCTACACCGTTCTTGTTTCAGCGTTATAATAAATTCGGCATTACTGATGTCCGAGGACACCAGTAATCTTACTAAATATTACTTATATGCCCTTAACACGGCACTACCACCCCCTTCGATGATAGCCGCTGTTCCATAGTTCTGGTGATTCCCCTAATTTACCCCCCGGTTAATTTCTAAATTCACCAATTTTGAAAATAATAACAAGTATGGCTAGGATACAATCTGCCTAACCACACTGGCTACCAATAATCCAAATCCATGGTCACGGTTCGGTGTCGCCGTGACCGCCCGAAAGTGGGGAATCACATGTATATAATATATAAACATATTTAAAGCAGTCCAGGTCACTGTATGATAATTATATATAATTTACCTTAATTTCCGTCCAGTGACGTCAAGCGTAATTTGTATTTGGTTACGTGTTTCAGGCCATGTGGCCCATCCTCAGACCATCACTCCAAGAGGAGCTCGTTAAAAAATAAAAAAATCCACATAAAACAAACATAATAAATAAATACAAAAATATATTAAAACATATAAAGGCGTTCTATTACACGAACACGGTGCACCGCGTGTAGCATGTCTGAACTGCGTCAATGGAACCTGTTATCTATTATTATCTGTAATCGATCGCAGCGCGGTATCATACAGTGGGTTGGACCTGAAGTTAAGTTTATCATTAAGTATGTCGTCACACACATCTGGGTTATTATGACCTCTATATATCTCGAATTCTTCAAGCGCATCCATATAACGGCCTTTGGCACAATAATGTAGGGGTATGAAGTTATTGTTGAAATTTGTATAAGAATGATTACATGAAATCAGTGCCTTGTAAAGTTAGATTTAATATTATCTATGGAAAAATTACCCCTGTTAAAATGGCTTTGTGGTGTGTGTTCACGGAATCTTTTGATGAAC
Source organism: Magicicada septendecula (assembly GCA_034769895.1). NCBI lineage: Eukaryota > Metazoa > Arthropoda > Insecta > Hemiptera > Cicadidae > Magicicada > Magicicada septendecula. Next base: position 68,519,477 of record CM068367.1, read on the forward strand.
GGTCTACCCGTTTGGCCGATATAAAATCGGTCACATTCGTCACATATAAGCTTGTAAATGCCAGTTTTGGATTCAGTTGTCTGAACGACTGGGCGAACTAAGTTCCGTAGACGGTTATTTGTTTTAAAAATGACAGTATAACCTAATTTATTTAAAGTGGATGTAAGGATCTTGGGCATCAACTCAGTGTATGTTGTTGTGATGTATTTGTTGTTAGGCAATTGTCCGTTCAAATAATAAATCGTGCTTTCGCAGCTGATCAATGTCTCTGAGTAAGGCCATATTACGACCGATAGCAAAATCAAAACATACAATGTGCAACGATCGATAAGGGGCAGCTGTTCGGTGGAATGCAGATAAGACGGACAGGTTTGCCTGGCAGCCTTATCTGCCAGACAAAGTTCAACTAGCGAATAATTTGAACGATCTGATTTCACGACAACTTACAGCAAAGACCTACTCGTGACAAAATTGTTAACTACGCATATAACATTTAAAATACATAATCCTATACAATACAAAATTCTATACAAAACTTCACGCGACCAATACCGTGCAATACAAACAATACAAAATTTCAACATACACAACATTAACAAAATTACTCTTGATAACTATGACTTATAACCCATTAAATTGAATTAAATACCTAGTAACCCATGGACCAAGGAAAACCCAAAAAAACCACGCTCCGGCTACCACTTCTGCTGCAGCACTTCCCGCTGTGTTCAGCATACACACAGATAACATAATGTAATATCTAAGTACAGAAAAATGCTTAAGACACCTTTCCTGTGTTACAACTTATCTCTCAAATATTTCTATAATTAACATAATTAGGCTATATAAAAGGAGGAGGTGCGAGTAAAAGAAATTGTTGAAAGCATCAATCTGTGAGCTGAGTCGGATGCGACCCGTTTATTTTAAAAACGGGCCTCTAAAATTTACCTAATTATGTGCCAGTCAGCAACGGTCAGTACTGAGCTAATTTTTTTTGAAAAACTGAATATAGAAAATGTTAAATGTTAGGGTGTCGCATAAATCTATGCTAGTTTACAAAATGGTGTACAGCGTACACGCTGTGATCTATTTATAAATTTCTAACACTGTTATCTATCGCAAAAGTTTATAAAATTGTTTCTGACACTTATGACGAGTAACTAGTTTGTCTCGGTTTTGCTTCGTGATTATGCAGCAACTAGCACCGTAAGTTATTAGGTAAAAATGTTACTTGGCAATCCAGATAAATCCTTTTTGGAACCTGCTGTATCTGGTCGCTACGGCTGCGTGTTCCTCCGTACCTGGTTTGAACCACTGCTATGTCTGTGCTGGAAGATCGTGTAAAACCGTACGAAGTTCGTGTCCTCGTGTCTTCTGTCCGGAACGTTGAACCAAGTTTCGAACTGTAAGTTTTCACATCTTTTAGTACACTTTTATACCCACATCATTCGATTAACACGCACGTATGCATTCATACAGTGCGTGTTACAATTTAAAATATTACAAAATAGTATTACAAGGTTATGACTTTAAATTACATATATAACGAGTACTGACACTCAACCTTACATATCTTAGGTCTTTTCATCAAGTTGACTGACTGAAATTTAAATTTAGGCGAGGCTGACCATTACAGACAAGATACATCTTGGTTGGTTACGGATAAAAATCTTTTTACATCTATTACGTTTTCTTTTTTGTTACAAACGTAATACACAAAATTATTAGCTACTAGCATTGATTTACGATAGCTCAAAAACAATCATAGTTACCTTGGTTATTGAGGCTCCCATACTTGACGAAAGTCCGGCGACGGGCCGCTCAGCTCACAGTGTTTGATGGGAGACTGACGAGATTTTACAAAGCAAGCGATAGGGTTGGTAAAGGGGAGGGCGTGACGTCAGTGCGTCGGGCAAGGTACAATTCGCGGATTGTTGCATTCGACAGAAGACGAATAATTGCAACACCGTGATAGTGTGTCTGGCACCCGGTTCTCTACCCCCTTAATATATTCCCAAGAGAAATTATACTCTTGGAGAGCTAGCACCCACCTGGTTATCCGGCTGTGTGTGAGCTTACAGGTGTTCAGAAACGACAGAGCTTTGTGGTCCGTTCTTATAATGGTGTTACTTCCCAGTAGATAGGTCCTGAATTTCTTGACGGTAAACACGATGCTGAGAAGCTCTTTCTCGGTAGTGGTGTAGTTTCTCTTGGCCACTAGCAGTGTCCGACTGGCAAATGCGATGGTATGGTGTTCTTTAGCGTCGTCCTCCTGGTATAGTTCAGCTCCTAAGGCTACATTGCTAGCGTCCGTCTGTAAATAAAAATTGTTATTGAAATTTGGGTGGTTCATCAAAATCATGTTGGCGAACTTACTCTTAACTTCGCAGAAAGCCTCCCTTTCGTTTTCCCCCCATCTCCATTGTTTTTTTGATGTGAATACGTCTTTAAATTTGCTTCCATAGTAGGAGGCAATTCAGAAAACTGATGATAACAAAATCGGGGGATACAGTTTGGTGTTGCAGCTACATATCTATCATCTACATCCAAAATTTAATTACACCACTCGATAGCTAAAGGATCAAAGAATTCGTTACGTTGAGTGAGGACTGTGACGCATCGCGCGCGGCGGAGGGGGAAGCGCCGCCATTTTGAGGTCGTTTTGCTGCGTCACATAATGTCCGTTTAGTATAAATTTTGACTCGGAGAAGCTAGGACATTCGTTTGAGTTTCAATCATCAGCTCTTGTCAAGATCTATCGATTGCGTATATAAAACATTAGTGTGAAATAGTTATAGTGAATATATATGGTGTTAAAGTAAAAAATTAAAATAAATAATCCAATGTCGGCCTATACTCGTCAAAAAGCCAAATCAAAATATAGAGATCGTATACGGTTGGAAAGGGCTTCTCAAGAGCAATCCAGTGATACCCGTAAAACACCATATGACAGAGTGAAGTAGTGCCGGGAACGTAAAAGAATGAAGGCGTCCGAGCGGATCAACGACGGCGCCAGTACATCTGCAGCTGGGGCACCCGAGCCTATGCAAGTGGGTGATGTAATCGCTTCTATATCAACGCCGGACTGTATAGACATCGATTGTGTGCGATCGCCGATTATGAAGACACATTGGGCAGCAGCTAGTGCACGTTTCACTACTACGTTTGTCAACAATCCATTCGGAATAAGTGTGATGTGTGTGACCGTCTATGGTTTCTGCGCTCATTGAAGCCACCAAAGGAAAACCACTAACCGCTGCTTATTAATACTTTTCCAGAAGAGGCAGTGGCTGACTTTAAACTGTGCGGTACGTGTAGGAAATCACTGGACTCGGACAAAGTGCCCACGTTGTCACATTCGAACGGATTTGTGTATCCACCTAAGCAACATGGGTTGCCCGCATTAGATCCGATCAGTGCACGTCTAGTATCACCGCGTCTGTCATTCATGCAGATACGTTGGTTGCGTTACGACGTCAGCTACCGTCGTGAACGTCAACGTGACGATGATCAGGCGTTCAATGTCAACATCAAGAAGAACATGATACATAAATTTACGTATCTGAGCGGCATGGTCAAAAAGTCAGTGGTAAAAGCTTGGTTACTATTCTTACTTGGTCAACCATTGTATAAGCATTACAAGATCACAGTAAACTGGGATTCGTTTAATGCTAACATAGTAACCAGTTGTGTGGCAGTCAACGCCACCGGTGACGATCCAATCGAGTATCTACAGTGCGACAGCGGTGCACCGGAGTCGGAGGTTCTACTTGCAAGGCAGCACACTATGCTGTGGAATGAGGAAAATTGTCTTGACATTGCTCCGGGCCAGCATTCAACACCGCTGAACATTATTTACGACGTGTATGCTGAAGAACTATCGTTCCCTGCGATATACTACGGTACCGGCAGGCAGTTCAACTTGGATGTGCGCATTACCCCGTTCATGATCGCAACAAGCGAGATACGAAGAAGCGATCGCCGCGGTGTCACACCCGAGCACATTTTGTACATGGCCATGAAAATTATGTGGCTGCGTGTCGTCGAAGGAATATACAGTATGTTCCGATGCATACGACAGACTGGTAATATCACTCGCAAAGTGCTGGAAGGTCGTACGTTCCTCGATGAGTGTGTAGATAAGAACCTTGCATTTCTCAAATCTTTACCAAATTCTGTGCAGTGTTGGATGAATCGCAAAAAGGATCTTTTCGCGATGATACGCCAGCTGGGCAAGCCGTCGATGTCCCTTACACTGAGTGCCAACGAAATACATTGGCCAAATCTTCTCAAGATACTGCACGAGTTGAGTGATGCATTTACCGATGTAAGCGTAACAGATCCACTAGTAGATTTGACTCGATCCATGCGCAGTCACTTGGTCAACGAAGATCCCGTTACGTGTTGCATCTATTTCAATAAATTGGTAGACTGTGTGATGGCGTTGCTGGAAGCCAAGGGTAAGATGAATCCCTTTGGCAAGTATCGTGTTGTGGACTTCTTTCAACGAATTGAATTTCAACACCGTGGCAGTCTGCATGCACACATCCTTTTGTGGCTCGATTGTGATTATCGCGAGCCCGTGTCCAAAAGTATGCCTAATACCATTCAACTGGTCACCGATCTGTGTTCTGTTAGTCATGATGACTTGCCGGGTGATCAGTACAACAATCAAGTTCAACGACATACATTATTTGAATTAAGAAAATATTATTGAAATAAATTTAAAAACACTTGAGTAAATTTAAAAAAAGTTTGAGACAAGAATATACATTCTCGATAATTATCGAGAATATATATTCTTATGTCAAGAAAATTTACTTGATATAAGTATTTTTTTCTCTCAGTGTATACATATAATACGCTCAAAGAAAATATTACCCGTTACGTACACGTATTCACGTAAAACACACGGCCGTGTCCACGACACAGCCACACCCCATATTTTTTCTGCAACACCGCGCTGAGTCTCGCTGTAGTCTGGGCGTAGTTTCGCTGGAACTTTCTGTAAAAGTTACATAAACCAAGAAAACTTTGTAGCTGCTTTGTTTTTTGGCTCCGGAAACGTCATAATGGATTCCACTTTGTCTGGATTAGCCCGGATTCCTGTGGGTGTTATGATGAACCCTAAAAAATGAATTTCCTTCTGTAAACATTTCGATTTGTCCCAATTTACTGTTAGACCTCCCCGGTATAACTTATCTAACACATATTCCAAATGTTCTATATGCTCTTCGAACGTCCTAGAAGTTATCAGAATGTCATCCGCATAGATGGTCAAGAAATCTAAATTGTGAGGTTGTAAAATTTTATCAAGGCACTTAATAAAACTGGCTACGCTGGTGTTCAACCTGAATGGTAGATGAGTGAATTGGTAATTCTTACCGTTAAACAAAAATGCGGTATACTTGCGGCTATTTGGCGCTAGTGGTACCTGCCAATATCCGGCCGTCAAGTCCAGCAACGTCATATATTTTACCCCACTAAACTTCTGGAAAATCTCTTCAATTGCTTCAGGTGACTCTCTATCAGGAATAATAATTTGGTTAATTATCCTGATGTCTAGACATAATCTAACTCTCCCGTCTTTCTTTATGACTACTACTAAAGGGTTGGAATAGAATTTAAATAATTTACCTTATATTTAATCCGCTAAGCGATCTTCTGTTATATGTTTTTACAACATGTTTCGGGGATAAATACCCATCATCAGGTAAAATGTTTATTCACCCTAATGCATAGGGGTCGTCGAAAATGTTAACGCACATAAAATGTAACACATAAAACTAGATAAAATCACATAAAACACATACAACACACAAGCGCGTGATACGTGACCCAGTGCACTGGACGGTTTCCGATCGTCAACTACGTAGCTTTTATGCGTGTTTCACTTCTTATTTTCAATGCGGTCTCATAGAGCGCATTAGACTTAAATATCAGCTGGTCATTAAGTAATTGTTCTTTATGTATTTTTGAGGCCCTGTAAATTTCAAATTCTTCTAGGGCATTCAAAAGATGACCTTTATTACAGATGTGTATAGGTTCCATGTTTTCTTTAAACCCGGTGTAATTATGGTTTTTATTTATAAGGTGAGTGCGTAATTTGATGTGGTTTTGTTAGTGTATAAAATGAAACGTTGATATTTAACGTTTTTAACTCATTTTTTATTATATTAGGGAGTATATTTGTGTATATTGCTGAAACATATTGAGTTTTACTTTTTGCAACATTTTTACTATTTAATTTTTTCAGGTGTTTATATATTATTTTATCAACCATTTCACTTTTATAACCATTTTTTATGGCTATGTGTTTTATTGTGTTGACTTCGTCATTATAATCCTCAGTGTTCATAGGTATATTCACTAGTCTGTGTGCAAGTGCATTAAACGCTGCCATTTTGTGTGTATACGGATGATTTGAATTAGCATGTATAACCAAATCTGTTGTGGTGGGTTTTCTGTATATTTTGAAAGTGAGAAGAGTATTTCGTTTTTGTACAGATACGTCAAGGAAATTCAAGCTGTTATTGTTTTCCATTTCCATGGTAAATTTAATGTTGTGATTAATGTCATTCATAAATTTGAAAAACATATCTATTTGTCTGTGAGTGCCGTTAAATACTAAGAATGTGTCGTCCACGTAACGTGTATACGAAATTATTTTATCATAAAAACGGTTATGATCAGATAATAAATATTTATTTTCATAATAGTTAAGATAAATTTCAGCTAAAAGTCCACTGAGAGGTGAGCCCATTGCTAATCCGTCTTCTTGGTTGAAAAACTTATTATCATAAGTAAAATAATTCTGTTGTAATATGATCTGTAATAGAAATAGGAGTTCATCTATTTGTATCTGATTTAGAATGCCTGTCTTAATTACATTGTTCTTAAGAATGTGTAATGTTTCTAAAACAGGAATGTTTGTATATAAATTAACTATGTCCATGGAAACCAATTTATAGTTCGGTAAAATCTCTAGGTAAAAGCTACGTAGTTGACGATCGGAAACCGTCCAGTGCACTGGGTCACGTATCACGCGCTTGTGTGTTGTATGTGTTTTATGTGATTTTATCTAGTTTTATGTGTTACATTTTATGTGTGTTAACATTTTCGACGACCCCTATGCATTAGGGTGAATAACATTTTACCTGATGATGGGGATTTATCCCCGAAACATGTTGTAAAAACATATAACAGAAGATCGCTTAGCGGATTAAATATAAGGTAAATTATTTAAATTTGGTTCTAACAGCGGTCTGGAGACTATACATAAAATGAAGGTTGGAATAGGTTGACACTGATCTTTCTATAATACCCCTCTCTAACATCTTATCCAACTCTAACTGCACGGCTCTCCTCTTTGAATATGGTACCGGATAACTTCGTTGTACGTACGGTGCATGTTCCCTCACCTTTAATCCGCATTCGTAACCTCTTGCCCTTCCTGGTTCCCCGGCAAACACTCCCCTAAAACTCTCTACTACCCGCCACAACGCTTCACGTTGAGAACTCCCTATTGCGCCACCCTCACTACAAAATTTAACTGCTCTATCCTCCCATATTCGCTCCTCGCTCTCATCACTCACTCGCTCTCTGCACATTATAACATCTTTACTTACGTTATAACATCGGGAACCCGTATTAATTGACTCTGGCCAATTATACAGGCTGCCTTCGTTGTAACAAGCTGAAAATTAATCAACTCACCAAAACAATTAATATAAAAGGAAACTGGGGAGGGGAGACTGCTGATTTATGCACTCAATTTAGCGTGTACTAAAGATGACATCTCTTTATTTATGACTGTTAGATTATACATAACATATCAAATTTTAACTTACAGTGAAATCGTAAGGGGTTTTCTACATTAAGATTTATAATACAGTTAGCGCATTTTACCTCGGATCCGAGTTTATATATATTACTTAGGAATTTCAAGTTTACTCTACTCCATTACTGAATTACTTTATTACTCTTTATACCATTTGAGGAATGGTTTCATTTAGTAGTGCGATGTTCCAACGCTACATCACACGAGTTATTTTACAACTTATGGTTACTCAAATTACTTGTTACAACATTTATTCTTAAACTTTAGAGATTTAAATGTGCGATTTTATTAAAATTTAAAATTTCTCATCTATTACATTACCTATTTATTAATTATTTTATTTTTAATTAATGAAATCGTCTCAACATATTCATACTAACCTCCATGTCCCTATCTATAACCCTATTCGGTATAACCCTTATTCCCAAAATCTTCACCGTATCTAACACCCGCTCAAAATTAACCGTTATCTGTTTACCTTCGTTATTTAATTCTAATAGTCTCTTTTTAAAATTGATTACCGCATTGTTCCTGATTAGAAAATCGTTACCTATTATTACTTCCAAGTTTAATCCCCTTACCACTAAGAATGTATTTTCATAACTCTCCCCATTTATTACTAATTCAACTGAACTTGTGTGGTCACTCTTTTACTCCTAACAATCCTGGGTATCAATGCTCGATCCTCACCTGTTCTCTGATGTGGGTTGCTATATCTCTGCGTCGTCCGGTTCTGATGACCTGGTCTCACCTTTCTGCATCTATAACAAAAATTACGATCTGCATAATTTTCCGTTGGACATCCCCCACATATCCACATCGGATATCGTCGCTTGGTTCCCGCCCATTGTACGTAGTTCCCGTGCGTTGTCCTCCTTGCTGTGTGTAACTCCCTCCGCTGTTCACATTGGGTTGTTGTGGACGTCTGCTGACTTCCCGGTCCCTAATATTCTGAAAAACATCCAGCATTTTTTCTAACTCATTGATACTACTCACCTCTCTCGTCATCAAAGTGATTTGAACCTCTCTAGGTAGGTGTTTGCTGATATGCCGTACGAATGACTGAAATGGCAACGGCGGCTCTAAATACTTCGCCTCCTTGAAAAGTTTCATTATGTATACCGTGATATTACTATTATGTCCCCCGAAACTCCCTGTTTCCATTATTTGACTGCGCAATATTTCCTGCTCCTCTTCCGACCAATACTTGTTACAGAATGCTGTTTCAAAATTTTCGTATCTCCCCCATTCGCTTCTATGTACTTCCACCCATATTTCGGAATTTCCTTTAAAACATTAAAAATTTTTAAAGTTTTACCTCCCAACTATTACCATTAAACTGATTGAACTCCCGTACTCTGTTTAAAAACTGCATTGGATGCACTCTACAGTTCTCACTACGAAATGTTTCAAGCTCTACTTCATTATTCACATCTCTTGTAATTACTACTCGTTCGGTAATATTGTTTAATTTCTGGCTTATTGCCATACTCAATTCATCTTTAACACTACTAATGCTCTGCTCAGTTGAATAAAATTTCTTATCATTAGTACATTCGGACTGAATGCTACTTTTGGTTATTACATTAACTAACTCTTGCAACGTTTGTATTTGTTTTACTAGCACTTTCGATTTCATTAATTTTAATGTCTGTCTTACTCTTATACCCATCAATATTTTGATTAGTTTTTTTAATCTTATCCACTACACTACTATACTTATATTCGGTTTCAGTATTACATTTACTTATTTTACTCTCAAAATCATTTTTTATTTCATTAAGTTGTTCACTAACTTGTACTTTTACTGCCTCTGACACTTGTTTGTTTACATCGTTAATATGACTATTTATTTGTTCATTTACAGACTCTATCACTTGTTCTTTAATAGTATAGAAATGCTCATTTATTTCGTTTATGATCTCACTCTTTATACCATTGACTCTGGTATTTACTTCATTAATGTCACTACTTATTTTATCAAATTTATTATTCTGAACATCAAATTTGCTATTCTGAACGTCAAATTTTACGTTAATATTACTACTCAGGTTATCAGACATTGTTCTCATGAAATTATATATATCGTCCAGTGTGTAGCGGGACATTTTGGCCTACCTGGGATGATATAAATAAATTTGTATTTTTAATCAAGTAAATAACATTTTTTTTGATAATTGGGAAATACCGTAAACAAAAGGTATATTTATTGTTAGCGACAGTGGTAGCGAAGGTGGTAACACTGATTGCGAAAATTATTAATGAATATCAAAAGACGCAGACAGCAGCAAACAGCAAACTGTGCCAAGGTCAACTAATGACACACAAAACAGCGTCAACAAATTATGTAACGGAACAACAGGCGATATTACGTCAGTGCATGCGTCACGCTGCTATGCAGGGTGTGTCAACGCCAACAGCCTTGTGACACACAGCAAACAAAAACAGTCGGAAAACAACATCTACAAGTGACGGACGCGAGCTGTTTTGTACGTCCGCCGACTGGCCGGCTGTGCGAAGTTTTAGTCGCCCGCACCTAAAATGTAAATACCGCAGTTCAAAATGTGTTTTAAAACTGCAAATGATTTACATATTAATAATATAAGCAGACTGTGTGGTGACCAACAAAAATGTAATAACTGTTCGGCAATAAGAACCGTGTAAAACAAAAAGTGCGAGACAACAATGCGGAGGGGACGATTTCAGATCAACTCTTCGAACAGCTAAGTATTCTGCTGAATACCACCATATATTTGAAATCCAATACAAAAATTACTAAAATACTATAAATCATAAAATGAGATCTCTAAAAGCTTAAGTAGCTGTATGTGTGGGTGTGTGAAAGCGCTGGTTTCCGTTATATTATAAGTAGTCGTAAGTTTATAGATATATATTCAAATTAATAAATTTTGATAGTATGGCTAGGTGAATCAAATATTGTTAGGAATGTTATTTTGGCATATTTTAATAAATTTAAACCGAAAGGTAAACAAAAAATTGTCATGCTACAAAAAATAAAGTACCATTTATTTGTGCTTGCAAAATAGGTGTTTGTATTTGCACTGCCTGTCGTTTTCTCTGCCTAAGTACATCAGACGACACCCTGGTAAATAATTACATTTATTTAGTAAAGGTAAGTGACAGAATTCAGTATTTCAATAATTTAATAAAACTCGTAACGTTTTAATGGTGCCCGTCTAACATGGACTTTGTAAATTGAGTTAACAAAAATTTTCAAACTGATCGAAAAATGGCAGAGAAAAGCGATAGTGTAAATTTATGTGAAGATGTTGTGGAGGGGTCAATTTTAAATATTACACAAGATCATATGGTAACAACCAATGATTTTGTTGATGAAAGTGTTGAAACAAATGTAGACGAAACTGTAGTAGCGGGGGGTAGTAAAGACAAGGGGGTAAATATATTTAACCAATTAGCTTTGATAATGGAGATGATGTCAGGAATGAAAACTGAAATCAAATCAGAAATAAATGCTAGTAACATAGAATTGAAAACAGAAATAAACAAACAAGACCAAAAATTAAGAGAAATAGACAATAAGTTAGAAGAACAGAATAAGACTATTATTAGAATGAGAGATGAATTGACTAGTGTTATAAATAAAGTACAAGATGAAATGAGAAACGATAGAAAAATAATTAACGAAAAACAAAAAGAGAAAAATAAAACAAATGAAAATTGTAGTGACAAATGTAAAAATACGATGCCAGATAGAGAATTAATAAATAATAATGATGTTGTTGAAAATAATGAGAATAATAATATAATTGAAAATGTCATATCAGAGAGTACTGATGAGTTTGTGGAATGTGATTATGAGATGTTAAGGTGTATTGATGAAGTAGAGAGAGAGTGGAAAAATAATATAGTAGTTGAATGTGGGCAGAGGGTAAATTTTCCCATTAATTTTTCTGAACCAGAGTGTTCACAAATGTTGTTTTTGAAGGGCGAGAGACCCATATTGGTAGATGAATTGAAGTGTATATTGATGTTGTATAATGTTGTACCCTCTGTCTGTAATAATTGTGAGAGTGTGATGTGGTGTTATGAAGAGAGAGAGTTGTGTATTGAGAGAGAGATAGAATTGTATAAGTTAAAAAGAAATCATGATGAATTGAGAAAAATATTAGAAGGGGTGAAGATGACCATACTTACCTGTAGAAAGAGGGATAGAGAATTATTTTGATAATATCTTTATAAATGATAATGACTTACCTGACGTAATAGTAGAGGAATATAAAAATGATAAAACAACTTACCTGACGTTAACCAATAATACTGATGGAGACTGGACAATAATAACTTATGTTGACAAGTTGTATGAAATATTAATAGGGAATAACCCTATAAATTATACTGGCATAATGAATGAAATAAAGTTGATGGATTATTATAATAATAATAAATGGTATGTGGATAACAATGATGCATGTTATAAATATATTCGATATATATACGATGATGGAGGTTGAAATAAAAAACCAGTGAATGGACAATTTTACATATGGTAAATTTTGGTAATGACCTTGCAGACTTGGACATAGGAAGTGTGAAACAATTGAACAATTATTGACGAATAATTTGTAAATAATGTAGTGAATTCAATTGTGTGTATTATGAAATGTTTAAATATTGTGATTGAATGTTGTATGATTGAATTTTTGTGAGATATTTAAATTATTTAGGAGATTTCAATTGAATAACAATTAATGACTAAATAAATCTTAAATAGTTTAGTTTGTGGAATAACATAAAGGTTAAAAATAAATGTTAATAATAATTTTGAAATTTTAAGAAATTCTTCCTATTGTATGACGGCCCATATGAGGTTAGCCAAGTGAAGATGGAGGATGCTTATGTTTTAGTAGATTTGCAAACTCGAGAAATAAAAGGAACTTATAATGTGACCCAATTAAAAAAGTATTATCTAGCTGAGTGATGATAGATGTATTTGTAGATATTAAAATTTTCATACACAAACAGACATTTTTATATTCTATTATTATAAATTATTATTATTGTTTATACACACGTTATGTATTTTATGTAAATGAAGATCAAGGTAGGGAAAGTTAAGAAAGAAATGTATGAGGTTAAAACACCACCCAGACTAGAATTGTCATGTAACATAAATTGTTAATTTTAATTTAAAAAAAAAAATATATTATACTTGTGATTCCCCAACTTTTTGGGCGGTCACGGCCTCACCGAACCCTGACCGTGGAATTGGTTTAGCTATAACAGCTATGGTTGGGGCTCATTGCGTCACGTTCTGCCTTAACTGACCATAGCTGTTATCGTTGTAAAGGTGAATTTTGAAATTGATAGGGGGAATTGTGGGGAATCACCAAACTAGGAAACAGCGGCTACCACTCTGCCCGCATGGGGGTAGCAAAGCCAGGTGGTAGACCCGTTTAAGGGCGCATAATTATAAACAAGAATATATTGATATTCAAATGTTAAAATGTAACGCAGAAGCAAGGACAAGGAGATGTCAAATTCCTCCAAAACTTCAGTCCTTGTGGACGCCACAGTCCAGGGGGGGTCATAGTGTGTGTGGCAGGGAGGTTATCCAAGGGGGGTAACAATTTAAAGAAAACAATTTTTGTTGTATTTTAATAATGATGACTCTCTACTAAATAATTTTGTTTTATTTTGAAAGAATGGATGCACTAGATGTTCCCTATATTGAATTTATTGTGTATTACTGTGTTAATTGTATGTAGTATGTTAGAATTAAGGATTATAAAAATATAATAATATTTTATAGAATAAGTTTCCAATGTGTTGAAAAAAAATTTTTTAAATAAAAATGAAATAAATTTGCGATAGTTAAAATTTTCAATGAGTTATAAGGGATAGAAGTTGGTGATAGTAATTGTTTGAGTAAAACGTTTGAGTCAGTCCAAGTTGCTTATATTGGGGTGTCATATTAGATAAAGATTTTGTAAGTGAGTATTAAAGTCGTAAAAGGGGAAGATTATGAGTAAATGCCAAGTTGATAAAGTAAATTAAAATGAATAACTGAGAATCACCCAAGTTAATGAAAAAAAAAAAAAAAAATTATTGGGAAATGAATTAATAATAGAAGTTCAATGGAGATTAAAAGGTAACTTTATGAGTTGATATGCAAATTTAAAGATGTAAAGTGTGTAGATTGTGTTCAAACTTAAATGTGGATTGTTTGTTTTAATGTAATAATAACAATGTGAATTATGAATGTACTATGTTTTCTTATATTATATTGTGTTTGTTAGTATTTAAGAGAATTTTATGAATTTAAAAAATTTTTTGATGCAAATAGGGGATAAGAGAAATGTGTAATATGGTAATGGGGAATGTTTATTTAAATTCTGATGGGAATCAGGGCAATAATTTTGAATTTTGGGATTTTAAAGTTAATAAGAGAAACTAGACAGAATGAGATTAGGGAATTTTAAAAATGGATATCATGTTGTGTTGTTAGGTCTTCACATATATGTTAGAGGTTAAGAGGAAAAACAAGTGCTTCTTGGCGCAAACCAGCACCGCTAGGGGGAAACAGATCAGCTGGGGATATGGTGTTGTATAAGGCCACTAGTTGATATTTGATTTATTGTTTCAGTGTTTGGTGATGTTGTGGCGGCGGACCTGAGCTGGCCAGAGCGTCAGAGCAGGGGCGTTAAGTATCTGTCTGACTCTACGGTGTTGGGATCTCGAGAGAGAAGTCCAGTATTGTCATTCAGGTGCGGTCACAGTCACCAGACCAAGGGTGAGTTGATTATATTTTTGGTAAACCATCAAGGGGGTTGTGGCAACATATCCTGGCTGATCCCTCTAGCAAGTATGAATGTGTCAATGAGATTTTTTATGCTTCGGCATAAAATCTCTCATTGAGGGGGTATTGTATTTTAAAACTCCAAATGATTTACATATTAATAATATAAGCAGACTGTGTGGTGACCAACAAAAATGTAATAACTGTTCGGCAATAAGAACCGTGTAAAACAAAAAGTGCGAGACAACAATGCGGAGGGGACGATTTCAGATCAACTCTTCGAACAGCTAAGTATTCTGCTGAATACCACCATATATTTGAAATCCAATACAAAAATTACTAAAATACTATAAATCATAAAATGAGATCTCTAAAAGCTTAAGTAGCTGTATGTGTGGGTGTGTGAAAGCGCTGGTTTCCGTTATATTATAAGTAGTCGTAAGTTTATAGATATGTATTCAAATTAATAAATTTTGATAGTATGGCTAGGTGAATCAAATATTGTTAGGAATGTTATTTTGGCATATTTTAATAAATTTAAACCGAAAGGTAAACAAAAAATTGTCATGCTACAAAAAATAAAGTACCATTTATTTGTGCTTGCAAAATAGGTGTTTGTATTTGCACTGCCTGTCGTTTTCTCTGCCTAAGTACATCAGACGACACCCTGGTAAATAATTACATTTATTTAGTAAAGGTAAGTGACAGAATTCAGTATTTCAATAATTTAATAAAACTCGTAACGTTTTAAGCGACAACTCTTTTACTTTACTTATTACAGGAGTAGATTCTGCTTTTGCTTCACTCATTATTACAGATGGTGTCAAATTACTTTCGTCTATTAGGCTTGGAGTTATCTCCATTCCTGAATCATTTATATCATCTGATTAGTATAAAACGCTTTCTTTGACCCCATTAGGGTCTGAATGCATTTCTACCTCCCCCGTGACAGTTACATCAGTCATACTGACTTTATTTTCGTTATTTTCCATTTCTGTTTTATTTATGAGATTTTAATCTTACAAAAAATTAACCTTACATGTACTCAGTATTAATCAGTATATTATAAGTATTACTTAAATATAGTATAAACATCGCATAACCTGCACGTAATTTATACGCACTCTGCCTTAACCTCCAAATCACGCTTATATCCACGGGTAGGTGTGGTTTGTACAAAATTTATTTGTAAAAACTTGTCCCTGTTTGGGCGCCAACTGTGAAGCTACAAATCACTTAGAAAATAATATTCAATAAAAAATACTCATATTCCACACTTCTTACCTTCTATCGGGTCCCCAGGGTTCTTCACTCGAACTCGTGGCCTATAAACGTGATTTAGGGTTTATGTTATTAAGAAACTCGACTCTCATTGTAATTGTTAACTAACTCAACTTTTATTAGACATATTGTTTATAAAATAATGATATACCTTTTCTTTTGTATCCTTCAGAATTTAAATCAGACTGTTTTTAATATGGAGACATAGTCTCAATTTAACTAAGACAAACAAAACTCAACAGTTTTTCTTATTATACTTAAAGTAAATGGTTAATTATTTTATATAAAGGCAACCCAGCATTTGCCCACACACACACACACACACTTTCATACCTTTTACCCCCTTTGATTTAGATTTAGCGCTTTTGTAATTTATTATATTTTCATAATTAATTTGGTTTATTATACTGTTACTTCTTTGGCGGTGTCCCTGCAGACCACGTGTTGCACTCCGTACTTTTTAGTCACTTGTTTGTCCGAATTGAGTTCTCACTGTTGAATTTTGACCACTAAAGATTATTTGATGCTTCACAGCTTTAGATCCATTTAGTTTATAGTTTAAATCACATTTTACATACTTTTAACAAATTTTTGGCTCGAGAGCCTGTTACGTTAAACCGGCCGGTTTAGCTGACTGATGCTAAGTAATTTTTCAAGATGGCCAAGCGTCGTCCTGCCCGTGGCATCTTGCGTTTTTATAGGCTGAGCGGGCGTCACGTGACATCTCATTTAGCGCGAGTATATTACCATAAACTCGTGCCCTCCGGCTTGCCAAAAAGTTCGTGACAATTACTCTGTTCGCGCGGGCAGACACGCACTCTTTCACATTCCACAGCACCTGGATTTGGCGTATGAAGCCTATCGGACAGAACGAACGTGCAGCTGGGTGTTTCGAAAGTCACACACTGCTTTAAAATTGAAACTTGGTCCGGGTGATTCCCCGTTATTACCATTTACATCATAATAAAATAAGACCCCATGATTCTGTACCGTTACAATTCTAGTTTTCATTTATGCCTCTTTGGTCTTGTTCTAACTGGTTGATCTCAGTTGGTTTCTTCACTTCCTCTCCTCCCAAAAGTTTTGTTTATCCTGTTTTTTTTTTTCACTTTTGGGTGCTAGTTCCAATTATTGGGGCTGTCTTTCTGTTGACATTGTTTTTCTGTACCATACTAATGCAGATACACGTTTCAATTGTCATTTCAGTTATATTCGCCATCTGATCTTGCTCTAATTTCTGCACTTCCTGTTTTGTCCAGTCTTATAACTTCATGACTTCACCACCAGTGCCACGTCTCCTTTTCTTTTAGCACAGTTGAGCTTCCCTTTGTAATCTGATAGTTGTCTGTATACTGATACGACATTGCAGAACAATCTACGTGTTTATCGAATGTTCCAGAGGAATCCGGTGAGAACCTACTTATTATATGCAAATTATATTTAATAAATATACAGAAATCCCTTACCTTCATCGGGTATCAGAGTCTTCATGTGAACTCGTACCTATAAGTGATTTAGGGTTATGGTTTTATTAATGAACTCGACTCTCATTGTATTTGTCAATCCACGTCAATTTTTATTTAACCTTTTTTTTTATACTCTTTTAAATTTATTGACTATTCATTTTTTCTCTCAAAAAATATTACTGTTTCTTCCAATTATTATTTTTTCTTTTAAAAATACTAAAACAACCATTTAGGCTACTGTAACATGGTAAATACTCTAACATCTAGTTTCAAACTTTAACAAAAAATTTATTAAATTATAGTAAGACAACCCAGTATCTACTCATTCACTCAAATTTAGAGCTCTTTTATATTAAAATTTTATAATTGATTGCATGTGATACATTTACGTCTTTAACGGCGTCACTGCTGCCCATGTGCTGCACTCCGCTACTTGTCCGAAATTAGTTCTCATTAGTTTAATTTTGATACCACTGCATTATAACTGTTATCACTGTTTTACATCACTTTAACTTATGATTTAAACCATGTTTTTAAATGGTTTTATTAGATTTCGGCTTGCGAGCCTTTTTGCCGAACCGGCCGCAGCCACCACTGTAGATCGACAGACACTAACTGTAGCGTCCCAAAATGGCCCAGCGTTCCTCTTACACGGCAACTTGGTGTGCCATTGGTGGACAGAGGGACCACGTGACACGGCAAATATGTAACACTGCATTATAGTACATCCACTGTAACTGCTCGACTAGCCGCGTACGTGATAATTCAACTGTAAAGACGGGCACTTCCGCGCTTGCTCGCATCCATAGTACCTGCTAGCAGCGCTTGTTGACACATTTTCTGGACCAACATGCGGATGGGCGTCACCTACAGGAATGTCTATTGTTACAGATTGAGGCCTTGTATGGGTAACTACACTGCGTCGTATTCACAATTAAATTCAAACCTATCGCACAATTCTGCCCCGTTACAATACCCCCCCCAATGAGAGGTTTTCTGCCGAAACAGAAAAACTCATTGCTAAACCCTAAGAGGATCAGTGAGGATATGGTGCCAACAACTCCCCTTTAATTTCTTAACGCATCATGGGTAATCCACCCCCCTAGCTCGGCGACCATGGCTGCACCTGCACAACTATACTGGACTTCTCTGTTCGAGATCCCAACACCGTAAAATCGGACAGGCACTCACCACAGTACCACCTTAGCTTGTAACATTCCAAATAAAATTCCATAACTGGCCTTATACCATACCAGATCTTCAACCGATATGTTTCCCCTTACGTACATACTGGATTGCCTTTAGCAAAATACTAGGTGCGTCCACTTATTCCTCACTACATTAACCACACTATCTCCACATTAATAAAATTCAAATTTTGTTCAAGCAGTGAAATAAATCTAAGTACACTATCAAAAATTTACTTGGATGTTAATTTACATCATCTCTTTCCATTAATTAATTTCATCGCAAATTTTAACTCTTTCCAAAAATTTCCAAAATCTTTTAAATGAATTTACTTTATCATTCTTATTAACTAAATGCTAACAATTATAATAAACAAATAAAATAAACAACTTATTTCTATCATAAATTCGAATATCACTACACTTGATCACAAAAAAAAACATAAGATAAACATCATGAATCAGCTGACACCTACGCTACCTATAGTGAACATTAAAATTTAAAATAAAATTCCTTACTCCAAAGAACAAAAATTTTCCTTTTTTTTTGCCAATTAATAAAAATTAATTATTCAATCATTTAATTAAATTGGTTAACAAAATAATCTATAAATAAATTATACGAAACATACTACATCTCTAACACCAGTCATCAGCTGATGCCTTATGGTCAGGTGAATGACCTTATCCTAGACACACTACACAAAATTATACAATGTAAAATACATAACACATGTTTACAATTCCTACATTCTAACATAGTACCACATAATAAAACATAAACATTCATAAATAATACCAAACTCATTTCATTAAAAAAAACATCTCATCTGCATCTGAATACAATTTACAGCATTTCAAGTTTAAGTTTAGTTTCAAATTCTATTAACTCTTTACCTTGTTACATTTTATTATTAAATTTCCATTATGAATTTCTATTAATCATTTTCATCCTAATTAGTGTGTATGATTTTCCGTCATTCACAATGATTTGATTTATTGAATGGGCATTTAGATATAACCTTACCCCCTTCTTCCTTCTAACAACCACTAACGGATTTACATAGGGTGACACCGATCTCTCAAAATATTTACCAATAATTCTCTAACTCCACTTAAATCCTTCCCCACTTATAATAAAATACCTGCTACCCTCTTTGTACCTAGGCTGTGTGTTCCCTCCCCGTATACTCATTCCCTTATTAGTTCCTGGCCCTTTCCCAGGTAACTCCGCCAAACCCCATTTAAAACTATTCCTCCCGCCATAATGCCTTGCGTTGAGGACTCCTTACACCTCCACCCTCACTACAAAATTTTACCACCACTTATTTACTGTCCATTTACATCACTCTCCCTTTCTCTACATACATGCACTCTCGCTACTGTGTCCCTACTGCTGACCCGTTTCTGTATTATTTTTATTCCAGAAATTCTTATTCTGTCTAACACCCATTTAAAATTAACTCTGCCTGACTCAAATGTCTTATTGAAATAATTATCACCCAAACTCCATCTATTACAACATTTTACATTAAATTAACCATGGAAAACTATACTAGAAAACTCATAACTACTTCAAATTAATTTCATCATTTAATTTAACCTTTGAAACTCATTTAAAATGTATTATTCAAACTTTAAACATTTTACTTTAGGTAAATTGCATTATAAACTTCATACTTACATTACATCACTCAATTGAATAAACACGATTCCTGTCGTAGACACAAAATTATAAACATTCATTACCACAAATATCACGTACAACCATATGTACCTTCTGAAACATAACAGTTATATGACTCCACAACTTAACACATTTATTCATTTACTATTTATTCTCAAGTTCAAATCTCATAAAATCATTTAAATTCATTATCAAAATTTATTTCCACCACATTTAAATCAATTAATTCATCTACAATTTATTTTAATTCAATCAGTTATTTCAACACAACATTACTTTAATTACCTTGCTCCAAAACAATTACAATTCATTTATTACAAACTCTCATTATTTATTTAGCCTGATAAAAGATTATTATTATTATTATTAAATCAATTTCTACTACATACACATTGTTACATAAAATACATTTTACAACACAAACACAATTAATTTCATTATAAATTTATTTACAGTTTTTTGTCATTATTTTTCTGTTTACCACACCTCATTTCATGAGTTAGCCAGCTCATCACCATAAACTAAAATAATTAAAATGTCCATTCACTGATTTTTTTTATTTAACTCCCATCATCGTATATTAGTCTTACTTTTATATAACAATTATCATCTTTAACTACACTCCTTACATTATAATTATTATTATAATGACCATTATCAATAATTATATCCGCATAGTCTTTGACATTATTGTCTCCCATTAATTCATAAAACCCGTCTATCTTGGTAATTTTCGTTCTGTCTCTGTCAGTATATTTGGTTAACATAAGGTAAGTTATTTTATCATATTCTTCTACTATATCCCTCACATCATAAGGTAAGTGTTTATCATCTACAACGGTATCATCAAAACAATCTTCAATCTTTATTTCACAAGGTAAGCATTTCATATCGTCTATTTTCTCCAATTCTAACTTCTCTATCAACTCTTTATAATTTCTCTTTAACATAAATAATTCTGTCTTCCCATGAACACACAACTCTCTCTCTAAATATCTCTCACCATAACGCCATATCACACTTTCTCTACCATCCCATACAAAGGGCACTAACTCATAAAAATTCAGGGAACAACTCAAAGACCTCATGTCTTCCAATAATAAGGGACTCTTGCCCTTCAACAACAACATTTGTAAACACCTTGGTTCACAGTAAACCTGGGGAAAATTTACCCTCTGCAACCCCTGTACCTTTAAACTCTCTTCATACTCTCTAACTGATAAACACTTGTTTATACCCCTTTACAACCCCCTACTCCCATTATTCTCTCACTCTCTCTAACTATCTCTACATCATCACTATCTATTTTCATTATATCACCTTTAAATAGTCCGTTTTCCACTATCTTATCACTATTACTTATTAATTCATTTTTACAACCGTAACTTACCTTGTTACTTATTTCTTCACTATTTTTGTTCTTGTTACACTCACCTGTATTTATTCTCCACACTCCCATTTTCTCAATATTTCGTTCTAATTTGTTTATATTATTAAGTTAGTTTCAAATATTTCATTTGTCTATTCACAATGCTTATTTATTTCATTACTATCGTTTTTTAATTCCCTATTTAGCTTTTTTAATTCATCGAAATTATTTTCACAATTTATTTTTTGTTCATGTATTTCATCTCTTAACTCATCAAATTTACTATTTAGACTGCACAGCGTGCTACACAAATATTTCATCATATTATTTTCAGGTTGATTACTTTCCTTAATTAATTTTGGGGTTATTTGAATCTCCGAATCATCTGTACTATCTGTTTCATTTGTAACACTTACATTCATGGTTTTATCGTCTTGGCCTACATTTGGAGTCGAATGGACTTCAAGGCCGCTCATGACAGCTGATTCATTAAAACTAATTATTTCATTTATATCATTTTCGTTATTTCCTGCAATTTTTTAAATTATAAAATTATCATCTATTTTAACAAGTATTATTCACTAGTATAGGTATTACTTACGTATAACCTACTCTAACATGACATCGTTTTTTATAATTTTTTATGCACTCTGCCTTAACCACTAAATCACTTATTCACGAGTAGACATGGTCTGTACAAACTTTGAAATTTTGTACAAACTGTGCCTGTTTGGGTCGCCATTGAGAACCTACTTATTATATGCAAATTATATTTAATAAATATACAGAAATCCCTTACCTTCATCAGGTCTCAGAGTCTTCATGTGAGCTCGTACCTATAAGTGATTTAGGATTATGGTTTTATTAATGAACTCGACTCATTGTATTTGTTAATCCACATCAATTTTTATTTAACCTTTTTTCATACTCTTTTAAATTTATTGACTATTCATTTTTTCTCTCAAAAAATATTACTGTTTCTTCCAATTATTATTTTTTCTTTTAAAAATACTAAAACAACCATTTAGGCTACTGTAACATGATAAATACTCTAACAACTAGTTTCAAACCTTAACAAAAAATTAATTAAATTATAGTAAGACAACCCAGTATCTACTCATTCACTCAAATTTAGAGCTCTTTTATATTAAAATTTTATAATTGATTGCATGTGATACATTTACATCTTTAACGGCGTCACTGCTGCCCATGTGCTGCACTCCGCTATTTGTCCGAAATTAGTTCTCATTAGTTTAATTTTGATACCACTGCATTATAACTGTTATCACTGTTTTACATCACTTTAACTTATGATTTAAACCATGTTTTTAAATGGTTTTATTAGATTTCGGCTCGCGAGCCTTTTCGCCGAACCGGCCATAGCCGCCACTGTAGATCGACAGATGCTAACTGTAGCGTCCCAAAATGGCCCAGCGTTCCTCATTCATGGCAACTTGGTCTGCCATTGGTGCACAGAGGGACCACGTGACATGGCAAATATGTAACACTGCATTATAGTACATCCACTGTAACTGCTCGACTAGCCGTGTACGTGATAATTCAACTGTAAAGACGGACACTTCCACGCTTGCTCGCATTCCATAGTACCTGCTAGCAGCGCTTGTTGACACATTTTCTGGACCAACATGCGGATGGGCGTCACCTACAGGAATGTCTGTTGTTACAGATTGAGGCCTTGTATGGGTAACTACACTGCGTCGTATTCACAATTAAATTCAAACCTATCGCACAATTCTGCCCCGTTACACCGGCTGAATGTTGTGGTGTACGTGATTTCAACATGCACTCGCGAGACTTTTCTGGACGTCACCAGCCCCGCGCACTGTGTCAAGGCCGCAGTCAGTTGCGTCCTAAGTAGAGCTGATGCATAGTGTTTTCTAGTAGATGCCTATTAGCGAATATTCTGGAACCTCGGCGGGGTATAAATACAAGTACTCGGCGACGTTCAGTTCAGTTGTTATTGTTCGGGCGATTACTCTGTGTGTTTTAAGTGGTTATTAGTGGCGAAGTGTTATGTGTTTTATAATCGTCCAGGACAGTTGTAATGAAATTGTGTTTTATATTAGTTGACATTTTTTTGCGTGTGAACAATTTTTATTTGATTTTTTGTAAGAGACTGTCTTGTTAATTACAAACTCTTTAATTGTGATAATTAAAGCTGGTGATTAGTGACATAATTGGTGTCTTGTATTTTGTTTTCCACTGTACCATACGATGATCAGTAGACCGTCGTAACAATACTTATTAATATTTTTATCGATTAATTACTGTTTGCTTTGGTTTCACAGACGTACTTCAGACTGACAAACCAACTGTGAGCACAGCTGTTCATGAAGCAGCGTTACAAGCGTTGTGTCACTTGTTCTCTTGGTTACCGCTCCAGGCTGTTAATAGTGTTACTCTCCTTTCGCTCGTGTGTCACTACTCAACGAAACAGGTAAGGTTAATGGATTTCAGTATTTATTGTTTTAATTAAGTTTTAAACCAAATAGTTTTGAGTGTGTTTTTACTGACATAGTGGTTATTCAAGTATAATATGAACTATGAGTCATATTAGGATAGAACATGTCAGCAGATTTACAGGGGACAGGTTATGTTTACTACCACGATCAAGACAGCAGCCGAAGAAAGTTACTGCAGATGTAGATGAACAGTCTGGCTGAAGATAGACATTCAGTAGTGAACATTAAGTTTGTCTGACTTGAATAGCAGTGTCGGTGAAAAGTAAAAACAATGGATTTTTTATAATTATATCTTCACAGTAAGTTTCATTTAACTTTTTTAAAAAATAATTTTAATAGTGTTATCATGTTGGGGCTATAGCAGGTCAGCTGTTTGTCCGTTTGTTTCAGTTACGGCAATCAGGAGGGAGATGTGGTGGCCAGCCTTTGTATATCCTATCCGGTAAGAGCAGGTACATATTGGATGACATTTGGTTGAAAGTTATTAAATTGAATCAGATAATTATAGCTGCAGTCTCTGACTTAATGATAGAGAGTATATATTATAACGGAACCAAATATTAACTATTTGGGGTTATATGTTTACCGCATACTGAAACCATATTTAAATAAAATTAACAGTCAAAACTCCATTTGAATGTAGCGCATTGAAAATAATGCTGTGTAAAGCAATGCACACGTGGTCGTTATGTAATCAGTTCGCTGTACAAGGAAGCGACCACATCCAAACTGTTAATTATTAATATCTCGGAAACTAATAAATAAAGGCGAAATCCAATATAGCCAAAATGTTTGCCGAGATATTAATAATGACGTGTGCAAATTTGATGCAATATAATTAACAAATGAAAGAGTTAATTAAAATAATTAAATAACTTCTGTTAAAATAGAGTTACAGTAATGAGATTTTAGTATATTGTAAAGATAATAATTTGTGACAGATTGTATATTTTAGATTTCACACAACTTGATTTGCAACCAAGTTATTGCAAAATTAAATAAGTACAGGATATCCTTAGCGACAAAGTGGTTCCGGCGGATAATTAAATATTAGATAATAATTCTATTCTCCGTCTGTGGGAACCAGACTTCATTCTCACGGACTAAGGGAATTCTAAATTTTATGTAGTAGGGAGAGTGCGTCGACCAATGAAATCATTGCATGCAGCCCCGGGCAGTGCGATGTTTTCTGGTGGGAAAATCACTCTTCTGTCAGTACTCACGAAGTTAAGACGTAGTCCTTCGATCGTCTAGTAGCCAAAGTGGTGAAGATCAACAAGAAGACTCTACGTGGTCAACACACACGCAATTACGAACACACTAACTACAGATCATCTGTATAGCTCGTAATTGCTACGTAAAGGCGAGATACTCTTCAGGACATCAACTAAGCTTATTGTGTACTACCAGATAGTCATAAGCACGCAAGAGATCCACCCGACTTCAAGACCAGACTTCAAGAATACAGCAGAGAGGCCGTCTAAATCATTGGTTAACAGCTGACGAGCAGAGCGACCGCCCGAACGAAGCACACACACACACACGCTGACGTGCAACGTGCAAATCGACGGAGAACAGGAAGCAGTTCCAGCAGACAACAGCAGACGTTAAAATATTCACAAACAGCAGGGAAGCAGAGTGTTGCCGAATTTTGAACTCCACGACCGAATCCAGCAGTTCTAAGCAGATTACTTTCTCTAACCAAGGACTCGAATCGACGAGGGACAAATCGGGACGACATCCTCTTCAGTAACAGGAAAGCAAAATCTATTTATTTATTTTTCAGATCAAATTTTCTATTTTTCAATTAAAACATTGTAATTCAAATAATTCAGGTGCCAAACAAAAAGCAAAGACTCTAGTAATTAAAAAGTAAATTCGTTGTGATAATCTGTATAGCAGTAAGGCTTTAGTAAGTTATAGTTAAGAAATAGAAGTAGTATAAAAGCGCTATACAAATCTTAACTGACTATCTAATCTTAGATCATACTGCAGTAGATCAGAAGTAGAATCACTGGAAATGAAATAACGTGAACTAGACTGTCACGTCTAATTTATTTTAATAATTATTCTAATTAATTTCAGAGTTCTATATTTTGTTTCATGAACACTTAGATTCAAATTAATTAAATAAATTTAATTAAATTCAAATCAATTAATAAAGTCAAATTTAAATTGCAATTAACTCGCAAAGAACGAGTTCAGTTTCTTTCAACTATTAGACAATCGAAAAACATCGATTCATTGTATAGACTATAAGAAAATTCATAACATTATAACCATTCTATTCTTGTGTGTTGTTGGTGTAATAAACAACGTTTTATTACCCCATATAACAGTGTTTTATTGTTGTACGATAAAGCCTACCAGTCTCACAAAACTCTCCCCCTTTAAAGTAACCCATTATGTGTGTTGTTGTAATAATTTGAGATTACTAGCTTGCGAACTTCAAATCCAAAATCCACACGCCCTAGTCGGAAGAATCTGCAAGGTCAGACAGCAGGTGGGTACTCACACACAACATTACATTACAATAACGCATAGTAGTGTAGTTATAAATGTCGGCCAACGTGGGGCTCGACAAACGTACATCAAATTAAATTAAATTAATTAAATTCAATTTAAATTTAATTTTCACTTTAAAACAAACTTTGCTGTTTTAATTCGTAAAACAGCTGGCGTCCAACTAAACAATCTCCAAAGAGTTTTGTGACTGGTGTTTGTACAGCAGTAAAGTTATTGTGTGTATTTGAAACTGTTCTGTGTATTTTAAATTGTGTATATTTGACATTGTTGTCTATTTAAAATGGATATGGATAAAATACTTAAACAAATACAACAAATGAACGAAAATATGAACGCGAAATTTGAGAAAATAGACGCGAAATTTGAACTTAGCAACGCAGAAATAAAATCTAATATCGAAGCGCAGAGAGTTAGTCTAACCGAAGCATTAGAACAGAGTAACGCTGACATAAACGCCGAGATTAAGCAAAGCAATAAACAAACCACCGCGAAAATAGACGAAAGCGTAAACGAGTTAACCGCTAAAGTCGTTGAAATCGGTGAGAGTAATAAACAATTAACGGAGAAGGTCGCAGAGATCGGTGAAAGAGTAAATACGGTCGATACTAAAATCAATGAACGGTTTAAGGTTTTTGAGACCACCATGCAAAAATCGTTTATAGAACAAGTAACTCGTATGGAAGGCCGGTTCAAAGACCACATAAGCCGTTGTGAAAAGCAAACATTAGAGGTTTCCAAAAAGGTGGAATCCCTAGAGGTAAAAATTCACGTGGACGTGACCGAAACGCAACGACGAGTAGATAAACTAGACGCTTCAATTGTAGAGGCGCAATCCAACATTGACTCTAATAAAGAGAGTGTTTTACAAACGTTAAGCGACGAGATTTTGAAAGTACGACAGGAGGTACGAAGGAGATCTGCTCCAAATATTTTGGTACAAGGCCCTGTCGACGAGAAAAATCGCGTGTATTTTACGGGGGAAAATAACGAAAACCCCATTGAATTTTTAATAGCGTGTGAGAGTGAAATGGCTAGAGTAGGTTCCCGACTAGAAGATCAAGACAAAATACAGTGGGTGGTTAACGCTATGCGTGATTCGGCGCGTAAGTGGTATAACATTGTACGCGATAGAGTGTCCACATACGCGGAGTTCAAACAAAAATTTGAAAGCCGGTACTGGAACTCGCATACCCAACGACTTCTGCGCAATGAACTGGAATATGGCCGTTTTGACAAGAAAATGAATAATACCGCCGAAAATTACATAATCCAGCAGGTCGAACGCGCGAAGCATTTAACCCCAGCATTTGCGGAGATCGACATAGTCACCAAGCTTGCCTACCATTTTAACCATAACATTAGAGTAGCTGTATTTACCCAGGGTATTCGCACGATAGACGAACTCCTCATTCTAGTGTCCCAAAGTGAGACGGTTTTTGATTTTGGTGGGTGGCATTATAATCCCGATTTTCGCCGAAATAATGAAGGGCAGAATACGCGAGAACAATACCAGCAACCTGACCAGAGACCGAGTACTAGTTCTACTCCACCCCAAACATCGTCAAAACCCCCAGATAAGACCTTTGAATACAAAGGCAAACAAAATATTGCTAGATCAAAAGGGCAATATAAGGGTAACGACGGGGCCCCGATTAGAGCTATGCAAACGGCTGAGATAGCTAGAACCGATACAATAGAGCAAGACAGCGATACTCCTAGTAATAAAGACCCCAACGAGAGGAGAAAGAATCGTAAGTTTCCAAAAAACTTGGAAACGGGCGCCTCCAGGGGGAAGCGCCATAAATCATGCGAAAACGTATCGCAATAAAGTAGGGAAAAATAAGAAAAATGCTAGGTTTAAGAAAAGTGATTTTCCAACAGAAATTTGTATGCCAGTTGACAAAGTATTTCAACCGGAAGGTAAGGAAACGTGGTTGCCCGTTAACACAATGCAACAATGGGCACCGACAAAAGTACATCCGGCAGAGCAGGAAAGTGACGACGACGTTCCCACACAGTCAGCGTGGGAAGACGTAGACGAAGAATCCGGTGACGAAAATGACCGATGGTTAACGAAGTACTGTCGAACCGTTCGTAAAAAGGGTTACGAAATATTACAGTTAAAAGATAACGTAATTGTATTATAATAATTAAATTTAAAATAAATAATTTGTGTGTTTTATAATATTATTAATAATAATTATAGATAACTTGTGTATTAATAATAATACTTTTCTATAGCGGTAAATAATAAGCGTATACAACTGAGTGAACGAGCTCGCGGCAGGAAACAGTTACGTCACGCGATAACAACTACCTGACCCACATATGAAACTAGGTCAAGCAATTAGACGCGCGCCCGGCGATAACGGTTCTAAATGCTGTCAGCAAATTCTTTGTACGCGTGCCATTATTTATAAACAAAAGGTACTACTCGTTTGAAAAACATTATATGCAATAAGTTGCAAATATGATATTTTAATACATGTATTTAGAGTTAAATTGTATATAATGCAATAACATTAACACTTGTGTACATGTCTTCAGAATAAGTAATACAATGTATAGTTAGTAAGAATAATGATTACAGAATATGTGTGTAATGATTAAGAAAAAAAAAATAACTGTAATTATTACATTCATTTTTTTTTAAAGCGGGTGTGGGAATATATAACGGAACCAAATATTAACTATTTGGGGTTATATGTTTACCGCATACTGAAACCATATTTAAATAAAAGTAACAGTCAAAACTCCATTTGAATGTAGCGCATTGAAAATAATGCTGTGTAAAGCAATGCACACGTGGTCGTTATGTAATCAGTTCGCTGTACAAGGAAGCGACCACACCCAAACTGTTAATTATTAATATCTCGGAAACTAATAAATAAAGGCGAAATCCAATATAGCCAAAATGTTTGCCGAGATATTAATAATGACGTGTGCAAATTTGATGCAATATAATTAACAAATGAAAGAGTTAATTAAAATAATTAAATAACTTCTGTTAAAATAGAGTTACAGTAATGAGATTTTAGTATATTGTAAAGATAATAATTTGTGACAGATTGTATATTTTAGATTTCACACAACTTGATTTGCAACCAAGTTATTGCAAAATTAAATAAGTACAGGATATCCTTAGCGACAAAGTGGTTCCGGCGGATAATTAAATATTAGATAATAATTCTATTCTCCGTCTGTGGGAACCAGACTTCATTCTCACGGACTAAGGGAATTCTAAATTTTATGTAGTAGGGAGAGTGCGTCGACCAATGAAATCATTGCATGCAGCCCCGGGCAGTGCGATGTTTTCTGGTGGGAAAATCACTCTTCTGTCAGTACTCACGAAGTTAAGACGTAGTCCTTCGATCGTCTAGTAGCCAAAGTGGTGAAGATCAACAAGAAGACTCTACGTGGTCAACACACACGCAATTACGAACACACTAACTACAGATCATCTGTATAGCTCGTAATTGCTACGTAAAGGCGAGATACTCTTCAGGACATCAACTAAGCTTATTGTGTACTACCAGATAGTCATAAGCACGCAAGAGATCCACCCGACTTCAAGACCAGACTTCAAGAATACAGCAGAGAGGCCGTCTAAATCATTGGTTAACAGCTGACGAGCAGAGCGACCGCCCGAACGAAGCACACACACACACACGCTGACGTGCAACGTGCAAATCGACGGAGAACAGGAAGCAGTTCCAGCAGACAACAGCAGACGTTAAAATATTCACAAACAGCAGGGAAGCAGAGTGTTGCCGAATTTTGAACTCCACGACCGAATCCAGCAGTTCTAAGCAGATTACTTTCTCTAACCAAGGACTCGAATCGACGAGGGACAAATCGGGACGACATCCTCTTCAGTAACAGGAAAGCAAAATCTATTTATTTATTTTTCAGATCAAATTTTCTATTTTTCAATTAAAACATTGTAATTCAAATAATTCAGGTGCCAAACAAAAAGCAAAGACTCTAGTAATTAAAAAGTAAATTCGTTGTGATAATCTGTATAGCAGTAAGGCTTTAGTAAGTTATAGTTAAGAAATAGAAGTAGTATAAAAGCGCTATACAAATCTTAACTGACTATCTAATCTTAGATCATACTGCAGTAGATCAGAAGTAGAATCACTGGAAATGAAATAACGTGAACTAGACTGTCACGTCTAATTTATTTTAATAATTATTCTAATTAATTTCAGAGTTCTATATTTTGTTTCATGAACACTTAGATTCAAATTAATTAAATAAATTTAATTAAATTCAAATCAATTAATAAAGTCAAATTTAAATTGCAATTAACTCGCAAAGAACGAGTTCAGTTTCTTTCAACTATTAGACAATCGAAAAACATCGATTCATTGTATAGACTATAAGAAAATTCATAACATTATAACCATTCTATTCTTGTGTGTTGTTGGTGTAATAAACAACGTTCTATTACCCCATATAACAGTGTTTTATTGTTGTACGATAAAGCCTACCAGTCTCACAAAACTCTCCCCCTTTAAAGTAACCCATTATGTGTGTTGTTGTAATAATTTGAGATTACTAGCTTGCGAACTTCAAATCCAAAATCCACACGCCCTAGTCGGAAGAATCTGCAAGGTCAGACAGCAGGTGGGTACTCACACACAACATTACATTACAATAACGCATAGTAGTGTAGTTATAAATGTCGGCCAACGTGGGGCTCGACAAACGTACATCAAATTAAATTAAATTAATTAAATTCAATTTAAATTTAATTTTCACTTTAAAACAAACTTTGCTGTTTTAATTCGTAAAACAGCTGGCGTCCAACTAAACAATCTCCAAAGAGTTTTGTGACTGGTGTTTGTACAGCAGTAAAGTTATTGTGTGTATTTGAAACTGTTCTGTGTATTTTAAATTGTGTATATTTGACATTGTTGTCTATTTAAAATGGATATGGATAAAATACTTAAACAAATACAACAAATGAACGAAAATATGAACGCGAAATTTGAGAAAATAGACGCGAAATTTGAACTTAGCAACGCAGAAATAAAATCTAATATCGAAGCGCAGAGAGTTAGTCTAACCGAAGCATTAGAACAGAGTAACGCTGACATAAACGCCGAGATTAAGCAAAGCAATAAACAAACCACCGCGAAAATAGACGAAAGCGTAAACGAGTTAACCGCTAAAGTCGTTGAAATCGGTGAGAGTAATAAACAATTAACGGAGAAGGTCGCAGAGATCGGTGAAAGAGTAAATACGGTCGATACTAAAATCAATGAACGGTTTAAGGTTTTTGAGACCACCATGCAAAAATCGTTTATAGAACAAGTAACACGTATGGAAGGCCGGTTCAAAGACCACATAAGCCGTTGTGGAAAGCAAACATTAGAGGTTTCCAAAAAGGTGGAATCCCTAGAGGTAAAAATTCACGTGGACGTGACCGAAACGCAACGACGAGTAGATAAACTAGACGCTTCAATTGTAGAGACGCGATCCAACATTGACTCTAATAAAGAGAGTGTTTTACAAACGTTAAGCGACAAGATTTTGAAAGTACGACAGGAGGTACGAAGGAGATCTGCTCCAAATATTTTGGTACAAGGCCCTGTCGACGAGAAAAATCGCGTGTATTTTACGGGGGAAAATAACGAAAACCCCATTGAATTTTTATTAGCGTGTGAGAGTGAAATGGCTAGAGTAGGTTCCCGACTAGAAGATCAAGACAAAATACAGTGGGTGGTTAACGCTATGCGTGATTCGGCGCGTAAGTGGTATAACATTGTACGCGATAGAGTGTCCACATACGCGGAGTTCAAACAAAAATTTGAAAGCCGGTACTGGAACTCGCATACCCAACGACTTCTGCGCAATGAACTGGAATATGGCCGTTTTGACAAGAAAATGAATATTACCGCCGAAAATTACATAATCCAGCAGGTCGAACGCGCGAAGCATTTAACCCCAGCATTTGCAGAGATCGACATAGTCACCAAGCTTGCCTACCATTTTAACCATAACATTAGAGTAGCTGTATTTACCCAGGGTATTCGCACGATAGACGAACTCCTCATTCTAGTGTCCCAAAGTGAGACGGTTTTTGATTTTGGTGGGTGGCGTTATAATCCCGATTTTCGCCGAAATAATGAAGGGCAGAATACGCGAGAACAATACCAGCAACCTGACCAGAGACCGAGTACTAGTTCTACTCCACCCCAAACATCGTCAAAACCCCCAGATAAGACCTTTGAATACAAAGGCAAACAAAATATTGCTAGATCAAAAGGGCAATATAAGGGTAACGACGGGGCCCCGATTAGAGCTATGCAAACGGCTGAGATAGCTAGAACCGATACAATAGAGCAAGACAGCGATACTCCTAGTAATAAAGACCCCAACGAGAGGAGAAAGAATCGTAAGTTTCCAAAAAACTTGGAAACGGGCGCCTCCAGGGGGGAAGCGCCATAAATCATGCGAAAACGTATCGCAATAAAGTAGGGAAAAATAAGAAAAATGCTAGGTTTAAGAAAAGTGATTTTCCAACAGAAATTTGTATGCCAGTTGACAAAGTATTTCAACCGGAAGGTAAGGAAACGTGGTTGCCCGTTAACACAATGCAACAATGGGCACCGACAAAAGTACATCCGGCAGAGCAGGAAAGTGACGACGACGTTCCCACACAGTCAGCGTGGGAAGACGTAGACGAAGAATCCGGTGACGAAAATGACCGATGGTTAACGAAGTACTGTCGAACCGTTCGTAAAAAGGGTTACGAAATATTACAGTTAAAAGATAACGTAATTGTATTATAATAATTAAATTTAAAATAAATAATTTGTGTGTTGTATAATATTATTAATAATAATTATAGATAACTTGTGTATTAATAATAATACTTTTCTATAGCGGTAAATAATAAGCGTATACAACTGAGTGAACGAGCTCGCGGCAGGAAACAGTTACGTCACGCGATAACAACTACCTGACCCACATATGAAACTAGGTCAAGCAATTAGACGCGCGCCCGGCGATAACGGTTCTAAATGCTGTCAGCAAATTCTTTGTACGCGTGCCATTATTTATAAACAAAAGGTACTACTCGTTTGAAAAACATTATACGCAATAAGTTGCAAATATGATATTTTAATACATGTATTTAGAGTTAAATTGTATATAATGCAATAACATTAACACTTGTGTACATGTCTTCAGAATAAGTAATACAATGTATAGTTAGTAAGAATAATGATTACAGAATATGTGTGTAATGATTAAGAAAAAAAAAAATAACTGTAATTATTACATTCATTTTTTTTTAAAGCGGGTGTGGGAATATATAACGGAACCAAATATTAACTATTTGGGGTTATATGTTTACCGCATACTGAAACCATATTTAAATAAAAGTAACAGTCAAAACTCCGTTTGAATGTAGCGCATTGAAAATAATGCTGTGTAAAGCAATGCACACGTGGTCGTTATGTAATCAGTTCGCTGTACAAGGAAGCGACCACACCCAAACTGTTAATTATTAATATCTCGGAAACTAATAAATAAAGGCGAAATCCAATATAGCCAAAATGTTTGCCGAGATATTAATAATGACGTGTGCAAATTTGATGCAATATAATTAACAAATGAAAGAGTTAATTAAAATAATTAAATAACTTCTGTTAAAATAGAGTTACAGTAATGAGATTTTAGTATATTGTAAAGATAATAATTTGTGACAGATTGTATATTTTAGATTTCACACAACTTGATTTGCAACCAAGTTATTGCAAAATTAAATAAGTACAGGATATCCTTAGCGACAAAGTGGTTCCGGCGGATAATTAAATATTAGATAATAATTCTATTCTCCGTCTGTGGGAACCAGACTTCATTCTCACGGACTAAGGGAATTCTAAATTTTATGTAGTAGGGAGAGTGCGTCGACCAATGAAATCATTGCATGCAGCCCCGGGCAGTGCGATGTTTTCTGGTGGGAAAATCACTCTTCTGTCAGTACTCACGAAGTTAAGACGTAGTCCTTCGATCGTCTAGTAGCCAAAGTGGTGAAGATCAACAAGAAGACTCTACGTGGTCAACACACACGCAATTACGAACACACTAACTACAGATCATCTGTATAGCTCGTAATTGCTACGTAAAGGCGAGATACTCTTCAGGACATCAACTAAGCTTATTGTGTACTACCAGATAGTCATAAGCACGCAAGAGATCCACCCGACTTCAAGACCAGACTTCAAGAATACAGCAGAGAGGCCGTCTAAATCATTGGTTAACAGCTGACGAGCAGAGCGACCGCCCGAACGAAGCACACACACACACACGCTGACGTGCAACGTGCAAATCGACGGAGAACAGGAAGCAGTTCCAGCAGACAACAGCAGACGTTAAAATATTCACAAACAGCAGGGAAGCAGAGTGTTGCCGAATTTTGAACCACGACCGAATCCAGCAGTTCTAAGCAGATTACTTTCTCTAACCAAGGACTCGAATCGACGAGGGACAAATCGGGACGACATCCTCTTCAGTAACAGGAAAGCAAAATCTATTTATTTATTTTTCAGATCAAATTTTCTATTTTTCAATTAAAACATTGTAATTCAAATAATTCAGGTGCCAAACAAAAAGCAAAGACTCTAGTAATTAAAAAGTAAATTCGTTGTGATAATCTGTATAGCAGTAAGGCTTTAGTAAGTTATAGTTAAGAAATAGAAGTAGTATAAAAGCGCTATACAAATCTTAACTGACTATCTAATCTTAGATCATACTGCAGTAGATCAGAAGTAGAATCACTGGAAATGAAATAACGTGAACTAGACTGTCACGTCTAATTTATTTTAATAATTATTCTAATTAATTTCAGAGTTCTATATTTTGTTTCATGAACACTTAGATTCAAATTAATTAAATAAATTTAATTAAATTCAAATCAATTAATAAAGTCAAATTTAAATTGCAATTAACTCGCAAAGAACGAGTTCAGTTTCTTTCAACTATTAGACAATCGAAAAACATCGATTCATTGTATAGACTATAAGAAAATTCATAACATTATAACCATTCTATTCTTGTGTGTTGTTGGTGTAATAAACAACGTTCTATTACCCCATATAACAGTGTTTTATTGTTGTACGATAAAGCCTACCAGTCTCACAAAACTCTCCCCCTTTAAAGTAACCCATTATGTGTGTTGTTGTAATAATTTGAGATTACTAGCTTGCGAACTTCAAATCCAAAATCCACACGCCCTAGTCGGAAGAATCTGCAAGGTCAGACAGCAGGTGGGTACTCACACACAACATTACATTACAATAACGCATAGTAGTGTAGTTATAAATGTCGGCCAACGTGGGGCTCGACAAACGTACATCAAATTAAATTAAATTAATTAAATTCAATTTAAATTTAATTTTCACTTTAAAACAAACTTTGCTGTTTTAATTCGTAAAACAGCTGGCGTCCAACTAAACAATCTCCAAAGAGTTTTGTGACTGGTGTTTGTACAGCAGTAAAGTTATTGTGTGTATTTGAAACTGTTCTGTGTATTTTAAATTGTGTATATTTGACATTGTTGTCTATTTAAAATGGATATGGATAAAATACTTAAACAAATACAACAAATGAACGAAAATATGAACGCGAAATTTGAGAAAATAGACGCGAAATTTGAACTTAGCAACGCAGAAATAAAATCTAATATCGAAGCGCAGAGAGTTAGTCTAACCGAAGCATTAGAACAGAGTAACGCTGACATAAACGCCGAGATTAAGCAAAGCAATAAACAAACCACCGCGAAAATAGACGAAAGCGTAAACGAGTTAACCGCTAAAGTCGTTGAAATCGGTGAGAGTAATAAACAATTAACGGAGAAGGTCGCAGAGATCGGTGAAAGAGTAAATACGGTCGATACTAAAATCAATGAACGGTTTAAGGTTTTTGAGACCACCATGCAAAAATCGTTTATAGAACAAGTAACACGTATGGAAGGCCGGTTCAAAGACCACATAAGCCGTTGTGGAAAGCAAACATTAGAGGTTTCCAAAAAGGTGGAATCCCTAGAGGTAAAAATTCACGTGGACGTGACCGAAACGCAACGACGAGTAGATAAACTAGACGCTTCAATTGTAGAGACGCGATCCAACATTGACTCTAATAAAGAGAGTGTTTTACAAACGTTAAGCGACAAGATTTTGAAAGTACGACAGGAGGTACGAAGGAGATCTGCTCCAAATATTTTGGTACAAGGCCCTGTCGACGAGAAAAATCGCGTGTATTTTACGGGGGAAAATAACGAAAACCCCATTGAATTTTTATTAGCGTGTGAGAGTGAAATGGCTAGAGTAGGTTCCCGACTAGAAGATCAAGACAAAATACAGTGGGTGGTTAACGCTATGCGTGATTCGGCGCGTAAGTGGTATAACATTGTACGCGATAGAGTGTCCACATACGCGGAGTTCAAACAAAAATTTGAAAGCCGGTACTGGAACTCGCATACCCAACGACTTCTGCGCAATGAACTGGAATATGGCCGTTTTGACAAGAAAATGAATATTACCGCCGAAAATTACATAATCCAGCAGGTCGAACGCGCGAAGCATTTAACCCCAGCATTTGCAGAGATCGACATAGTCACCAAGCTTGCCTACCATTTTAACCATAACATTAGAGTAGCTGTATTTACCCAGGGTATTCGCACGATAGACGAACTCCTCATTCTAGTGTCCCAAAGTGAGACGGTTTTTGATTTTGGTGGGTGGCGTTATAATCCCGATTTTCGCCGAAATAATGAAGGGCAGAATACGCGAGAACAATACCAGCAACCTGACCAGAGACCGAGTACTAGTTCTACTCCACCCCAAACATCGTCAAAACCCCCAGATAAGACCTTTGAATACAAAGGCAAACAAAATATTGCTAGATCAAAAGGGCAATATAAGGGTAACGACGGGGCCCCGATTAGAGCTATGCAAACGGCTGAGATAGCTAGAACCGATACAATAGAGCAAGACAGCGATACTCCTAGTAATAAAGACCCCAACGAGAGGAGAAAGAATCGTAAGTTTCCAAAAAACTTGGAAACGGGCGCCTCCAGGGGGGAAGCGCCATAAATCATGCGAAAACGTATCGCAATAAAGTAGGGAAAAATAAGAAAAATGCTAGGTTTAAGAAAAGTGATTTTCCAACAGAAATTTGTATGCCAGTTGACAAAGTATTTCAACCGGAAGGTAAGGAAACGTGGTTGCCCGTTAACACAATGCAACAATGGGCACCGACAAAAGTACATCCGGCAGAGCAGGAAAGTGACGACGACGTTCCCACACAGTCAGCGTGGGAAGACGTAGACGAAGAATCCGGTGACGAAAATGACCGATGGTTAACGAAGTACTGTCGAACCGTTCGTAAAAAGGGTTACGAAATATTACAGTTAAAAGATAACGTAATTGTATTATAATAATTAAATTTAAAATAAATAATTTGTGTGTTGTATAATATTATTAATAATAATTATAGATAACTTGTGTATTAATAATAATACTTTTCTATAGCGGTAAATAATAAGCGTATACAACTGAGTGAACGAGCTCGCGGCAGGAAACAGTTACGTCACGCGATAACAACTACCTGACCCACATATGAAACTAGGTCAAGCAATTAGACGCGCGCCCGGCGATAACGGTTCTAAATGCTGTCAGCAAATTCTTTGTACGCGTGCCATTATTTATAAACAAAAGGTACTACTCGTTTGAAAAACATTATACGCAATAAGTTGCAAATATGATATTTTAATACATGTATTTAGAGTTAAATTGTATATAATGCAATAACATTAACACTTGTGTACATGTCTTCAGAATAAGTAATACAATGTATAGTTAGTAAGAATAATGATTACAGAATATGTGTGTAATGATTAAGAAAAAAAAAAATAACTGTAATTATTACATTCATTTTTTTTTAAAGCGGGTGTGGGAATATATAACGGAACCAAATATTAACTATTTGGGGTTATATGTTTACCGCATACTGAAACCATATTTAAATAAAAGTAATAGTCAAAACTCCGTTTGAATGTAGCGCATTGAAAATAATGCTGTGTAAAGCAATGCACACGTGGTCGTTATGTAATCAGTTCGCTGTACAAGGAAGCGACCACACCCAAACTGTTAATTATTAATATCTCGGAAACTAATAAATAAAGGCGAAATCCAATATAGCCAAAATGTTTGCCGAGATATTAATAATGACGTGTGCAAATTTGATGCAATATAATTAACAAATGAAAGAGTTAATTAAAATAATTAAATAACTTCTGTTAAAATAGAGTTACAGTAATGAGATTTTAGTATATTGTAAAGATAATAATTTGTGACAGATTGTATATTTTAGATTTCACACAACTTGATTTGCAACCAAGTTATTGCAAAATTAAATAAGTACAGGATATCCTTAGCGACAAAGTGGTTCCGGCGGATAATTAAATATTAGATAATAATTCTATTCTCCGTCTGTGGGAACCAGACTTCATTCTCACGGACTAAGGGAATTCTAAATTTTATGTAGTAGGGAGAGTGCGTCGACCAATGAAATCATTGCATGCAGCCCCGGGCAGTGCGATGTTTTCTGGTGGGAAAATCACTCTTCTGTCAGTACTCACGAAGTTAAGACGTAGTCCTTCGATCGTCTAGTAGCCAAAGTGGTGAAGATCAACAAGAAGACTCTACGTGGTCAACACACACGCAATTACGAACACACTAACTACAGATCATCTGTATAGCTCGTAATTGCTACGTAAAGGCGAGATACTCTTCAGGACATCAACTAAGCTTATTGTGTACTACCAGATAGTCATAAGCACGCAAGAGATCCACCCGACTTCAAGACCAGACTTCAAGAATACAGCAGAGAGGCCGTCTAAATCATTGGTTAACAGCTGACGAGCAGAGCGACCGCCCGAACGAAGCACACACACACACACGCTGACGTGCAACGTGCAAATCGACGGAGAACAGGAAGCAGTTCCAGCAGACAACAGCAGACGTTAAAATATTCACAAACAGCAGGGAAGCAGAGTGTTGCCGAATTTTGAACTCCACGACCGAATCCAGCAGTTCTAAGCAGATTACTTTCTCTAACCAAGGACTCGAATCGACGAGGGACAAATCGGGACGACATCCTCTTCAGTAACAGGAAAGCAAAATCTATTTATTTATTTTTCAGATC
This sequence comes from Magicicada septendecula, assembly GCA_034769895.1. Lineage (NCBI taxonomy): Eukaryota > Metazoa > Arthropoda > Insecta > Hemiptera > Cicadidae > Magicicada > Magicicada septendecula. The sequence goes on from CM068367.1 coordinate 68,559,315, forward strand.
AAATTTTCTATTTTTCAATTAAAACATTGTAATTCAAATAATTCAGGTGCCAAACAAAAAGCAAAGACTCTAGTAATTAAAAAGTAAATTCGTTGTGATAATCTGTATAGCAGTAAGGCTTTAGTAAGTTATAGTTAAGAAATAGAAGTAGTATAAAAGCGCTATACAAATCTTAACTGACTATCTAATCTTAGATCATACTGCAGTAGATCAGAAGTAGAATCACTGGAAATGAAATAACGTGAACTAGACTGTCACGTCTAATTTATTTTAATAATTATTCTAATTAATTTCAGAGTTCTATATTTTGTTTCATGAACACTTAGATTCAAATTAATTAAATAAATTTAATTAAATTCAAATCAATTAATAAAGTCAAATTTAAATTGCAATTAACTCGCAAAGAACGAGTTCAGTTTCTTTCAACTATTAGACAATCGAAAAACATCGATTCATTGTATAGACTATAAGAAAATTCATAACATTATAACCATTCTATTCTTGTGTGTTGTTGGTGTAATAAACAACGTTCTATTACCCCATATAACAGTGTTTTATTGTTGTACGATAAAGCCTACCAGTCTCACAAAACTCTCCCCCTTTAAAGTAACCCATTATGTGTGTTGTTGTAATAATTTGAGATTACTAGCTTGCGAACTTCAAATCCAAAATCCACACGCCCTAGTCGGAAGAATCTGCAAGGTCAGACAGCAGGTGGGTACTCACACACAACATTACATTACAATAACGCATAGTAGTGTAGTTATAAATGTCGGCCAACGTGGGGCTCGACAAACGTACATCAAATTAAATTAAATTAATTAAATTCAATTTAAATTTAATTTTCACTTTAAAACAAACTTTGCTGTTTTAATTCGTAAAACAGCTGGCGTCCAACTAAACAATCTCCAAAGAGTTTTGTGACTGGTGTTTGTACAGCAGTAAAGTTATTGTGTGTATTTGAAACTGTTCTGTGTATTTTAAATTGTGTATATTTGACATTGTTGTCTATTTAAAATGGATATGGATAAAATACTTAAACAAATACAACAAATGAACGAAAATATGAACGCGAAATTTGAGAAAATAGACGCGAAATTTGAACTTAGCAACGCAGAAATAAAATCTAATATCGAAGCGCAGAGAGTTAGTCTAACCGAAGCATTAGAACAGAGTAACGCTGACATAAACGCCGAGATTAAGCAAAGCAATAAACAAACCACCGCGAAAATAGACGAAAGCGTAAACGAGTTAACCGCTAAAGTCGTTGAAATCGGTGAGAGTAATAAACAATTAACGGAGAAGGTCGCAGAGATCGGTGAAAGAGTAAATACGGTCGATACTAAAATCAATGAACGGTTTAAGGTTTTTGAGACCACCATGCAAAAATCGTTTATAGAACAAGTAACACGTATGGAAGGCCGGTTCAAAGACCACATAAGCCGTTGTGGAAAGCAAACATTAGAGGTTTCCAAAAAGGTGGAATCCCTAGAGGTAAAAATTCACGTGGACGTGACCGAAACGCAACGACGAGTAGATAAACTAGACGCTTCAATTGTAGAGACGCGATCCAACATTGACTCTAATAAAGAGAGTGTTTTACAAACGTTAAGCGACAAGATTTTGAAAGTACGACAGGAGGTACGAAGGAGATCTGCTCCAAATATTTTGGTACAAGGCCCTGTCGACGAGAAAAATCGCGTGTATTTTACGGGGGAAAATAACGAAAACCCCATTGAATTTTTATTAGCGTGTGAGAGTGAAATGGCTAGAGTAGGTTCCCGACTAGAAGATCAAGACAAAATACAGTGGGTGGTTAACGCTATGCGTGATTCGGCGCGTAAGTGGTATAACATTGTACGCGATAGAGTGTCCACATACGCGGAGTACAAACAAAAATTTGAAAGCCGGTACTGGAACTCGCATACCCAACGACTTCTGCGCAATGAACTGGAATATGGCCGTTTTGACAAGAAAATGAATATTACCGCCGAAAATTACATAATCCAGCAGGTCGAACGCGCGAAGCATTTAACCCCAGCATTTGCAGAGATCGACATAGTCACCAAGCTTGCCTACCATTTTAACCATAACATTAGAGTAGCTGTATTTACCCAGGGTATTCGCACGATAGACGAACTCCTCATTCTAGTGTCCCAAAGTGAGACGGTTTTTGATTTTGGTGGGTGGCGTTATAATCCCGATTTTCGCCGAAATAATGAAGGGCAGAATACGCGAGAACAATACCAGCAACCTGACCAGAGACCGAGTACTAGTTCTACTCCACCCCAAACATCGTCAAAACCCCCAGATAAGACCTTTGAATACAAAGGCAAACAAAATATTGCTAGATCAAAAGGGCAATATAAGGGTAACGACGGGGCCCCGATTAGAGCTATGCAAACGGCTGAGATAGCTAGAACCGATACAATAGAGCAAGACAGCGATACTCCTAGTAATAAAGACCCCAACGAGAGGAGAAAGAATCGTAAGTTTCCAAAAAACTTGGAAACGGGCGCCTCCAGGGGGGAAGCGCCATAAATCATGCGAAAACGTATCGCAATAAAGTAGGGAAAAATAAGAAAAATGCTAGGTTTAAGAAAAGTGATTTTCCAACAGAAATTTGTATGCCAGTTGACAAAGTATTTCAACCGGAAGGTAAGGAAACGTGGTTGCCCGTTAACACAATGCAACAATGGGCACCGACAAAAGTACATCCGGCAGAGCAGGAAAGTGACGACGACGTTCCCACACAGTCAGCGTGGGAAGACGTAGACGAAGAATCCGGTGACGAAAATGACCGATGGTTAACGAAGTACTGTCGAACCGTTCGTAAAAAGGGTTACGAAATATTACAGTTAAAAGATAACGTAATTGTATTATAATAATTAAATTTAAAATAAATAATTTGTGTGTTGTATAATATTATTAATAATAATTATAGATAACTTGTGTATTAATAATAATACTTTTCTATAGCGGTAAATAATAAGCGTATACAACTGAGTGAACGAGCTCGCGGCAGGAAACAGTTACGTCACGCGATAACAACTACCTGACCCACATATGAAACTAGGTCAAGCAATTAGACGCGCGCCCGGCGATAACGGTTCTAAATGCTGTCAGCAAATTCTTTGTACGCGTGCCATTATTTATAAACAAAAGGTACTACTCGTTTGAAAAACATTATACGCAATAAGTTGCAAATATGATATTTTAATACATGTATTTAGAGTTAAATTGTATATAATGCAATAACATTAACACTTGTGTACATGTCTTCAGAATAAGTAATACAATGTATAGTTAGTAAGAATAATGATTACAGAATATGTGTGTAATGATTAAGAAAAAAAAAAATAACTGTAATTATTACATTCATTTTTTTTTAAAGCGGGTGTGGGAATATATAACGGAACCAAATATTAACTATTTGGGGTTATATGTTTACCGCATACTGAAACCATATTTAAATAAAAGTAACAGTCAAAACTCCGTTTGAATGTAGCGCATTGAAAATAATGCTGTGTAAAGCAATGCACACGTGGTCGTTATGTAATCAGTTCGCTGTACAAGGAAGCGACCACACCCAAACTGTTAATTATTAATATCTCGGAAACTAATAAATAAAGGCGAAATCCAATATAGCCAAAATGTTTGCCGAGATATTAATAATGACGTGTGCAAATTTGATGCAATATAATTAACAAATGAAAGAGTTAATTAAAATAATTAAATAACTTCTGTTAAAATAGAGTTACAGTAATGAGATTTTAGTATATTGTAAAGATAATAATTTGTGACAGATTGTATATTTTAGATTTCACACAACTTGATTTGCAACCAAGTTATTGCAAAATTAAATAAGTACAGGATATCCTTAGCGACAAAGTGGTTCCGGCGGATAATTAAATATTAGATAATAATTCTATTCTCCGTCTGTGGGAACCAGACTTCATTCTCACGGACTAAGGGAATTCTAAATTTTATGTAGTAGGGAGAGTGCGTCGACCAATGAAATCATTGCATGCAGCCCCGGGCAGTGCGATGTTTTCTGGTGGGAAAATCACTCTTCTGTCAGTACTCACGAAGTTAAGACGTAGTCCTTCGATCGTCTAGTAGCCAAAGTGGTGAAGATCAACAAGAAGACTCTACGTGGTCAACACACACGCAATTACGAACACACTAACTACAGATCATCTGTATAGCTCGTAATTGCTACGTAAAGGCGAGATACTCTTCAGGACATCAACTAAGCTTATTGTGTACTACCAGATAGTCATAAGCACGCAAGAGATCCACCCGACTTCAAGACCAGACTTCAAGAATACAGCAGAGAGGCCGTCTAAATCATTGGTTAACAGCTGACGAGCAGAGCGACCGCCCGAACGAAGCACACACACACACACACGCTGACGTGCAACGTGCAAATCGACGGAGAACAGGAAGCAGTTCCAGCAGACAACAGCAGACGTTAAAATATTCACAAACAGCAGGGAAGCAGAGTGTTGCCGAATTTTGAACTCCACGACCGAATCCAGCAGTTCTAAGCAGATTACTTTCTCTAACCAAGGACTCGAATCGACGAGGGACAAATCGGGACGACATCCTCTTCAGTAACAGGAAAGCAAAATCTATTTATTTATTTTTCAGATCAAATTTTCTATTTTTCAATTAAAACATTGTAATTCAAATAATTCAGGTGCCAAACAAAAAGCAAAGACTCTAGTAATTAAAAAGTAAATTCGTTGTGATAATCTGTATAGCAGTAAGGCTTTAGTAAGTTATAGTTAAGAAATAGAAGTAGTATAAAAGCGCTATACAAATCTTAACTGACTATCTAATCTTAGATCATACTGCAGTAGATCAGAAGTAGAATCACTGGAAATGAAATAACGTGAACTAGACTGTCACGTCTAATTTATTTTAATAATTATTCTAATTAATTTCAGAGTTCTATATTTTGTTTCATGAACACTTAGATTCAAATTAATTAAATAAATTTAATTAAATTCAAATCAATTAATAAAGTCAAATTTAAATTGCAATTAACTCGCAAAGAACGAGTTCAGTTTCTTTCAACTATTAGACAATCGAAAAACATCGATTCATTGTATAGACTATAAGAAAATTCATAACATTATAACCATTCTATTCTTGTGTGTTGTTGGTGTAATAAACAACGTTTTATTACCCCATATAACAGTGTTTTATTGTTGTACGATAAAGCCTACCAGTCTCACAAAACTCTCCCCCTTTAAAGTAACCCATTATGTGTGTTGTTGTAATAATTTGAGATTACTAGCTTGCGAACTTCAAATCCAAAATCCACACGCCCTAGTCGGAAGAATCTGCAAGGTCAGACAGCAGGTGGGTACTCACACACAACAGTACATTACAATAACGCATAGTAGTGTAGTTATAATATATATATCATTAGGCAAGCATTACACTATATGCTTTCATTGCTGTGGTTAAAACAGCAGGTTTAACGGAACGATCGATGTGGGTGTCACACTTGACCCCTGTAAAATGGGACAAATTCCCATTTAATTTAATCAGCCCTCTCTGTCTGTCAATGTGGGTGTAGAGATCCCAGGTCACTGGGTGGTTATTTATTCAGGTTTGTGTAGTCATGCATGTAGTGCTTGACATCGCAAGTGGTGTCACAAAGCATTAAATGTATGACTACTCCTAGGTTTAGGTAGTGTGTAAATGTATTTAAACATATATATATTACAACAATAATTTTCTTAATTTGAGTTGCAAATTTAATTTGAGTGTACATAAAATTTATACAACATTTCTGTAGTTGCGTGTATTTATAATTGGAGTTCAGGTGTAATCATAATAAGAGTAGTCCTTTTATGAATCGTAACATGTTTTCATTTCTTTATTCAAACGAAAAAAAAAAATATATAATAATAAGCTTTACTTCGCCATAAAATATTCATTATCAATTGTTTCAATGTTTCTTTGTTGCCGTACATTCATCATAAAATAAATCTTATATCTTATATTAGCAACTCTATGTTAAACATTTCTTCATTACACTATAAATTCTCGACTACTCAGTCTGAATGTGTGCTTTATAAATTTGTTCTAATTTACATTATTATTCTATGCTTGGCATACATCTTAAGGCTTTATAACATTTTAAATAAACTAATTGAATCGTTAGTCTTCTATATTTTCAACTACTTTACTTTATACGCTTTCAATGAAAAATTAAAATTATTAAATCAATTGTTAATCCTCCAAGCAAGGATTTAAATTATCTTTAAATTAATTGGTCATCATTAAAGAAAATTCTTACTATAGTTAACTTACATTCTCTTATCTCTAACTACATAATTTTTCATTAATTTAAAATTTTTGTATTAATGTCTTTTCAATGTCTCTATTCTTTTATAATTATAAATTGGTTTTTCGTTACCTCAATTCTGCAGATTGTACCCGTGTCCTCTGGTGATCTGTCTGTCCTCTCCTACTGGATGTCCTCTTGCGTTTTCCGGTTCCACTGGTTGTCCTCCAGTCACTCTGTAACTACACTTTTTATGTGTTAATAATAAATTTGTCCCTAGTTCGGACGTCACTTGTAACACTCTGTTTCTTATGCAAATAATAAAATTTATTAAATTTATAAAAACTTTTTTATGGCTTTTCTTACCTTCAGGTGATCTCCAGGGTCGTATAGACGAAACAGTTGCAGAGGGGTTATTTAGGTTGAGTTGTGAAATAATTATATTAACACAGTTTATGCTGACTAAAACAAATTATTTTTCTTTTATTAAATCAAATTAGGTTATTTTCTCCCCTTGTATGACAATTACTCAAATTCTTATCCTTTTGTTGTACATTACTACAATTATCTCAAACACAAAATCAGATGTATACAATTGACAAAAAAACAATTCTTATAAGATTATAACAAAATGATCTGTATGATTACTCAACCAGTACTTTTCTTTTTTATTTCAATCACTCTCTCACTCTTTTACAATTTTATATTTAAACCACTTAAAATTGAGATCTCGTTAATGAGTTACTAAGTTCTGTGCACGAATTTTCATATGGTTGATGGTTTTAAGTTAGAAAGTTTGTTATATTTGTACTCATCCTTAATGTAGACTTCGTCCCATAGTCCAGGCCCCGTTGATCCCTACACTCCGAGAATAAACGGCAAATGTCCAAATACTTTTACGCTTGTCACTTGTTGTCTTGGTGATATATTTTATAACTGTTTTGTCACATTAAACTTATTACTTGTGTCGGCCGACATAACTTGCTTGCGAGTACTGTTTTTTTTGTTGACCGCGCGGTCTGGAAACTAAGAGTCGACTGCTGTATACTGCTCGCACATATTACTAATTACTGGAACCGCGCGCTCCTTTACTGCCCCGCGCGGCTCTGCTGTGTATACTTGAGTGGTCCAACGATAACTGACTACTGTGGCCTCCTGATGAAAACTGGCTTGTGGTAATTACGTATTTTTCTGTAATTCACGGGCAGCACAAGCTGCAGACGATTATGTAACTCGTCTAGCCAGGCTGGCTCCAGACAAACAGACTGGTCTCTTTCAATAACATGGTATGCAGAGGTTCCCAAGAGGTTGTACACTGTTTGAATTGACATTTATTAAAATTCTTTACCACCCAATTCTGTACCGTTACAACTCGTCCTTCATGGTCCCATCTGCTGGCTGTAGAATGGAATGATGTGTTGCTCTGAATCATCTGCTGTTGTTCTATTAACCATCTCTATTGCTCTGCATATCATTCCTCTGCTTGATGTTCTCTCGCCATTTGTCTAGAGTGTTAATGTTTGTAGTTGTAGACTGTTTGTAGACGTCCGATAATTGTAGTTACTGTTCTTTTTTTATTACTTGAACTAACGTATTGTCCATTATACTTTACAGTTTATAAACAAAAGATCTTGTCGATATTGGACATAGCATCCAGCTATGTCTGAAGTAATTAAAATTCGTGTCTCTGACGGACAGAGCTTACCGCTACAATTGAAAACTGATTGAAGAGTATTAAAAATTCTCGTCGCTGACAGACATAGTGTACCGCCATGAATGAAGACTGATTGAAGAATAAATTTGGCTCTCCTGGGGTCGTATTTATATTCACCAAAGAAAGCCACACCTGTCGGCTCATGATTCTGCAGGTCAGAAACTGTCCGTGGCGTCAGTTCCCCCACTCTTGTCCAATTTCACATATTCTCACATTTTTGCCAATTGCAATGTCTAATGCGGATTTCAAAGTGATCTAACATCGTCTGATTTAATTACACATATTATACATAATTATCATAATGATCGCATCATTAGTGTAATTACTATGCTCTAAAAATCGCACAGAATTCGCACTGCACGTCATAATTACATAGAATTCGCACTGCACATGTGTTTGATTTTTATGCATTTTTAGAAGTCAATCTTTCTAATATTTATGGTTTGCTTATAATTAAATAAAACTTTAATTTATTATCTATTTGGGGTGAGATTGCAAACTTTCAGGCTTGAACAGGCCTCACGCACACATTAAAACGTTACGAGTTTTATTAAGTTATTGAATACTGCATTCTGTTACTTACCTTTACTGAATAAATGTATTTATTTACCAGGGTGTCGTCTGATGTACTTAGGCAGAGAAAACGACAGGCAGTGCAATGACAAACACCTATTTTGCAAGCACAAATAAATGTTACTTTATTTTTTGTAGCATGACAATTTTTCTGTTCACCTTTCGGTTTAAATTTACTGAAATAACATTCCGAACAATAATTGATTCCTAACCCTATTAGTTTTATTAATTTGAATACATATATATAAACTTACGACTACTTATAGTATAACGGAAACCAGCGCTTTTACACACACACACACACACACACATATCCAATCCCAGATTTTAAGAGCTCAATTTAAAAATGCCAGTATTTTAAATAATTTTGAAATGGTATTTATTGCTGAAATGTCTACTTCCCTTGATTATGCTGCATAGAATTTCACCACATGGCGTGCGTTGTTTACACTGTTTGCCATTGTATTTTACTGTTGCACTGTTGCACTTTCACATTTTATGGCCGAACTGTCAATTTACTGCAATTATGGATGAATATTTAGTCAAGAACTGTTTGTACTTTAAAATAGATATACATTCACATTTTTGTTGTATGCGGGCGACTAAAATCACGCACAGCCGGCCAGTCGGCGGACGCGACAGTTTTTATGCGTCCGTCACTTGTAGATGTTGTTTTCCGACTACTCTTTGTTCTGTGGGTGTGACGAAAACTAGTGGCGCTGCTATACCCACATTCCAGCATTATGTAATGCGCTGGCGTAACATCGCATGATGCCCAATTACATAACTTGTTGACTGGTTTTTGTGTGTCATTAGTTGACCTTGGCACAATTCCAGCTTGTTAAGTCTGTTCGCTTCAATAATTTTGTATTTAATGTCCCAAGCAGTGCTGCCACCGTCGCTATCGTCGCAACCACTAAATTTACCTTTCGTTTAGAAGGTTTGTCCCAATTATTGTAAAAAATGTTATTTGTTTTATAAAAAAAATACAAATTTATTTATATTATCCCAGGTAGGCCAAAATGCCACGTTACAACATACTTGTGTACACGCTCTCAGCGGCAATCGCGTTTTCTTTGTTCTTTCCTGTTGATTCCTGTTCATAATTCAGCTTTCAATTTCACACCTGCTTGTCTATTACATATTACTAAAATTAATTTAAATATTTATTTTATTTAATACATGCACATTACAGCATATGCTTGTATTGTTGCAATATGTATGTTATAAACAAACTATTGTTTTAATATTTATATAAAATTTATTTATACTGTATATTTATAATTGTGTGTGTGTGTGTGTGTGTTCAATTATATTATTATGATGGTCTACTGATCGTCGTATAGTACAGTGGAAAACAAAATACAAGACACTAATTAAGTCACTAATCACCAGTTTTAATTATTACACTTTAACAGTTTGTAATCACAAGATAGTCTCTTACAACAAATCAAATAAAAATTGTTCACACGTAATAATAATGTCAATTAATAGAGTTTCGCACAATTATAAAACACATAACACTTCGCCACAATACTTCGAACCGCACTGGAATAAATCGCCGCTCAAACTGACTTGACCGTCACTGAATGCCTATATTTTTAGCCTGCTGATGTTCCAGAATAATCTGTCACTTTGGATGATGTGTTAAACAAACAGGTGCTCTTGAGAATCCACTAGAAACAGTGTCCTTGAACACACTGTGCTGACCGGTACGGTCTGGTATAGACTATAGTTGACGTGTAATTGTCTTTCATCGCAAAGTAGCAGTAATGTGTATGCACACACACATTACAGCTGGGATAGTCGAGATTCTTGTAGAACGTTCCGTATTATGTAACACAGTTTCCGCTTTACATAACAATATGTTAATTCGTTTCAATGCATTCAAAATTAAAAATTACTTATGCAGTTGAATCCTTACTTCTACCCAAAGAGCTAATACGAGGGGTATTCTAAAATTAACCTCTGCTTGGCTGGTATACACAAACTAGTTGTTATAAGAACACAATGCGTACAAAGTACCAACCAGTATGCTTTTACATTGCTACATGCAAATCCAAGGTCCATTTCGTTTACTTCTCTTCTGTTCAAGTACTGACCAACAGAACATGGAACCTGTTGGGTACTTAACAGTTGCCCATCATCTGCTAAATATGTTTGGAACTGTGTCCAAACAACTGGATGGTGTCAGACAATCTCTCAGTTGATGGAAAGGCAGAAAAGTGAACTGTCCGGAGCTGCTGGGTCATTGTAACGGGAAAAAAAGGGTTTTTTATGTTATTAACAATTTGGGTTCATTTTATTAAATTGCACAATTTATTTCATATGTCCAGTGGCATATTTATTAATTTATTTCAGTGGCCAGACTCGTGTTTGAGTAGAAGTTTTGTTCAAACAAAGAAACGGTACACTGTAGCTGGGTGATGTAACCATATAAAGGAATGTCGTGCTGTTGACAATAATACAATTCTTAGAACTTTGCGGCTGTGTGACATCCACTCACCAATGCGCAAACACCAACATCTGCGCCTAACCCACGCTAAACGAAAGGTGCAAAACATGGCTTGGGGCGAATTTTGTCTAACACATGCGCTCAACATGCCGGAAACATAACTGTAAGCCACACCCATTTATGTGACGAAAATAAAGGCAGTGAAACTTTGTCGACATCCAACACACAAAAAAACACACATGTTACCTGTACAGCCACTAAAACTTTGACAATGAAGGCTGCGAACGGCGACGAAATTTGGTCACCGGCAAGGCAGTAATGTCCGGCAGCATGTAAGGCAGTCGGAAAGTAACATCATAATCTGCCGGACGCGAACCGTAGTGCGTCCGCCGACTGGACACAAATTTTCATCTAAATCATATAGCAAAATGTGAATCAGCAGTGGTGTTGTGGTGAGGCTGCGGCGGTGGCCGGTTGAACATAACGGGCTGGCGAGCCGAAAAAATTGATTAACCGTGTAAATATAATCTAACATGTGCATAGTGCGACGTAGCTGGGGAGACGCCGTGAGTAAATAGACCATCAGACAATTATTAACAGAATCAGTGAAGTGAGCGGGCCAAAATAAAATGAATAATAAACTTTCGGACATTTAAAGAATACGAGCCACGTGGCAGCGAAAGGAGTGAAGCCGTCGGGTAACCCGTAACCGTAATTTCAACAAATTTTTTATAAAGGGTTTTTGTGCAAACATGTCAATTAAATAAGAGGAGTTTGGTTTTGTAATAGTGTGAATGTGTGTATGTTAGCAGATTGGGCTGTCTAATTAAGGTATAAGTATAAGTGTAATACCACCATGTAACTAACAGTAAAAACTTTATGTATTTTCCATGATTTTGGATCATTTGAGCTAAGAGGCCAAATAAATAACAATTTAAAATTTAAAGAAAATTTTGAAGTATAAAATAAAATTTTAATTAATTTCTCTTCACAAAAAATGAGTTGCGTAAGTTATTACAACAACCTGTAAACCATACTTGCATCTTAACGTTCGTGTGCCGGACTCTGGTAGAAGACGAAACAAGGTAGGTGGAAGGTGAAAAAAGATTTTATATATTTGTATTTATGTAGTGTAATTAAATAGATTATTACATTACACGATGACACGATGGACCTGGTATGGACAGTGGTTGCCTCTTTGAATCACTATTGGTTGAAAATTAGTAGGGTAGTTCCAAGTCATGGTATGACTATCAGGCAGTCACCTTTATTAGGTGGAGGCCTATTGGCACGGGTCAGAAAGTCAAACTTCCCATATTTGAAAGGCTCGAACTTGTGGAAAGTTCACAGATAGAAGTAATGGAAGATTGTGTGAGTGCCCTGTCAGCAGCCCAATCAAGACCAGTATACTACTGAGCTAAATCCAGACAGAAGTGCCACCATGACATCTAGATGATGGTCTGGCTGGGCTGGCTATTCAGCAGTTTGGTACCAATGAGGATCCCATTAATGGTGTCAACTCGTAGCCAGGTATTTTGACAGTAGTGTTCTTCAGTGAGGAACTGCAAAAACTGGTGCAACAGTATAATAACTGCCTGTATATAAGTTGTGATTATATGTAAATGTAAGACACATATGTATCTAACGTTTGTACATAACAAATTATTATTCCATATTTTCATATTCTTTGCGTGCCATTCAGAGGTTAACTTTTAAATAGCCCTTGTATTTGGCTTTGTATCATTTTCACACAAAATAGGAATTAAATGTTTCACAGAATTCTGGGTGTGTGAGATTTACTGTAATAATAGCGCATGTCAAAAATATCAGAAACATTGCTCTACACCAATTAAATTCAAAAACAAAATATAGAAATCAAAATAAATTACAGCCACAAAAGTTGAAAACACAGCAGTCCAAACAAAGAATGTGACAGGCTGTATTTGACCATTGTTCCCTTGTGCATGTATTTTGTCCGGTCTTCCCATTCTACTACAGCATGCATCTGGCAGACTATGTTTGCGCTTTAATCATCCTGTCAAATCAGTGTGTTTTAACCACGGTGGTGAATACGCAGTGTGACTTAACAGTTTTACTTCACTGATGAAAATGCTGAAAGTTTTTTTTTTTTTGGTGGCTTAAGAATTGATGTGTATGACCAGTTTGTGAATGAGGGTAAGACATAATGTTTTCACTCTTACCCTTGGTGTGATTTGTATAAATAACCCCATTGATGATAGAAAAAAATTCAAGGATCTTAAAATGATGAAAAATTAGGGATCAAGTTTATTCTGTGGAAATACGCACTTTGAGATAATATACTGTACACAACTTTACATAATTTGTTTTAAATTATAGAAAATATTGGACCTTATCAGGTGTAGGGCACTTTTGTCCACTCCCAAGAGTTAACTTTTGATGTAACTGTTGGATAGCATTATAAGCTTTCTATTTATTTTATTTTATTTTTTTTATTAATTTTTACTGTCAGTAAAAACATTCTTTACTTTTCAGTGTAGCCTTCCAGTTTTTAATTTGTTTTACAAGGCAGTAAAATTTACATTGCAAAAGATGTGAATAATACATTAGATTAAGTAGCATTAAGAGTCTTTTCTGTTAAGAAATGAATAATGAGATTGTGATAAACAAACAAATACAGACAAAGATTAGTGACCAGCCTGTTTATATGATTAAGCTTCCAGTCCTGTAATCAATAGTTTCAATAAATGTATGTAAGGTACAAATATTCTTAGCTGAAGAAAATGACAAAACGTGCAACAGGTTGCCATATCGTTATGAATATCATTGGTTTGAGACTGAAATTATCTGATTTAATTTCAAAACTTTCAATCAGTCAGTCTTTGAGCCTGTCCTAGCTTACTTGGTTCTGTAACTTATTGTTTGATAATTGTAAATATTGTTATGATTTTTACAATTTTTTGTATTGTATAACTGTAATTTTCACTTAGCTATGAAATAAGGACATATTTGCGCTTTGATTTTTGTTATACATGTGTAAATAACTATTCCTTACCATAGTAGACAACAACACTAGATAAAACTATATCAGTACTCCAAAACAAAACCTTTCACCAGAAGAGTTTTTCAATGCACATACCTGAAGATATGAAAACAAGTTCATATAATACATGTGTTAGGGAAATTTAAGTGCAAATAAGCTCTTGAATTTACAAATAAGTTAATGTTTTTTTCTGTATATAAGAAAAACTGGAGGATAAGAAAGAATATTATTTTATATAAAAATATAATTAAATGTAAAGATTTAGATGTACAACTAATTGAACACACACACACAACTTTCCTATCAGTTTCACAGAATATGATACTAGCGAGTGTATTCTGCAGTCCATCCACCTATTTTTAGTTGGTGTACATACATCCTGCCTTGAGGTTTATACTTATGTCATTTTAAGTGTATGGAAGTCTGCAATTTTATTTACAATACATAGAAACTCTTAGAGGAATTGTTTCAATCTGTCAATTAGAGAGAAAATGTCTTGTTTAACTCTGATATCATCATTTTAGGTATGACGTTGACGCTCATTTCATTTTCACAGAATAAATTTGGCATTTATCTTGTTTTATAAGAATCCACATTTTACTTTCAAACACTAAAACTGCTGCTGCTACTACCACTATTTTGTATATTTGAGTTAAATCTCTTTCTGACATAATCATTTTTTAGTCTTTTTAGGTGACATGCATAAAAAGTTCTTATAAAAGTTGGCAGTTTATTGTCGACATCCTTGACGTATCTTATTATCATTGTGATCTAACCAATCAATAATAAACTTTCCATTTCAGTAAAGCTACTACAGAGCCTAGTAATAATGTGCTTTATTGGAACACTGCCTTTTTTACATCTCTTATTGTTCTCACTTTTTCATGTATAATTATTCTGATACTTGAGCAACTGAAGCCTAGTGTCTGCAGTAATACAACTAAATTATGGTGCGTGGCATTTCTCACGATTCTTTATTTGTTATTATTTCTGCTTTTTGTTTCCATTGTAATTATATTTGCATGTACGCAAGATGTATCGGGATTTGCAATCGGTTTTTGCTTTTGAGGCATTGTAATGCATAGACTTACGAAATTGAATACAAATGTTAAGGGGAGATTGAATGCCACAACTTAAAAAAAAAGAATGTTTTTGTCTAATTAAAACTGAATGTTTCTGAGCATTTTGGATACGTAATTTACTTCAAAATTAGAATTAAAATTGTTAAAATTCTTTTAAAATTTAATCTGCAACGGTAAAATTACCCACTCATTGTTACAGTGTTTTATTGTACTGTACTGTATCCTCGTATTTTAAAAACTATTTTGTCTAGAAAGCAGAGGTTTGATTCAGATTGCATATTTTACATTACATGTTGGCTGCGCTGAGAAGCAATGTGTTTTGTGACATCTTTTTTTAGGTTAAGGATTATAAACAAAATAAAAATTGCTTCAGTTATTGGTATCACTGATGTCGTGTGCATGTAATGTGTGTGTGTGTGCTCTCACTTTCAAAAAATTAATTTTTTAATACGTGACCCGTTTTCCAGAATTTATAAAAAGCCACACTCATATAGTGTTAACAGTTATAGTTGTCTTGATTATTCATCTCTTCTTTCACAGCACTACACTTAACTAAAAATGAACTTTTTTCATGTGAAAAACTTACTATTTTATCGGACGCGTTTCGGCTTAGTATCCGCCTTGGTAGAGTCTGTTACCAAAGCTGAAGAAGGCGGATACTAAGCCGAAACGCGTCCGATAAAATAGTAAGTTTTTCACATGAAAAAAGTTCATTTTTAGTTAAGTGTTAACAGTTAGTTTAGCATTATGTTGTAAACATGTGGATGTAGAATAATTTAAAGTGTTCAAGTAGTTTATTCTAAAGTAGTGTAGTTCTAGTTTATTTAAACATTAACATCAGAATTTTGATTGGACATAAGTGTTAAAAAGAATTATAAATAACGTTCTAATATACAGGTTGCTGAGATTCTAGATCAGTAAACTCAGTTAAAAGAGACTAAAACCACAAAAAAAGTTAAAAACTTATATAGCTTTAGTACATTCCAAGATAATTGGCACAAATATCTGCTATTTAACATTGGCAGTATAGGGCATACACCCTCCTCTTAAGACAAAACATTCCTTTCTATAGCAACCCAGCAAACAGTGAGACTAATGTTGCTGTATCAAAAAAAACACTTATGCCATGTGAGTTTTACATATGTGGAAGTAACTAATTCCAAAGTTGTTAAAATTATGGGTTACTGGGCTGTAAGGCCGTGGTCCAAATTTGTTGTAAGCATACGTTTCAGTCGTACCTTCGATGGCCATCTTCAGTGCAGAAGGCTGCAGCAACACACTGACCAAGGTTTCGTAGTCAGTGACCACAGAACTGACTGTGGTCAGTGTGTTGCAGCGTTCTGCATTGACGATGGCCATTGAAGGTACGTCCGAAACTTATGCTTATAACAACGTAGGACCACGGCCTTACAGCCCGGCAAGCCATAATTTTAACAACATTAATGCCGGCTGTGAAAGTCTCAGATACTTATTAATTCAGTATTCAGTTATAAATTGTCCTTATTGGGAATATGTTATAAGTCTGGTCATCCATAACCTGCAAACTACTTGTACAAGCATCTAACAAATGCCAACAGATCTCATTTTATTTTGAACTGAGTTGTCTGTACAAAAGTGACGCTATAATATCACTTTCAAGTCATGGTAGTATTATATGTAGTCTCTTTCTTCTAATTATTTTCTGTACTTTGCACCAAAGTTGTGAATAAAGGGAACAGTGTCCATTACATTGTTTATTGTTTTGAGTCATTGTTGGGCTGTGTTTAAATGTGTATAAGATTCTGTAAATTTGAAAGTTTCTATACCACTGACAATGTATTTTGTATTTGAATAGTCTAGACCAAGAAATCAAAGTTTGTCGAGTCATTATGTGTATTGATTGAAGAAAACATTTACAATCATGTAAACTTTATTATTGTCAAATTTTTCTTGTCAATGTAAGATCTTTTGTGCTAACACAGTATTCAACTCAGAGAGCATAATCTAAATATGTAATATTATAATACAGTAGAGCATCGATTATCCAAACCTCTCGGGATGAGAGGCCGTTCGGATAATAGATCGTAAATTGAAAACATTTTTCTTTACAAAAACAAAGGTTTTTATTACAAAACCAATTCTAACATACTGTTATATAATTACAGCAACCTGTACACTGTACTGCAATGTATTATTAAGACTAAAAATAATTGAATTAAAACTGAGTGTAATTAATAAAAACCAGAAGTTAATTTAAACAAAATTAGAGTTTAAAAGCAAACACTGTACTGTAAAATTAATTAAAAATTAAAAAACTAAAAACATACAGTACCATGGATTTACACTTTTTTAAAGAATTGTTCTATCACTGTCTGTTTCAAACCACCGTTTTCTTGCTGCTAAAGGCTGGAGTCGTTTAAGATTCATAAGCTGAATACAATCTATCTCGTCTTTTGTTTCGGCCCACTTTAGAACAGTTAATAACTGAAAATCGGGATTGGCTTCATCCACCTTTAGCCAATCGTTAACTTCTTCTTTGTTACAGTTTTTAAACTGGGGTATTCTGTACTATTTGATGCATGATTTCAATATCTGTGTCTTGATGTTCGGTATCAGATTTATGTCCCTCATAGCTACATCGTTTATTACTGTACAGTACTGTAATAATTTATAGTATACAATTTTTTATGTTCAATAAATATGCAATTCACCTACACGTGTCCAATACATTACTGTACAGTACAGTACATAATTGTACTTTTTATTGAGTTTGGATAATAGATTGTTCGCTTAATGGATGTTTGGATAATCAGTGCTCTACTTTGCTGTATTATGTGGTTTGATTTATTGTCTGTTTACAGGCTTTCAACATAAAAGCCTGTACAAATTTAGAGATAATACATTTTAAGTATGAAAATATCAGTTACTCTAATAATGTTATTTCTTAATTATAAATTAAGATGATTTCAGTATAATAATAATTCAATAAATATATATATATTTAAAACGTTAGTGTATATGATTGTCCTTAATTTTACAGGATGATGTGGGTGTAAATGCATTGGCTGCGATAAACGAATTATTGTTTAAAAACTGTATTCCTGCATCATTTCTCCCATCGCTGATGACTCTGTGCTGCCATGGATATAATTTATTCCAAGCTGTTATTCAAATGGATCTATCACAGATGAATGACAAGTAATGTGACATCTTATTAGTTACATTTAATTTTTCAGTAGCAGATGTTTATAGAAATATCCTCCACCTCCCGGAGGAGGGTTTTCAGTTTAATTTTCTGAAAAAATCTTTATAAAGAATGAATCATGCATTTTTTTAAAGTATTTTTTGTCATTAAATTGATTTTAAATGAAAAAAGTGTATTTTTCAAAACATATTGAATATACAATATTCTCCCCGTTTTATTCTGCATAGAGCGTAGATTTCTGGTCCAGGAAAAGCACAGCACTTTTGTGTTTTTATGAGATTTTGTCACCAGGTCTATATAAAGAAATTGAACAAGGAGGAGCACTGTATCTCATAAAACTGAATATAAGACTCAATTAAGAAATTGGAGCAGGGGTGGGATACGTGTGAATACAAGTGTTCGGTATTTTGCATTATTAATGTTCTGTCTTACTCATTCACTGTAAATTTCTCAAATTACATACATAAGCATAATTCATACCAAATGATTATGTTCTGTGCAGTAGGGCTTTGTACAGTTTGTTTTTTATATATCTGTATAAGCAAACAACTCTTGTATTTACTGCTTTGCCACATACAATTACATTTATGTTTTTATAGTGTATCATACTGTTATTTAAAACTTTATATCAGTAAATTCAAATTGAAAATCAAACAGCCGACTCCTGGTCCCATTGAGTTTTGAGTATCGACTATTATATTTTGGTTATTTATTGACAATATATACTTTATTATATGTGTTGAGCCACTATTTAGCTCTGTTGATTGTACTTACAGTAAACTCAATTGATTTTTCACACCACTATAGAAAAATTATTCCGATTAGCGCTTTCAAGCTTCACAGCTCATCATCAGATTGAAAATAACCATTCATTAATAATACCATTAATGGCGTTAATTCTGTTTGTGATTTTGTGATTATAACCACTAACACAACTTTAATTTGATTTTGTTTTGTGTTCCAGCTATCTTATAAAACTTACTCATTTTTCGCACCTGTGTGTCACTAAACACTGGCCTAGAATTGAGCAGAATCACGAGTTTCCTCATCTCGACTTTCTCTCTGTGTTCTTCCGCTACACATTCCAGCAACCTGAACTTGAGCACTTTTACGAGTGTCTCGAAGTGTGGTCAGGTTTCTTAGAATACTTGCAAATGAGGGATCCACCCCTCACTGCCAGGTAAAGTTAATCTGAGAGTGCTTGCAACGTGTGTGTGTGCGTGTGCGTGTGCGTGTGTCCAGGTAACCAAACATGTGAAAATGTGAAATTGTTAGATCATTGCTAAGATAAGTAAAGTAAATACAATAAAATTAGCTTTTAAAAAGCGAAGCCATTTAGAGGTCATAGGCATTAAGGTTATTGTATTTTATAGTTGTGTAACTTTGAGATTTTTACGATAAGTACTAGGTGTCATGGAGGGACCGTCTAAGAAATTATGATATAAGGAAAATCCTTGGGATATACAACCTAAACGAAAGGATGAAGCAATATAGACAGGATTGGACAGACCATGTTGAAAGAATGCGTAAGAACAGGATACCAAAACAAATTTTGGCTTATTATCCGAAAGGACGGCAAAATATTGGAAGACCAAAGAAGAGATGGTCAGACCAAGGAGTGCGCAACAGATCGTAAGGTCCACACCCTGAAGAAGAAGAAGTTGTGTAACTTGGGATATGTCCTAGGCTTCAAGAATCTGAAGAGTCCTCAGAGACACAGGTGTCTGTAAAATTGGCAGAGGTTGACAGGGGGTAAAAAATTTAGTTTTCAAAAATATCTTCAAAAATTCCACCTTTGGCACTTGGAACTACATTTTAAAATAAAATTTAATTAATTTCAGTCAATATGGTTTTAAATTGTTTTTCCTACAATGTAATCTGAGTGAGTTGTAGGTTTTTTGAAGTTTGAACAATTTTTAACACTATGTTCAAGTGGAATATTCTACTACAGTTGCAAAAAAATGAAAGCTTACAAAAAAAATCGTTCAAATAAAAGTTCTATTAATTTTAATTCCCTTCATTTTAGTTTTTTTTTTTTTATTGTTCACTAACCTTAAAACTGACTGAGTTATGAGCAAAATATAGAAATGTAATGTATTTTCAAAAACAGTTTTTCATAAATAACTCAGTTATAATACGTTTTAAGGAAAAAGAAATTGTATCTAGTTTTTTTTTTAGTTTTGAGAGTTATCTTTAATTTAATGTACTTTTCCTGACACATTCTTAAAACTTTAAAAAAAGCAATTTGAAAAATTGTGAATTGTGATTTTTTTGTAATTTTTGCTTTTTATTTTCAGAATATTTCTACAGAAAGTTCCTTTTTTATTGTTTACCAATACTCTGGAAATTTTCCTATAAAACTCACTTGATTTCGTTTTATTGAGATGAAATCAAAGATCTACGTATATTTATGTTTTTGTGGTATCAAAACATTTTATTTTTTTAAGATAGATAAAATTTAATCAGCTATTGAAAAAACTTGAGTTTTTATAAATATAATGCTTATGTTTTGATAAGCAGTAGAAATGAAAAACTTTATGGACTTATTTTTTAAAACATTCGTGCTTTAATTTCATAACTTTTTGCTATTGTTTCAAAAACTTGAAATATTTTTTTTTGCTTTTTGCTCATTGACTTGAAAAGTACAAATTTTATGCTAAAAATCTCATGAATACAAAATCAAGTTCATAACTTACTTTTTTTCCTACAATAAATCTAAGCATAGTTATATTTTTCTTGAAATTGGACAACATTTTTCAGACTTTGCATTCAGAAAAAAAGTCGGCGGGGGCTGTGTCGGAGCCACAGCCGCAAATCTTCAGACCGTAGAATACGTCTGTGTGCTTTAGGGTTGCTAATGTGTTATGAATAAAATGAACAAATTATGATTGATTATGACTTCGAAAGTCTTCCCGATCACTATGACATCGTCTAAGTAAACAAGGCAAGTTTTCCACATCAGGCCTCAGAGTATCGGGTCCATCAATCTCTCAAATGTTGCCGGTGCATTACAGAGTCCAAATGGCATGACGTTAAATTGGAATAAGCCACTTGCGGTCGAGAAAGCGGTCTTTTCCTTGTCTTCTTGATGAAGACCAACTTGCCAATATCCACTCTTCAGGTCCAATGTGGAAAACCACTGTGCTCCGGCCGTGTCGAGTGTATCGTCAATGCGAGGTAATGGATAGCAGTCTTTCTTTGTAACGTCATTTAACCTCCAGTAGTCTATGCAGAAATGCAATCCACCATCCTTCTTCGCTACCAGCACTACAGGAGAAGACCAAGCACTTGATGAAGGTTCGATTACTCCCTCTGTCAACATGTCCTGTACTAACCAAGACATTTCCTCTTGTTTAGATAATGGAGGCCTTCGAGGAGGTTGGCGTATCGGTGTTGTGTCCCCAGTATTGATGCGACATTGCACAAGAGAGGTTCTTCCCAGTAACTATCCCCGAACTGCAAAAGAATCTTTGAATTCATGTAAAAACTGTCTGAGTTCTTTTACCTCACCACTTGAGAGGTTATTAGAAGATCTGTTCAATAATTCTTGCAGTTCCTCTGGTAATTTGGAAGTATCCGAAGAACTGGATCTTCATTGCGTTATTCCGGCTACCCAGGCCATAGGAGTCAGTTTGCCTAGGAGCGTATTGCTTTGTAAAGTGATAGCTTGATCCAAAATATTCGCCACTCTAATAGGTACATTTCCGGTTTCGTCAGGTTTTACTAAAGTTCTGGCAATTAGTATGCCCGGTGTGCTGACTACCTGGGGTTCGAATCTAGAGCACTGGTTGCCCCTAGTATCTACATCGGTTCTAACCATGATGATCTTTTCGGAGTTTGGTGGAACAGTTACGACCACTTGGTTTATGACGTCTATCGATTTTTCTTCTGTCGTCATTGTTGATAGCATTACCTCTTCGCCTCCGATTCTCAAGACATTGTTCTTGAAGTCGACTATAAATCCGTATGCGTTCATAACGTCCACACCAAGAATTGCTTCATCCACAATGTCTGCAACAAGTACTTGATGATTAAACTCAAGTCGACCGAGGAGTAGGTGTCTCTCCACTTTTCCATACACTTTTACAGGCTGTCCAGTAGCTGTTCGCAAGCTGCAAGAGCACCAGATTGGCTTGAGATTTTTCACCACATCGGGGCGCACAATAGAAACTGTTACGCCTGTGTCAACTGTAATCGAGGTTGGCCTGTCTTGAACGAATCCGGTAACTACCAAGCTCCCGCTGTTTTTCTGAAGTGTAGAAATTGCGTATTGTCTAGGGGCTTCGTTCCTCCAGTTAGTCAGCACATGCCCCGTTGTACCGACTATTGCTCGTTTCCCTGCTGCTGAATTCTAACCCGACAATCTCGTTGTAGATGTCCAGGTTTCCCACATCTATAACACTTATTCTTTCTTATTTTATTCTGTGGTGCCCACCGTCGTGTCTCTGTTCCTTGTTCTTCTTCCTCATTGTCTGTGCCGTTGTGATCTTTTAGTGTGCACTTTATGACTTGTCCAACCAGACGCTGATTTGGCGGCCTCAAATTGCAAAGCCTGTACCAGGGCGTCCGCACTGTTCTGGTGTCTTGCCATTCGTAACACTTGCTGTAGTTCGTTATCTCAGACACCGGCAGTAAATGTCTGCATCGCAAAATTGTTCAGAAATCTTCTGGCGCTTCAGGATAGGCCAGTCTAATTAGTCTGTCGATACTTGCTTCAAACTCTTGAAGACTCTTCCCGGAATGCTGTCGCCTTCCTCTCAACTGGGTGCAGTACACATCTCGCAAATGTTTATCACCATACCGTGAAATGTCATTTACCTATCAAATAAATTTGTCCCTAGTTCGGACACCAATGTAATATAATTTACTCTGTTCAACTTTTATTTACTTACCGTTTTTTATACAATTCCACACCACCAAGATCTGCCCAGAGTTCGTGTGAGCATTTATTTGGAGAACAGAAATTAGGTTGTCTGAAATAAACGCTTTGAGTCTACTTGTCTTCAAATAAATTTGGGTTTATTTATCATATTCAAAATAATTAATGTCAAATTACATACATTGATTTACTTTTCCTTTACACAAAATACTCTTCTCCCTTCTCTCCACGTTTTCCTATTTAACGATAATACAACATACTAAGAAGAAAAACAAACATTGAAAATACACATTACAATTGGTATACCTTACATATAATCTCAACGCAACCCATCGCTTTTGTTCATTAAGTAATTTGCACACACACACACACATCTCTACTATTTCTTTAAATTACCATTTTAATTAATACCTTTTTCAAAATACAGTAGGTAACAGTTTAAAAGTTTAGTGTATCATTTATAATTATATAAAATTGTTTATGAGTTACTCATCCCTTTTCCTGCTTCTCCTCATCATTGCGTCACTATTTTATATTCACTTTTTGTCCATTTAACTTTCGAAACTGTTTTTGCAAATTGTCGCTGCTATATAGTCTCCACTCACATGTTTAAATACTGATTAATTAAGTTTTTAAATAGTCGGCCGAGTTATATTGGTTCGCGAACACTGTTTTGCTGACCGCACGGTCTGAAGGATTTTCGTCGACTGCTTACTCACTGACCCGTGCGGTTCTATAGTTTCTCGTCGACTGTACTTTTTCCTAATGTTAGTTTAATTCAATATCCAGTACTTTTAACACAATTTAAACAAACTTTTCTTCTTGGTCGGCCGGCTTACATTGTTCGTGTGCCCAGTTTTTTGGCGGACCCCGCGTTAACATACCTGCGTGGTTCAGAAGTTAGACGCCAACTTAAGTTTTCAAAATGGCTTAGCGTCCCTCTGTGTCCGACTACTTGGCTCGTGATTGGCTGGTCGCATCTCGCGGCATTCCCATAGTCTCGTATAAGGCGAGAAGGAATTCTTAAACGTGACTTTCACGTTGTGAAAAGCAGCCCACACGTGCACTCGTACGCATGAATACGCACCCTTCTGGCACTTAACATTCCCAGACTCTTAATTGCTTTTGTGCCTCGCACGGCTTGGTACGAGGTGGACTACAAGGTGTTAAAAAATGTCAAGCGTTTGTGATCAAAACGTTGTTCAGCTTGGGTTGCTACTACTTTCTACAATTATTAAAGAATAAAATAAATCCCAATATTTTGTCCCGTTACAACCGTAATTCCAGAGCTTTTATCAATTCGGCATAGGTGTTCTGGTTGTCAGGTGGCAATTTCTGTAGTAGTTCTGCCACGGGTCCTTTTAATGAGAGAACGAGTGAAACAGCCTTGTCTTTCTCTGTCCAATTATTTGCGCATGCAGCAGCTTCAAATTGGCAGAGGTACGTTGCGCAGTGACTGCTTCCGTCAAAGGTTGGAGCTTTGACATGAACTTTCCCTACTGCAGGCAAAGTGACTTTCCCTATTAACTTATTTTCTGTCTTTATCACTGGTACAGTCTGTTCAGAAATTTGTTTTGGTTGAATCTTCATGCACTGTTCAACTTCAATTTTAATTTGTTCTCTTATGTTTGCCATTGAGTTTTCTACTGCAGATATTTTTGTTGACATAACTTCTTCCACATTCAAGACAGATGTTTCTACTTCAGCTATTTTATTTGACATGGATTCTTCTATGTCAGATATTCTGGTAATCTGATTATTGAGCTCACCTCGTAATTCACCTATGTCACCACGTAGGAGACCCAATTCTACGGTAGTATGGTCTTACATCTGCTTTTGTTCATGAATTAACGCTTTGATGTCACCTGTTTCATGTTTAGGTTCCTCTGCCTCCTGCTTACGTTCCTCTTTTTGTCTTTCTTCTGTTTCTAGCATTAGTGCTTTCTGACGTTCCTCAGCCTCTTCTCTTTCCTGTCTTCGTTCTTCTTTTTGTCATCTTTCTGCTTCTTCCTGTGTCTGCCGCAGCAATGTTTGTAAAGCTTCCATCATCTGACTGGGATCCATGTTTACCAATTAATTACGAATCACACTCGTCTTGTACAAAGTGTCCACTGTTAACCGTTTTATCCCACTTCTGACACCACTGTTACGATGGTCTAATCGATCGTCATAGGTACAGTGGAAAACAAAATAAGTACCAGACGCTAATCACCAGCTTTAATTTTTACAGTTAAACAGTTCGTAATTAACAACACAGTCTACTACAACAACTCAAATATAAATTGTTCACACGCAATAAGATGTCCACTAATATTAAAACTCGATTGTATTACAATATATCGACCGATTCTCAAACACAACTCTTAACTAATAACCACTTGAACGCACACACACGCTTACATTCTGGATCTCTCTGGAACGTTCGATAAACACGTAGATTGTTCTATGATGTCGTAACAATATGTAATTTCTTATAGTTCAGTTATAATAACATTATAGTAAAAGTTTTATAATTCTTAATATAATTATGCAGTGTAATGTAAATTATAATTGTTATTTACAAACTTTGTGCGATAGTAACTTTTATATTTTCTCCTTTCTTATTTGGTAATTTGATATTAGCACTTTTGTGATTATTATTGATTTTCATACAAAATTTTATTTGTATTTAATATCGAATGAAAAGTTCTACCTTTCCTATGTATTTTGTATTTTCTTTTTTGCAACAAAAATGATTTTTATTATATTTAGATCGATGTCTAACTTTTCTCTATTTTGTGGCGATAACAAAGGTAATTTTAAAGATAGAAAATTAAAAAAATATTCCAAATTATAGAGAATTTAATTCTCTAAAATTTGTATTTGAACATATTTTCATGTAAGCTTTATAGTTTAAAAATTCCATTTGAAGAGACTCTTAACCCTTTCGGTGCTTTATTCGACTATTCGACTATAGTCGAATTGACATATCATACCCTTACGTGCTTAATTCGACTTTAGTCCACATCAGCCAATTTTTGTTTCCGTTGGGTGCTTTATTCGACTATATTCTCGTAATGCATAAAAACATAGTTTCACCTTATTTAATGGTGCTGCGCTCTTGTAGCGGCACTGAAACTACGAGGTGTGACAGCTGTTCTGTTGGCCCAGCTGATTTTCATCGACGCAAGTGTTTGTTAATGGTCGAGGTTTGGTTTGTTTAATTTCATTATTTTGTTCGTATTGTGCATAATTGTTGGTATTTACCTTATAATATTATATATATACTGAATTTTGTGTTGTGTAAGTGTCGTATATATGGTGTATAGGGTTTCATTTTACGTATGTTTACAGTTTCGTATTTGTTAACCTTATAGTGACATTTTGAGAATTTCTTTGTTCTTTAAGGTACAGTTTTAGTTGTAATTTTTTAATATTTTTATAATGGCGCATACACCACTTACTGACACACAAATAGTACAAATTTTAGACGATCCAGATTTCTTTTTGGGTGATAATGATTCGTTTTATGAGAGTGACAGTGACTCGGACTGTACGGTAGATATCTGTGATGATGAGTTGCAGTCTAACGATGAAAATAATTCAAGTAACAGTGACACCAATCAAATTTGGCAAAACTTTAGTGATGTTTTATCAAGAAATATGATAGAACTTGATTCTATCCCTGAATTTAGTGGTCACCGGGCTGTAAAAGACTTTCAAGGGCTTGAACCAGTCGATTGTTTTTATAAGTTTTTTCCACAAAAAATTTCTGATCATGTAGCAGAACAAACAAATTTATATTTCATTCAGTGTGTCGATAAGACATTTGATTTTCCACCACACTCAAGGGTCCATAAATGGACAGAAGTTAATGCCATTGCCATAAAAGCATTTGTGGCTGCTGAAATAGGGATGGGACTGTGCAATAAAACTGAAATATTTTCTTATTTTGAAAATAAACTCTGGCTAACTCATACACCAGGTTTTAGGCAGCTTTTTACTAAAAATAAATATTTTCTTCTTAAATCTTTTTTACATTTTAATAATAATATCAACCAGATGCCAAAGGGAACTGATGGTTACGATCCATTATGTGAAGGTACTTCTCTTTTACCTATTTTAAAAATACTACACTCATCATAATATAATACGCACCACGGATCGCGTCTGATATGTTAAGGTGTGATGCGCCGACTGACTGACGCTCTGATGTTTGTTGGTGATGCTCACTTCCTGAGGCGCTCACGTGGCCAGTCTAATTAGTCACGTGTTGTTCAGTTCGGTTGTTGAGTTTGGCGTCGAGATATCGCCAACGGTGCACGGGCGCACATTCACAGTCACATTCCATTGTTATCGTTTTGTGCCTTGCTCTGACTGGCACGGATTTTAATACAGGATGTCCAACAAGCATGTCTGAGTGACCGTAAAGGATGTCCAAACCAATCAGTTCCAAACACTTTATAAATTGGTGAACTTTATACCCTTTAAAATAGCCCCGTTACAATACCCCCCAATGAGAGATCTTCTGTCGAGACAGAAGAAATCTCATTGCTAAACCCCTAAGAGGACCGGTGAGGATATGGTGCCAACAACCCCCCATTTGTTCTTATACATCATGGGTAAACTACCCCCCTGTCTTGGCGACTATGGCTGCACCTGAACGAGATTACTGGGCTTCTCTATACGAGATCCCAACACCATAAAATCGAACAGACACGCACCACAGCGCACCTGACCTTCTAACATGACACCCCAAACTCCAAATCCCTGGCCGTACTCCATGCCAGATCCTCAACCGATGTGTTCCCCCTTGTCATGCATACTGGGTCGCCTTCAGCAATACTGGGCGCATACATATACTTATTAATACATCCTAACAAAATTTATTTTCAAATGCAAAATTTCGTTTCAATTAAAATTAAATTGTTATATTACCACTTCTTTCTCAAAAATCAAAATAAAAATCTTTTATCTGAATCTATGAATTTTCTTCATTACTCTTAATAATCAGAAAAACAAATAAATTGAACATCTAGTTAAAACATGAACTCATTTATCCTAACATTTGATTATACATACATACTAAACAATATAATTCACTAAAACCCTCGCAATACACATAAACAATAATACACTTAAAACTCAAAACATCAATTAGATGGCAGGCATACAAAAAAATTTTTTTTCAAAAAAAATTTTAAATTTATCAAAATATTATTTTTATCAGTTTCGGAAAAAATTTAAAATTATTTACAGTAAATCACTTAAACGACAAAATTTGCATCAAGCAATTGCCAAAAACTGGTCTAGTTTATAACATCAACTATCAGCTGATCAAACTGGGTCAAGTCAACGACCTTGACCTACATAGGTTATACATAGATCTACATCATGAAATACATAAAACATCTTCAAAAAATTTTTTTTTATCCTTAAATATAATAAAACATAATAAAATAAGACATTTAAAATTACCATAGTATTATTACAATTAACAATAAAATTGACATTTAAATTAATCAAAATTACACATTTTATAGCTTTACATTCTTCTCCAATTCTATTAAAATTTGTCACTTATTTCCCTTAATTTTTTCATTTCAACTATGATTTACTTTCTTTAACATTCTCAATCTCCATTAGTTTGGGTGATTTAATTATTTATACTAACTTGATTTACCACTTGGCATTTATATATACTCTTAATCCCCTTCTGACCCTAACATCACTAACAGCTTTAACTAACATGACACCCAATCTCTGTCAAAACATCTATCAAACAACCTCTAAACCCAACTTACTACTCAACTCAATTCGCATCATTCTACCCTTATATAAAAAAAATACTCTCTACCCCTTTGTACTCAGGATGTGTTCCCCTCCCAAAGCTCATTCCCTTATCTGGTCCCTGGACTTTCCCTAGCCAACCCTTTCCGGCGCTAAACGGTCCCTTCCTGTCCCAACACCTTTCGTTGCGGACTCCTTATCACACCACCCCCCTTACAAAATTCCCATCAACTAATTACTCTCCCAATACATCACTGTCAACTACAACATATCTCCCCTTCTTTATTAACTCAATATATCAATCAATACTATACATACTTTCACCATAGCTACTGTGTCACTATCAATATTCAAATTCTACATTACATTAATTCACAACAATATTTATTCATCTCTAGTACCCCTTTAAACTCAACATGGACTGATTTAAATGTCCTACCAAAATATTAATCACCCAAAATCAACTTTACCACCTTTTACATACCATTTAAAATTCTTAACTATCTCAAAGTACTTCCATCATTTAAATTAAAATCTTTTAACACATTAAAATCATTATATTCAAATATTAATTACATTGGAAATTTGCAAACAATTTATAAGTGATACTCTACAACTGATCAGCTGATTTTCTTAGCAAGGTGCATGACCTTACTACAGACATATTTCAAAATTATATCAAGTTTTACTTTACATATATTGTATTAGAAAATTTATACTTACAGTATATCACTCATACACTGTCCTAAATACACAAATATAAACACCAAACACCCTGTATCTTCTGAAACAATAATGATAATATGATTCCACAACTAAATACAATTTAACATTTATTTATTAATTATTATCAAATTTAAACCTCATAAAATAATTTAAATCCATCATTATATAACATCTTAAATCAATCAAAAATATTCACCGTCTGTATTTTTTGTTATTCTCCTGTCATTTGTATCATTATATTTGTTTACTATACTCATTAAGACGTCAGGTATGTTATTATTGTTTCCAACAGTATTATCAGAATATTTATCTATCTCTCTTTCACAATGTACTTCACTTTTTTCATCTCTCTCAATATCCAACACCTGCACCAACCTTTCATAACCTCTATGTATTTCAAAAATCTCTATCTCTCTCTTTCTCTCATCACAACACCATATCACATTTTCTCTCTCACTCCATGCAGAGGGCAATACCACAAAATTCTTTAAACACCATCTGGCCTTACCAGATAAACACAAAAAACTTATTTGACCATTTGCCGACCCATCGTCACCCAAATGTTCTAGTGAGGATCTTTTATCCCCATACACAACTTGTGAAAACTCTGTTTCACATTTAACCCCATAAAAATTTGCCCCCTGTTCACCCTTTAAATTATCTCTGCATTCTTCCTCCCACTCATCAATACTAATCATTACTCCATTACTAACACCAACTAACTTTCTACTCTTATTTTCACTATTATTTACCGTATCACTCTTAGATACCCCATTTCCAGCTATATCATCATTATTCTTATTTAATTTCTTGGATTTCGTTGTCCATGACGTGTCCGTTACTTAACTAAATATCACTATAATATTGACGACTCGGAACACTAAGTTTTTTATAAGTAAAAACGTAAAGTTTTACCTTACAGCCTAAACCGGCTTTCACCTATAGAAGGCTTCATCAGAGGCTGTCGTTAGTAGCGCTGCTCGTCTTGTTGTTGGCGACGAGATAGTGTTTCGAAAGATTGAAGCTGTGTGTGTGTGGTGAGATGTGTTCGAATAATGCGTGCGATTTGAATTGTGTCTGTTCGTTTAGGATGTCGTTTTCATTTGTTTTTGTGTGTTTGTATATTTCTAATTGTTCTAGAGTGTCTAGTTTTCGGTAGTCTTATTTAATGTTATTTCACCATTGTAATTACTTATATTACTACCACCACTTACCTTGTCTACTGTTCCTTCGTTATATTGCTACCACCACCATCACTTACCTGTTTTGATTTAACCTCTGTACTCTCCTTTAATTGACATCTATCTCTTCTCCACTCCTCGTTTTGTTTTTTCATATCATTGATCATTTGTTCTTGCGAATTTAGTATCTCCTTAAACATTGTAATCATCATCTTTATCATTCGCGTCTTATTAGATTCACTCAAATCATCGTTACTTACCTCATGACCTGCCACCTGATCGACTTTATTTCTGTTAAATTGGTTTGTCTCTTCACCACTTTCTACTCCCATTATACTATCATCCTTAACATTAGGCCTATTCCCTGTCTTATTTTCTACCATTATCGCTTCAACTATCTTACCGTTACTATTTGTCATCTTACTACAATATCATCACTGTTTTTTAATTTCTGCGAATATTCCCTCTTCTTGTTCTTCCATCCGCGTTAAATTATCATGTAACTTACCCCACTCCTCGTCTGTCATTTCACCTACAACCCCTCTAAATTCGCTTTCCCACTCCTCCCACGTGAAACCAATATCATTCTCTCGTACTTCATCCCATATTTACACTCGTACTTCAAAATTTATTTATACCACACCCTTTCTATATAAAAACCACTATTATTATAAAACTACACATATAAAATCAAAACACCTAACAATCATAAACACAATAACCCAAACATAACCTTTAACGTAAATATATACGATTATTTTTTACACATACGCCGTTACCAAATCCTATTTTCTGTGCTTTAAAACAGGTCTAGTTCCTATAATTTGTATACGAACATCCTGGCAGCGAGTTGCCACTGTGAAGGTACTTCTATTTTACCTATTTTAAAAATACTACACTCATCATAATATAATACTCACCGCTGCCAGAATTTTACTTACCATCATCGTCCCCGTTAAACTTACCTTTAGAAACTGCTCAGGCCGCCACGATATTTTTTGGTTATATATCGAACCCTTTACACTTTTGCCCTTATAAAAATCCCGCTATCTGACTGCATTTTAAAATTCAGAAAACCCCCGAGAACGTTAGACGAGTTTGCCAGCACAGAATAGTAGGAAGAGGTTATGGCGTAATAACGACACTAATACATGTTTATAGGAAAACGGACCCTTTAATTTATTCTATCTAAATTACTTTTTTTTTATCTTTTGAATATGAGAAAAAAAAAAAAAAACCATTACGTAACATTTTTTAACTCTAATTTACTTACAGATTCTACTTCTAACTCTTAATTTATATAAGTCGAACCCAGGTTTTTGCTTACACACACACACTCATTCAGTTTTATCCAACCCTTTGTAGAGATCTCTTTAAATTTGTTTTTAAAATAATTTAAATGTATTAAGTTGCATATAGTTACTCTGTTATTGGTTTTCGGCCGAACACACGTTACACTTTTTCCTTGTTATTTCATTGTTGCGCCACTACGTCCTCACTGACTTTCACTTATTATCGAACTGTTGAGTTTACATGATTACAAGTTTAGTCAGACCGCGCTCCGACGCCACCACGCGGTTTAAACTGTCTTAGTACTACATTCCCCTGTAATTTGTGCGGGCGAGGTGAAAACTGTGCCCAGTCAGCGGACGCACAAACGCCCCGCGTCCGGGGTGTTAAGATGTTATTTTCCGACTGACTGCTGCTCTGATGTGCATCCGTGATGCTCACTTCCGCCAGCTCGAGCTGTGATTGGCTGAGGCGCTCACGTGGCCAGTCTAATTAGTCACGTGTTGTTCAGTTCGGTTGTTGAGTTTGGCGTCGAGATTATCGCCAACGGCGCACGGGCGCACATTCACAGTCACATTCCATTGTTATCGTTTTGTGCCTTGCTCTGACTGGCACGGATTTTAATACAGGGTGTCCAACAAGCATGTCTGAGTGACCGTAAAGGATGTCCAAACCAATCAGTTCCAAACACTTTATAAATTGGTGAACTTTATACCCTTTAAAATAGCCCTGTTACAATTATACAAGGTCAGACCAATAATTGATATGACCAAAAATACATACCTAAACCATTTTGAACCTGGGGAAGCATTGTCTGTTGATGAGACCATGGTAAAATTTAAAGGTAGGTTGTCGTTTAAACAATACCTTCTATCAAAACCATCAACTAAGTGGGGCATTAAAGTGTGGTCGCTCTGTGATGCAGACACAGGATTTCTCTGTCGGTTTTCGGTGTACACAGGGAAAGATAAACAAACAGGACAGAAGGAAAAAGGACTGGCAAGCCGAGTTGTAAAATCTTTGTTAGAAGGACTTCAAAATAAAGGCCATGTTATCTATCTTGATAATTTTTATTCCAGTGTAGATTTATTTAGAGACTTACAAGGAATGGGATTTGGTGCATGTGGAACAGTGCGTGTTAATCGAAAAGGACTTCCACAGGACATGAAAAATATAAAAAAGAAGAAAGGAGACTTACCAGACATATGGATTAATAACCAGAGTCAGATTTTAGCATGTTCTTGGCAAGATACTGGTAAAGTAAGTATGATACTGGAATTACAGAAGTTGACGTCTGGTCTAAGAAAGGTAATCGAAGTGTCTATAAACCAAATGTGCAAGTTCTTTATAATAAAAACATGGGAGGGGTAGACAAATTTGACCAGTACTGTTCAACATATCCATATGGTCGTAGATCGAGAAAGTGGTACCAGACAATTTGGCATTTTATTATTGAAGTTGTGCTTGTAAATGGTTGTATTGGCTACAACATGCAAAACCAATCTCGTGTATGTCCTAACAAAGACTTTAGACAAATGGTAATAGATGGACTTGTAAGTGACTACAAAAAGTTAAGCATACACAAGAGGAAAGGGCGAAAAATCAGCATTGCGAGTAATGAAAGACTTGTAGGACGACATTTTCCAACACAATTTGAAGATAAAACTCATAAACCTAACTGTGTTGTATGCAGCATTATGCCGTCCTCCTGTAAAAAGAAAGGAAAAGGTGGATGCAAAAGGAAGCAAACAACGTTTTATTGCCCTGATTGTTGGGACACCCCTCCATTGTGTGTGACACCTTGCTTTAGAATATACCACACGCAAACAGTTTATAGGAAAATGTGTCAGTGTAAGGTATAAACTGTAGCAAAAACTTTTAATTATATAAATAATACATAATAATAAAAAAACAATCTCTAAGTTTGAAAGTTAAACTTTTTTTTTTAAGTAGAATATAAAAGTGGAGAAAACATCAAGATTGAAGAACTGCATTGTTTTTGCGGTAGGTTTTCTATATAAGTGTATGCAATTGTGTGCGTGTGTGTGTGTGTGTGTGTGTGTGTGTTTGTGTAAAAGTAAACATTTTTAGAGCAAAATAAGTTTACCATGACTTAGGTACTATATGTGAGAATTCAAGAAAAAAATATCAGATAGAAAAAATAATTTTAATTTTTTGGCCAATAATGCAACTTTTCAGCAACATAAGAGAAAATTAATGAGCACCGAAAGGGTTAAACAATATTAAAATTTGAAAAGACAATAAATTGCATCATTTTTATCATACAAATCAAATTAAAAAAAACCTCTTCGAAGGGGGAATTACTTACCTAGTAGTAACAAAATATTTCAGATGGTTAAAACGTGAGGCGTGAAGACGTTCATAAAGAAAGGTATTTTCTTTGGTTACTTTTCTTCCCATTTTAGTCTGTAAGAATGTAAGGAATTAAATTCCTACAACTTTTGTTTGAAACCTGTTTTATAAGCTTTTTTGAAAATCTGAATTGAATACTGCACGTGAAGGGGGGGTGGGGTGAAAAATTGTTGAAACTTTAAAAGGCCATCACTCAATTTACACAAGAGAAACTAAAACAAAAAACAAATTTGAAAGAAATTAACTAAATTTTGTGCTCTCGAGTCCTAAAGATGGAATTTTTGGAGATGATTCTGAAATTCTGTGCTCCTTTAATCCCCGACATTTTTAAAGAGACATCCGTATCATTCAGGATTCTTTAGATCCTTGAAGTGTAGATAAATTCAAAATTCTTCAGCCCAGTGACATATCTAGAATTTTGCTTTGGGGGGGGGTCCTGGATTGGGTCGGTTTTATACAAAAGAAAACACAAGTTAAGACTAATCAACATTAGTATCTTTAAAGTGTCTTAAAAAAGTGTGATAACATCCTGAAATCAGTCCCATTAAAGTAAGTCGTAATAACACAATTATCACATCTTGAAATCAGTCCCACTAAAGTAAATGGTAATAATACAATAAAAATACGCATTATTGAAACATTGTTAAAGATTGACCAAATTGATTTTCCTTTTTTCAAACGTATACCCTAATGGTGTGTAACAAAGCTGTTTGTATATTTAAAAAACAGCTAATACTATATTAGCGTACACAGCTGAAATAAAATAAAATAAAACAGCCTAAAAATTAAGAGATTAACATAATTTGTCAACTTTTTCGACCCTCTGGGAGTGGGTACGGTCCCGTTTGTCCTCCCCCCCTTTAAATATGCCCCTGCTTCAACCTCACTATCTATGACCTCTAATTTTTTCCTTTTAATTTCAGTTTTTATATAATTTTACTGTACTATTTCTGTTGCTGATGCACACAAATATTGTAAAATTAATACAATTAATTATTAGTTAAAAATTTAAATTCAATATGGGTATTGCACATTGAGATATTGGTATTGAATTTTTGTTTATTATTATGTACAAGCCTTGTGAGTGAGTGTGTGTGGGGGGGGGTTAAAATAGTTTATATATAATTGCAACTATAGAATTATTTGTTATCATTTAACATGTTTCTTTAGGTATGAGAATGTAATACAGATTCTGGTGCAAGAGATTCTGAAGAAAATGCATTCAGAGACAGAGTTGGATGATGATAAATGTGATGATAATGTGAGTATATCATTGAAATGGTTTTCTCACTTGCTAGCAGGCCCGGATTTAGGTGTCCTGCTGCCCCTAGGCACTATTGTTAGTGCCCCCCCCCTCAACAAGTAACTTCTATATTGCAACAATACATATATTTGCATATTTGCCCAGGGCAGTATGTTTTATATTGTAATTAGTGTAAATAGAATAAGGAACAGTTTTATACAATTTTGTGCAGGAAAATGCAGGCTCTGTCCTGTCGAGAGTGCACCTGCTTCGATAGTTAAAAATACAGCGTGTGTGTGTGACGCCAGCTGCAACAAGAATATGGGGTGACGCATACGAATTATTTGTTGTCAATTAATCAGGTTTTATTTTAACAGGATTAAAATAAACTAATTATACATTTTAAACCCGTAAACAAAGACGCCAATTATAAAGACACCATTACATTAAGGAATTTTTAATGAATATGGTGATATAAAATTTATTGCCAAATGTGCAATATTAAAGATGCTAACTAATTTATATTAATTACTAGATTACTAGTGTAATTGAAGAGTAATTAATATGTGTGGTATATGTGAGTGACCAGAAAAAAATTATCCAAACAATGATATCGCTCATGTGATGAGTATGTTCATGAGTTCATGATAATTAACCAAAAAGTGAGTGTAATAAAAAGGACGCTTTGCATGAACGGACAAAATCTGACCTGTCGAAAGACAGTCCTGAACCTGTCAAATCGCCTCCAGTATAAATACCACTGGCAACTTTGGGCGATGACACACTCAGACTCAAGAAATCTAAACACGACGTCACGCTGCCCGATTGCAGATCGACCTGGACACACACATTGTACCACACGCACACTAAGACGTATGGAGGAACTCTGGAGCATCACCAACAGCAGCAACCCCTAGAGACAACGAACACTGCATCAGAATAGTCATCATCATCATCATCATCATACTCTCAGGATTCTGCACACACACACACACACACACACACACACACACACACACACACACACACACACACACACACACACACACACACACACACACACACAACGGTAACGGCAGATATACGCAGGTGATAAAAAAAAAAATTATATTTTTTATTGTGAAGAGAGCTCTCGAAAATAACTTAAATATGAACAGATAATAATTAGAGTTTTAAAGTAAAATAGTAGTTAGATAAGAGAGTGTAATTTAACAAGCAAATCTAGAAAAGAAATGCTAATCTTTTGTTGTATTTTTGGGTGTGTCAGTATAAATCAATAATAGATTGGAAGTAAATATAATAGCATTTTTATTTGTTTATAGCAACAATAAATTCATTCTTGAAACTTAATATTATTTTGTTGGTAAATGAGTTGCTATCATTATTTAAAATTTGAGTTAATTTCCGACACACAAAAATAAAAAGAATTTAAATAACTTGTTTAACATGTTTGTTTAGTTAGTAAGATTATATGGGTGTTTATTTTTGTTGTATGTTATGAATAGCGTAGCAGGGTACAGTATATTTGTAAATAAAGGTGAATATTTATTTGTTTAACGTTTGAAATTTTAATATTTGAATATTTTTCTAAAAATTAATAAATCTTAGAATGATTATTTTGAAACGGTTTTAAATGATTATTTCATGTCAACAACATCTCACTCCTCTTTAAAAATTATTTAATTATCGTGCAACCACATATACTTGACGCATTGAGAAACAAAATCCTGCGACCTGGCCAGTGTAATACATATTATAGTTGCGTTGAGAATATGATAATATATTTGTGCATTTGTTGTAACGTTTCAATATATTAAATTTTCCTTGACTGCTGAAAAAAAATTGCTGAAAATAGTCATTTCAACTATCTCTATTGCAAATATCTCTTGATCTTAAATCTAAAAGGGAAATGTGATGGAATTGTGAAAACGACTACATTTTTTTAACTTTTATTAATATTTATTTACGGGTACACTTTAGTAACACATAGATTAGTTTTATAACAAGTAATATACATAGGCCTACTTTCTTTTTATAGGTTTATTTATAGACCTACATGGTTTGGTTTTATCATCAAACATAGTAAAATCAGTGAAAGTAATGTAAATTGGATAAATGGAACAAATAATTTAAGAGTGATTGAATAAGATCCCAAAATTACACAAATGGCTTGATTTTACATTGGCTTTCGTCTTGCTTTGATCAGTAAAAATTCTTTAATAAGGCCTTTGAAGTTAATTTGTTCACTGTTTAAAAGTTCTGCCTCAACATGCAGGATTGAGAGTCGGCAAAAAAGCGGACAAGAATTTCAACAAAGTGTCCAGACCTTTATATACGACCGTGCTCCGCTCCGACCACTGCTATTGATAGGCCCAGTGTCAATACCGTGTTATTCAGTGATATAATTAAAGGTTATTTCAAAACCATTTTCTTCAATTTGGCCATAGTGCAAGTGCCCAATACAAATACTATAATTAAAAAACCGAAAACATGAAGTTTTAACAAATACTTTTTCACCTGGTGCCATCCCCCTGAGCCTGCCGCCCCTAGGCACATGCCTAGTATGCCTAGTGGGAAATCCGGGCCTCCTTGCTAGCTGTCTGGTATCAGACAAGCCGAGTTTGTTTTGTACACTGTCAGACAGTAATTAAACTGTAACTGTTTAACTTTAGTAAAGACTGATGTGGAATTGTTAAGTTAGTAACTAAACTGTGTAAAACTGGAGAATAAAATTTATAGTAAAAAGTGTTTAATAAATGTGTATAAGAATTTGTGTGTGTGTGCAGGGTGAGACTGAAAGGCAGATGTTTTTACGGCATTGCATTGAGGTCATCAGCAAAGGTGCTGACATTATTCCAAGCCCAATTTGCTCAATGGTGGTGAGTGTTAAATTTAATATTAAATGATAATTTGTTTATAAAACAATGACTTAATTTAATTTAGATCATTCTCTCCCCCCCCCCCATCAAGGAACTACATACAGCAAACAAGGTGAAACTTGAGCCCTGCTGAAGAGGTATGCAATGGTGTTGGGAGTAGCAGTAGCCATTCATTGTGTGCAGTAATGCCCTTAGGAGTGGGCGACAGGTGTGGTTATTCAGGACCCTGAGCTCTCTTGATAAGGAAAAAGTGAAAAAGAAAGAAAACGAGTCATAGAGGGGGAAGATCCAGATAGACACACAGGCAGAAGTGAAGGAGTGAATTGCTTGTTTTCAGTTGTTTGTAATTTGTTTCCTAAACTCCTCCTGTTTAATTTTTTTAAACATTGGTTACTGAATTTATATTTACATAAATATAGACAGCAAACAACAGCATTGTGACTAG
This sequence comes from Magicicada septendecula, assembly GCA_034769895.1. Classification (NCBI taxonomy): domain Eukaryota; kingdom Metazoa; phylum Arthropoda; class Insecta; order Hemiptera; family Cicadidae; genus Magicicada; species Magicicada septendecula. Next base: position 68,598,434 of record CM068367.1, read on the forward strand.
CAAAACGTTAAATATTGAAACTGTACCTTTCAATGTGAACTTCATTGTGGTCAACGTATATTGAAATAGAAAGATAACAAGATTTCATTACATTACAGACTTCATTCAGAGTTTTATTTTAAGCGCTGAATACTGATAAGTCCAACTTCTGAATAGGAAACAGATGTAGAAAAGATTGGCCTTACAAATTTATATTTGTAAGACATAAAATTAATGTCAGGCATAAATGATGTTTAACTACAGAAACACACATGATTATGTTATACATTTTTATATCACTTTTTCTATATTGTTCCAAATTGTGTACTAAGAAAAATAAAAAAATGAGTATATAAATATTACACGGCTACGTTAACATTGGATCTGGAGAGGGGAAGCGTAGCACCACTGATACTGCGAGTTGCGTTTGGATACATTATGTTTCCCTATGCTGGTTGACGTTTTTACAGTCCATAGCACAACTCATACGTAACTTGAAAATTTACCTGTCCAAAAATTACAGTAAGAACATAAGAATATTTAAAGTTTCTACTTTTTTTTTATTCTGTATCATTTGAAATGTCATACTGTGTAACATGAAACGCACAAATATTAGCCTATACATGTAGTACAAACCGATGCTCATGATATTCACAGCTGGGAAACACTTTCAAATGACAAACTTTTGAGTATGACTGTAGACTGCTCGGTAGTGTGAGATGCACTTACGCGTTTGTCTCTAAACTCCTATAGTTCACATTTTTGCCTCATTCTTTGTTAAATTTGTCTGGTAATAAGTGTAATAACAACTTGCCTTGTCTAATTTTTTGCCTTGTATAAGTCAGTGAGTTTCTTTCCAAGAATAGATTACATACCAAGTTAGTATATTCTGTTGGTACTGGATCTGTTAAAACGCCATGCCTCCTAATTACAGTAACCAACAGCACATTGTCTCTGCCGTATGTCTGAATTGACATTTAGCACAAACTGCATCAGTATTTATTTTTGTACTTCTTACTCATATCACGGCGTTGTATCTTTATCTGTATTAGTAAGCTTGATGTTTGTTAATAAGAATCTACATGTGTGAATTAGTTATGTGCTTTTGATAATTCTTGTAGTTACTGTAATGATATTGTGGTACCAGTAACATTGTTAAAGATTATGTTATAAATAATGTCTCAGTATACAGTGTTTAAAGACCGGACAATTAATTCTACCTGTTTTCAATGAATTGTATGTTTGACAGGTGACTGCATGGAGAGACCTGTGCACCATGTACACACAGCTTCTGGCTGTAACGACAGTGGACATACCGCCACGGTGCAGTGTTGCAATGTCCGAGTCACTGTTGTACTGTGCCGCAGTCATGCAAACAGTCGGTAGGCTGCATGCCCACTTGCAAACCATTCCTCAAATTTCTACGGCACTCGCTACACTCGCTTACACTGCCACAAAAACTAAACTCCATAACAAAATTCAAGATCTAAAATTTGCCAATCTACTTATTAATTTGTAAGTATCATTGTGTTAACATAATCGTTATCAAATTAATGCACTTTTGGTAGTGACTGTAGATTTTCTAATAAAATGGTTTTGTTATGTGACTGCTGGTAAGTTTTTAATTCTGTTGAGCTTCTAATTCTAACTCATCTCAAGACTCCTCTGTTTGATACCTGCTGAGAATGAGTATATTCACAAAAACATGTGTACGTGTACTAAAATAGGACTGACCCTTGTCTGGATCCGACTTAGCATAATTATTATATAGTAGGCAGAGTCAGTGATTCATATTTCCCTTTAAAATATTAATTTTCCCATTTGTGCTATGTAAAACATTCATTATCCCTTCTTGTTATTAATATGTGATAACCAGGGGCATAGCATCAGAGGACACATGTATGTTCAGTGTTCATAGTTAAAATCTAAATTATTTTATTTTTGTCTTATATGAATTTAAAATTTTTTATTTTGTACTAGCTGTACCCGGCCACGCGTTGCTGTGGCTCAGTCTGGTTAAATGGAAAAGAAAGAAAAGAGAAAGCACACCTTTCTAATATGTTTAATTTCACAATGCTTGTGGGTATACAATATTTTTTGTTGTTCCATTGTATGTGCAGATATAGAGATTGTCTGGTTTGCTGACTCTAGAACACGCAACATATAATTGTCCATGTGAGAAACAATCCGTGTCTAGATCTAAACCGCACAATTCTAAAGATTGGCTCTGAGCTTTGTTTATCGTGATTGCAAACGCCAATCGAATTGGGAATTGCAATCTCTTAAATTGAAATGGCATATCCATTGGAATCATAGGAATGCGAGGAATGAGGACTTCTTCACCTTTGAAAGGTCCTGTCAAGATTGTTGCTTCTACGACGTTGCTCATTAATTTTTTTACTGCAAGCTGCGTGCCGTTGCAAAGCTTTGGCTGGTTGATATTTTGCAACATGATAATTGGCACACCGATTTTCATTTGCAGTACGTGCGGTGGCATCCCTGGCAGATCGAGTGAATTCAAAAATTCTGTTGGATAATTAACCGCTTCATCTGCTTCCACAACAGTGTCGATGGACTTGTATGTGACTGCCTCGCTTTGAATGTTAGACTGAATAATATTATTAAGTTCGTAGACGTCTTTGTTCTTGGCGGCAAGAATAGCTCATTCACTCAGCCAATCGTGATTCTTATAATTGGTTTGAATATTGGGAAATACTTTTTTAACCAATTCTTCTTTTGACGTCACTAAATTGCAGAAGTTATGAGGCAATGAAATTCGTCCTGAGGTCAGATCAACTTCCTTTCCGTTCCCAATTTCCAGCAATTGATGTGAGACTATCTCAGCTGATCGATCGTTTTGCAGCTGGACACGCATATTTGTAGTTAATTTCAACGTCTTTACGTGTCACCACAAAGTAGAGTATTTCAGGCAAGCATTTATTTCGTCCGCTTGTGTTGATCGAGGAATTACAGGTAATGTTTGCCTAAAATCTCCTGCAAGCAATATTAATGCGTTCCCAAATGGTCTGATGTTTCCACGCAAATCTTGCAGTGATCGATCAAGAGCCTCAAGCGTTTTTTTATGTGCCATTGTGCATTCATCCCAAACAATAAGTTTGTATTTCTGAAATACTTTTCTCATGCCGGATGCTTTGGAAATGTTGCACGTGGGAGTTTCAATGAATTGCATGTTCAGTGGCAATTTCAAAGCGGAATGAGCAGTTCTTCCACCTGGTAGCAATGTCGCAGCTATTCCGGACGACGCAAGAGCTAAGGCTATGTCATTTTGGGATCGAATTGCTCCCAGAATCAATCTAATTAGGAACGTTTTACCAGTTCCTCCTGGCGCATCTAAGAAGAAGATTTCTCCAACCCCGTTATTGACAGTTTGCATTATTTGATCGTAAATGCCTTTTTGCTCAACCATTAGCTTAGGAATATTTGATTGCACATACGACAAAAGATCACCCGTGTTGTAATTTTGTTCACGACGCAATTCTACATCGAACGAAGCAGCAGCAGATCGATTCGGTGATGGCATTCCCAATTGATTGAGAACTTTGTTCGCGATTTCTAAGCACAAATCTTCAATCATTATCAACGCTTCGTAGTAGATTTCTGCTGTGAAATCCATGTTCATATTTGAATTTGCCTTGCGTATTCGACGGAAAATATCTTCAGCCATGTGCGATTTATATTTCTCCCATAACTCTGTTGGAGATGAAGGAGAGCAGGCGGTCAATATGATTGCAAACAGTGCATGAATTTGATTTGGATGTGATGTGTTGCATGCGTCATTAATGCATACATCCCATTGTCGGTCGTTCTCCAATAAATTCAGAGCTTGACATGCACTGCGGAAAGTGGCATGTGTAACGCCGTTGACAATTCTCAGTTGCTGGAAAGACGTTGGACGGGGCACATTTACCAACAGCATGCGAAGAAAGAAGCATTCATCTTGATTGGGATGCACGGTGTACAGTCTGGCTATCGTAGTTTCTTTGAATATGCCAGGTTGTCCGTCGACTCGCTCGCCTTGTTTGCGTCGTTCAAATGATTTTCTACTCGCATTCCATGTATAATACGTAGGCACTTCCGAATACAGCAGTGTTTTTGCAAATGCGTCATTTTGACATAACGTGAAGAAAGCAGTTAACGTTGTAGCCGGTGGATTCAGGGCTATTTGTTGCACATTTGCAGCTGTGAAATAACGCGTTGTCCATTTTCTAGATGTACTGCTAAGTGAACAACAGCTGGACTTCGTTCATGTATGGGAAATGAAAGAATTCACCATACAGCTTCATTGCTGCTTATGTATCTTCCAGCCTGATACTGTGCGATTTCATTGATATGTATGACCGCATTCCTATCACTTCTTTCTGGTTGCACGCCAAAAACTGCCATGTCGCTGCCTTTATTCACATATTTACAAATGTATTTGACCGATTTAGCGGAGTTACAGTATTCCACGTTTATGTGCGCTTTGTATGTTTTTGATAGTAAAGGTGAATATGGAACAACCCACAGGTTTGTAGCGGGTCAAATTTTGGGTGTGTTTTATTTTCAACAGTATGGGATAATTATATTTTTATTCATTTCATTTTCGGTCAGGAGCCTTATAAAATATGACGAAATGACTGTATTATTGTGCAACGTATTTGTCCGTATAACAGTCAGTGTAACAGAACAGTGAAACAAGGAAATAAGGCGCAGTTGTTGTTGAGGAATGCGGCAGAGCATTTGCACCTCCACCAAAATTCTAAGAACTCTGTAAGTGTGTGTCAACGCTCAAGCGCAACTACACCTGCACGCGCTCAAAGGACGCTCTAACAAAAAACCAAGATGGCCAGAGCGTAAAAAATATTCATCATCTTCTCTAAGACCTCACGGAAGTCGCCTTAAACTCCGCCTACCGTCGGTGACATCAGCGGAAACAAGTCCAATATCGGCCTCTGGACACACACACATACCAGTTATAATCCATGCATAAAATGGTTATGCCACCGCAATTAAGCACCAACGGCGACTAAAACATGATGGCCGTGACTGCTCATTTCCCGCGACTCAAGGAAACACATTGCGCAGTTCGTCTCTGACGGTGTCGGCACCGACACGCGAGCTCAATACGCTCGTGTAATCTCGTTATTTTTCAATAATGAAAGTAAAGCAGTTCTTTTAAAAGCATTGGTAGGATGGGAGGAGTGTAGAACACTAATATGTAAATTTGGAATTCCTTTTCGTCTTTTTCATAGACATCTTCAATCTACCGCGGGCTGGCCACGAGGTCACCGAAGTAAGCGTTATCGGTAGTGTTATAAAAATTATGTAGTCAATCTGGTAATGGGGGTTTGAAAACGGAATGTGAGTAGAGAGTGTGCAAAGCTGGGCTGTGTTTTTTGTTTATGTGTGTATAATTATGAAGTTGTAAAATTGTCCATTACAAGGTAAGCTATAGTCAGTAAGGTATAATAATTGCGTAACATGCCGCACAAAGATTTGTAATGTCAATAATTCAGGCGAATTAAAGAAAAATCTAATTTCTCTTCCACAAAATTGCGATTTAAAATTCTTTCAAAACCCTAGTTCGTTTTATGTGCTGTCATAGTTCGTCAAACGGAATGGGTGTACCTCCACTACACGATCCGGCCAGATCATTGATAAACGGTAAGTGTGAAGTTGAATTTGATTAAAATTTAAATAGTATTAAATAATAAAAGTTACAGGTTGTCTACTTCGATGTCACCGTTTTGCATTTGTATCGTTGCTGATTTACCGCCATCTTCTGCTGATCTTCTTCTGTATAAAGGATATCCATCGTTTCCTGTAACTGTGTTGGATACTAATGCTTGAGGATATCGCTTAGAGCATTTTCCGTCTATCATGCATGGTGAATTTGGATTCAGTGTACTGCAAGGTCCATGTATCATATTTTTCGTCACAACTTCATGCAAATCCTTATCGATGTCGGCATTGGGTATTTCAGCGCATATTACATCGTCGATTTCGTTTGAAGTGATTTTGTTATAGAGCCAGATTAGTATATGTGCGTGTGGCAATCCTCTCTTTTGCCATTTATCTGAGTACATCCAGCAGCGCACAGAACCAAACACTTCATGTTTTACCATGAAATACATCAGCAATTTCAGCTTCTGTCTGAAAACACGTGCTGTGATGTCATGCCTATCCATCGGCGATTGCCCAGGAAGTAAGAGCTGTTGTATATCGTCCCAAGCTGGATTGCATGTGAATGTAATGAATAGGTCTGGACGCCCGTAGTGACGAACATACGCAATTGCATCTTGAACGTACTCATGCATATGACGTGGACTGCCTGTATATGAAGATGGCAAAATTGTTAGTCTTCCAACGTTAGTTGTATTACCGTCATTTACAACTGCATCTTGCAAATGAACGTATTCTTCAGAGTGAAGCTTGGTCTGATTCAAACGGATGAATATCAAACGTTCTGTTTCGATTTTTGCATACATATCTACGATGTATTGGTGAAACAATTGACGGCATTTCAAAATGTGATTGTCTTCATTCTCTCGAATCATTAATCGGTATGAATAATAGTTCATTGCGCTGCATTTCTTATTTGTTTCTTCGCCACTGACTGGATTTATCATCTTAACGTTGAAGTGATATCCATCGGCACCATCCCAAAAAATGATTGGATATTGCAGGGCATCGTAGCATCGATGAGTTTCTGCAACTTTTGTCAATTGATCGTTTCTCCGATGAAGAACAATATCTCTAGGTTGGAATTGATCTCCGACTATAACAATTGCCACTTAACAATTGCCACTTCGTCTATAGTTGGAGCATTGAATCTTCGCACATGTTCTCCAGCAGGTGTTTTGTCAGCATGAATAACAATCTTGTGTGTATCAGATGGCATCATGTCAATTGCTGTTTTGAACAAACGCACTAAATTGTTTTTTTCGTGAAGAAGCTCTTGCAGTTGGGAAACGATGGACCTTTTTATGCCGGTAGAAATTCGGCAGCGTGCATTCAATTCATCATTGCCATCACCGATGAAATACATTTGTAGGAATTTATGTTGACCATCTGGGAACTGAAGCAGGGAGCCGGCTTTATGATAAATTTGTCCTTTTACTTTGAAAGTTGGCATGAATTGAGCTGTTACGATTTCTGCGCCGAACGACGTCATTTGGAAGCATGAGTTGTATTTCCTGATGTTAGATAGGAAATGCTTTGATTCGGCGGTATATCCGGCAAGCAAAGTTTTTAATGGCTCTGGCGGTTCTCCAAGTTGAGGCATTTTAATTTTTCTGGTGGCGCAACACATTCCTTTCGTTTCTCCATTAAATTTCAGAGCCTTGCAATGAGGACACACTTCAGTCATAGTGCCGATGAGAACATGCCGGCTCAAACTATAATCATCAGCTGGTTTGTACCGGAATGCAAGGCGATTGTAATCGCATGATTACTGAGGACGGAGTCGTGTTTGACGCTGATCTGCTGTTCTCGTTGACGTCTTTCAGCCACTCTCAGCCTGTCGCGTTCATTCTGTTGAGAACGAAGCAGATCTGAAGCTGCAGAACGCGATCGCCGTGCTCGCAACCATGCATCCTCACGTCTGGGTGCACGTCGCTCTGCTGCTTCCTCGGCACGTATTTGAACCATTCTTTTTCTGTTTCGCTCGTTCGCTGATGCCCGTTCTTCCTCAGTTTGATTTGCAATTACTCGTCGCACTGCTTCCGCTCCGCGAGTACGATGACCTAAGTTTGATCTTCTGCGAGGCATTATTTTGATGAACTAAAGCAGATCGATTGCACTGAAAAAGAAGAAAGAAAGTTATAACAAAAACATATAAAATTGCAAAACATTAAAAAGAAAAAAAAAAAATAATAAATACTAACGAAATATTTCAATTCAAACGCAGATCAATCGACACAGCTCAATTCCAACGCAATGAGAAATGAAATATTTCAATCCACTCAAACAAATCACTCCGAAGAGGTCAATTTCACGATATAATTTGAATTCAAATGAAAATCAATCGACACAGCTCAATTCCACCGCCAATTGCACTGAAAAATAAGAAAAACAGTTAAAAAAACGAAATGAAAAACAATGAAAAAATAAAAAAATAAACTATACTCACGAAATGAACGCTATGGTAAACGACACAGCTCAATTCAATCACAATGTCACACGAAATAATTAAACATCCTGTCAAGAAGCAGGCTGTCCGGCATGAGCAATGTTTAGTATTGCGTGTGTTGCTGTTACGTCCAACAGATGGCGCTGTTTTTCAAAAAAAGCATGAGTATTGCGTGTGTTGCTGTTACGTCCAACAGATGGCGCTCTTTTTTAAAAAAAAAGCATGTTTTTACCTGTCACAGGTGTGACATCTATATAATAGGTATATAAAAACACGCGCGTATTCGAATGCAACGTTGTGTCAAAATTTCAAAGCAATTGGTGAAGAACTTTCGGAGATTTAAGATTTTGAACAAACGAACATTTACATTTTTATTTATATAGATATTACATTATTAAAAAATTTCTTCTTAAAGTGTATGTTCTATTTTTATTTTTATCACTGTATATATACCTGACATATGTTTCATAGATTTAATCTGTATGTTCAGATATTTCAACATAAAATAAACAGTTTTTTTTTTAATTTTTTGATTGTTATAATATTTGTTTACATGATAAGCTGTTTTGAGATTACACTAAAAACTCGTTTATCCGAAAATCCGGTTTATCCGAAACAATTTTGAGTACATTTTAAAAATACACAAAAACATTTTCCTGTCCTTTCGTATTTGGAGCGACTAGACAAAACTTCCCCTGCAGAACTTCTAACAATGAAACGACTTTGAGGTCAAGCCAGCCAGCAAACGAGCTTCAAAGCTTAGGCAAAAAACTATGATTGATTACTGTACAAACAAGCAATATGACTGTTCCAGTACTGTAGAAACTATAATTTACAGTGCGGTGCCATTGTATAGTTTATTGTGTCATATTCACTGTAAGTAACTTTTAAATTATTATTACTAAATAAAGTTACTGTACTTACATATGTATTATTATTTAAATAGAAGTTTTGGTTTATCTGAAACAGGCGCGTACCCGTCAAATTCGGATAAACGACTTCTTAGTGTATATTGAAAATGTTAAACTGCTTATATTATAATAAATTTAATGTTTAAAATAAATCATCTTGTTTTGTTTTTATTTGGTTTTGTTTTGATATTAGTGAATTATTGTTATTGTTTTTGTATATATTGAGTTTTGCCCCAAATATTCATTTTGTGACTTGTTGTATGCTTTTTATTGATTTTAACATTTTGAATGTCTGGAACATTCATATAACATTTTGATGTTTCTTATTTAGACAGTGTGTAGCATGAGGGTCAGTTGAAAAGTTCACGGAGCGACAGTGGTAGAACTAAAGCCTTTTGTGTCCTGCAAGACATATATTTCGCGCGAACACCTGTTAATTTCCAGATATATCTCTCAATTTATTCACTTTTTACCAGCTGCTTGAAGTTTTCGTGTCACTCTTGTTTTTAAAATGCACAAAATCAAACATTGTGTTGTGATGAATTCTCTATTAAGAACGTTTTAGCGCCAATAGAAAATCAAAACGAAATTGTAAATGTGTTGGGAGATGCTGCATCTTCAGAAACAACGTGGGGCACAATCAAGTTTAAATGTGGTTGTACAAGCACTGTAGACGACCCCAGCAGTGGATGTTCACAAAGTGCAAAAAAAGACATTGCAAAAATTTCATAGGGTGTTGGGAGACTACAGATTGAGGAGTGGATGACTGTTATGTTAATTAATCTATTAAAAATATAAATACATAATTTTTATTACCACCTACCTGACAAATTGATCTGGGTCCAGAATTCTCGCACGAACGTAAGATGCAGTTATGGTTTAAAGGTTAGTAAAATCATTTGCGTAACTTATTTTTGAAGAGAATGAAAGCATTTTATTTTTTAACTTTTAGCAACTCTGTTAGATCTTTACTCCAAATTTAGAAAACATAAATATAGCATAATAATTTCTTGTTGTTATTCATTTCTTGACTACAAGTACTACTTTGACCTTACACTAGTATCTTACCTTAATTTAATGTACAGAACTCAGACTGCCCAGTCTGTCTTTTCACACACACACACACACACACACACACACACACACACACTATATTAAAACCTTACCCCTTATTTTTATTTACAAAAATCATTTTCGATATAACTGTTCAATACCGAGACTCCGGCCGGACACGTGTTTTGTTCACCGATTCAATGCCTAATTAACATGTCTATTGAACACTCCACTTCACTCGTTGTAAATTCGGAAAGTCCATTAATTCCTTGGGTCCCGGTCGGTATGAAAGCAGTATTATCTTGAGTTGTTCACATTTTATAAAGTTCAGCCGACCGGGCCCACGCGGCACTATCTGCGTCTGTAAGCGAACTGCTGGGGAAGCGTCTCTACGCCCACTGCCAACTAGATTGCGTCTCTCAAGGTGGAAAACAATGCCTGCTATTTAATTGTCACTGTTGTGTCCCATTCACCACACGTAGTTGTTTGTGTGTTTGCCGTGGATGATATTCGGTCAGCACTGGTTGACGTCACGAAAGAGGCTGGTCTTAGACTCACATCCGTCGTTTTGGTACCATGAAGCGAATAAAACTTTCGCCTCATAGCCATTTTGAGTTTACAAGTCCGCGTCGGTCTGCGCACCTGCTTGTTGGTGCGTTCGGGCGCGGATTGCACACAAACATAAAGTTCTTAGAAGTGACGCCTTGGTACATTCTTTTGTAACGATTGCACAACTGATATTGCGTACTGTTCCTTTGTTAGCAGTGCTTTTATTCAACACGTGGACTGGTTACAGATGGAAATCATATTTATGAATATTTTTTAATAACCCCAAAAATTTAATAAAATAAAAATCTCTCCAAATTTGTCACGTTACATGACGTTGCTGAAATCATAAGCATCTCCTATGAGCGTGTGGATCATACTTTAACTCAAGAACTTAGTGTGAAAAAGTGTTGTTCAAGATGGCTGCCACATCTGGAGTTGTTACATTTTTTGGGCATCCAGTGCAGGAGGGGGGGGGATCATCTTCAATGCTCAATGCTGTTAAAGTCAAGTGCCCACTTACAAACCGTTCGTTTTGGAGTTGCAGCATCTCCTGACACATTTACAATTTCGTTCTGAATTTCTGTTGGTGCTAAACAATTTTTAACAAAGAATCACAACACGATGTTTGATTTTGTCGGTTTTTCAAAACACGCATGACACGCAATTTTAAACAACTTCTAAACAATGAATAAATTGTTGATAGATAACCAATTTAACAGGAGTTCACATAAAATCCAAATCTTGCAGCACACAAAAAATTTTAGTTTTACTGCTAAGCTACATATGTCGCTCTGCGAACTTTTCAACTGACCCTCGTAAATAGGACTTGTAAATATTCAGCTTTAAAAGTTATTGTGTTGTTGAAGGCATCTAACGAGTAGCTTTCCTTCATCTGGCCTGCATAAAATTTATTTTAATCTGGACAATCTATTTTGTATGTTCTGTAACAGTACATAAAGACCCAATACTTTAATTATATGTAATCTGAGGTTATTTTTTCAATGTTTTATTGTATAATTGTCAAATACAGAATGGTTAGGTCCATTGTCCCTCTGAAAAAAGGAACAACGCAGATTCGGTGAGAGTAGCACAAAGCCAAGGTCACCGTTGGACGCGCAAGAGCCGGTTGAGGTAATGGCGGTGTTTAGGATGACTGACTATAAATATTCATTGTGATTGGTTCATAAAGCTGTTTCATCATAACAAAAGACAATGACGCATGAACCACAACGTCTGTAACTAGGCGTTGTCCCATCGAACAAAGCCTGATGACGTCAAATGTACGCACACAAACGAAAAATTTGCATATTCATCTGTCTCAGTTCAGCACAGCACACAAAAGAGTCCACAGCGATGTATCGCTGTCGACCCAGTTTTGATACAAAAGTTGTAAAATTTATTATTTAAAATTAAAGAAATGTGATAGTGAAGTTAGAAAACACTTAAGTAACAGTACACAGTAAAAACATTAATGTAGAGTCAGTGCAAGATGATTTAGAAACGATAACCATGAGGCGAACACCGGCCATACTCCTGGGGAACATCTGATACCAGCGAGGGAGCGACACTACCCAGTTTTCAGAGAAGTCAACCATTATCACTTTTATTTTCTAAATAATGAGCTCATTAAGTAATCCCATAAATTCTATAAAATGCATTTGTAATAACTAGAGTGAATGAGTGAGCGAGCGAACGAACGCATGGCCATGCTTCTGTATACAGCGGGCATTAGTTTGTGAAACCTATTATCATCTAATTAACTATAGTATTAGCGCTGCAGCCAGAGATAAGAATTATGAAAGAAATAATAACAAGATTCAAAATAACACATAATAACTACGATTGAATAAGTTTGGAGAAATGTAACCACCATTTTGTTTTAGTCATAATATGTGACGCCATTTTGGGCACCATTTAATATATGTTGATTTTATTTCGGAAATTAAAAACTAATAATTACACTCAATCGAAAAGTAGTTTTATCATTTCTATCACCTTTTTGAATCTAAATCTCGCTGAGAATGAACCCTGGCCCCTTAGAGAGAGATCAACAGTAAAAGAAATCAAGTACTCATACATACGCAAAATCGGTAAGTACATGTGTTTACCATATCATAGTAATATTTATATTTACATAAATATAAATGTTTGTGTGTAAAAGGCGTGTGTTAACAGTTCCATTTTGTTGCGAATGTTGTATTTACTTTTAGGTTTTATTTTATTAAAATTATATTATCTGTGTTATAAGATATTTTTTAAATTTGTATCGTAGTTAAAAGAGTTTTTAGTTATATTAGTTTTTAAATAGTACACTTAGTTTGAGTTGTACGTCAGTAATCAGTAAAGCTTATATATTGTGTGTTATTATTATTAATAGCTTTATTTTTAGGTGTAGGTTTATTATTTGATTAATGAAGTTTTATTTTATTTTTTAATTTGTTTGTAGTTTAATTTTGTATCCATTATTATTTATTTCTATTTTTGTGATATTGCTGTCTTTGACATTTAATGGTATTCTAACTATTCATTATATTAAGGACTTAATATATGCAATTATTTTGTGTTGTGGTGGATGGTTAGAATTGTTTGGGAATTATCAAATTAGTTTGAGAAGGGGTTTTATATATTGAGTACTGAAAAATTGTTTAGTTTCTGATTATAGTTAGGTCTAAGTAATTCAGTTTATTAGTAGATTCTTCTTCTAATGTGAATTTTATTTTGTTATGTAAATTGTAAAGGTAAAAGCTATAATAGTTTTACCAATTTTGTATAATTTTATTAAGAAAATTAATTTTGATATACTTGGTATATATTAATAGTGAGCAGGTTTCCTTTATCACAAGTTTCACTCCCTTATTGTTAAATGATTTGTATTGGATTGGTCTCAAATTAATTGTCATAGCTTATAGATTTACAGAAAAATTAAAAACTGAAGTTTAAACTAATATTAGGGTCTAAAAAGAAGAACAAAATTGGAAGGTATAATACGTACGCACACTGTATGAGGTGCTACCCAAAAGTTCGGGGAATTCGCGTATAAAATTAAAATTGCTTACCCTAATGCCTAGTTTCCACCGTCTCCTTTGAAATAGTCCCCACCCTTGGGCATGGATACACTGATCCCAGCGTTTTTTCCATGATTCCCTGCATCGCTGGAAGTCGGCGAGCGTAAGCATTCGAAGCACCTTCTGCGATTCGGCCTGGATGTCCCCAATTGTGTCAAAATGACGGTCTTTCAAGTGAAGCTTCATTTTGGGGAACAGGAAAAACTCGCACGGGGCGAGGTCAGGCGAATAGGGTGGATGGGAAATCACTACATTGTTTTTGGAAGCCAAAAAATGCTGAACAGCTAACAACGTGTGGGTGGGCGTGTTGTTGTGGTGGAGAACCCAGCTGTTGTTCATCCACTTTTCTGGACGTTTACGCCTAATGCTTTCACGTAGCCACTTCAAAACTTCACAGTAAAACTTCCCATTGACTGTTTGACCAGGGGGACAAATTCCTTGTAGATAATTCCTTTGGTGTCAAGAAAACAATCAACATGGACTTCACATTGCTACGAACTTGACGTGCTTTTTTGGCATTGGTGAATGTGGCGACTTCCACTGCGACGATTGCTGCTTAGTCTCAGGGTCATAACCGTAAACCCATGACTCATCACTGGTTATGACATTGGAGATGAAGTTGGGGTCATCTCTTGTTGCAATTTTCAATTTAGTGCAGACAGCCATGCGATGTTCTTTTTGGTCACTGCTCAACAGTCTCGGTACAAACTTTGCAGCAATGTGTCTCATGCCCAAAATGTCTAACAAGATGTGTTGCACAAACCTGTTCGACATTCCTACAATCTCGCAAACATCATGGATTGTTTGTCTGCAATCTGCAACAATTGCCTCTCGCACTTTCATAATGTTTCCCGGTGTTGTGCTTGTCGATGGTCCTCCTGAACACTCATCATCGTCAACAGACTGTCGTCCATCCTTAAAGCGTTTGTACCACAAAAAAGTTTTACTTTAACTCATAGCATTGTCACCAAATGCTTCCACAAGCATGCGATGGGTATCTGCAGCAGTTTTTTTTTTAAAGTTTTGAGCAAAATTTGATGCAGGTTCATTGCTCCGTAAAATCTGCCATTAATAAAATGACTACAACACTAAAACACAACGTTACAAAAACCCACAAAACTCAAGAACGCGGCCTCTCACCGTCACAGCTGTTGGAACACTAACTCACAAAGGGTACTATTCGCACACTGTAGCGGCAGCATGTCATACCACTAACGGTTTGTGCGTGGCATTCAAATTCCCCGAACTTTTGGGTAGCACCTCGTATTGCTTTTGCTATTCACCCATACTACTCCCACATACTGCACACTTCCTCCACAGTCATGTGGTAAGGTTACAGTGCATTTTGTTTCAACAATAAAATAAAATTCTTGACTAAACAGTGACTTGTGTGCACATGCATTATTGTGATCAATTTCTATTAATTATCCTTTCATAAAAAAAAAATTTTTTGTGTGAATACTTTCACACAAATGCAGTAAAACGCCCGTAAAGTACTGTTTATTATCAATTAGTAATAACAATTTGTGAAGTGGAATATCACAATCTTCACCTTAATAACATGATCTTCATCTCATTCACAACTGTGTTTGAGGCTTTTGTAACATTTGGAAACTGGTTTGTGCGAACTGGACTCATCAAAAGCCTTCTGCAACATTTTCCCAATGTTAGAGCAGTATATCTTGTTCTTTACACAAAATGTAATCAAAGTTCATTAATGTAAAAAATGTAAAAGTTTGTAGAATGTTAAAAAATCACCTAATACACCAAAGCACACCTTACTTATCATCATTGGCTTGGCAACCCCTTCAGAAGGGGCCCTTTATTGTGGTCCCTGGGCTTCTTCAGAAGATTTCACCATTCTTCTCTATTCATAGCCACTCTCCTCCAGTTTCTAATTTCAAGAGTACTGATGTCCTGACTCACTCTGTCCTTTTCTTCTGATTTTGTAACAGTACCATTTTCCGGGATAGGGCTGTCAACCCTAAGCCCAAGTCCCCAACGTGGAGGGCCAGGAACTTTGATTTTGTGCTGTTCTTCCCCTAGAGACTTGCCTTCACCTTGGCTAATGAGCGGTCTCTGCCTGGTCGTAGTAGGCTATCTAACTCAGCCCATGTGTGCAGCTGTTGGCCTACTTGAAGCTCTTCCCCCTCCACACTAGGTGCACATCCTGCTGCCAATGTACACAATTCCATGCCGTTGACCTACTGGTTTATCTGCCTTTAGAAACAGTTTCCCATTCCTAGGATAAGAGACCGCCTTGTACCTCTACCCGCTCATCCACCCTCCTAAGAGGGCACTTGGTAGAGGAGGACAGCTTATACCAGCTGACACTCGGTCTCCAGTGCCGCGTTCACCACCATAAGGTGCCCATCCCCTACCACATGGAGGTGCGGTTGGAAAATTTCCCTTCTTCAAGGTATGGGATCCAAAGGGTTTTGCCCATCCTCTCCAGTACTTTAGGGGATGCACACCTTACTCAGGTACCTGTCAAATCTAAACTACACATCCAATATGTCTGCAAACTTAGAGGAATATCACAGCCAGGGACAACATCACAAAAAGAAGTTTCTGAATCAGACAGTTCTAAAATACAAAATTCAAAAATCACAGTAACGTTTTGATCACACCTCAAATATATTGCCCTAACAAACATGTGTAAGTGCTCCAGTCAGTAGTATTTGCTTCTGCTTGTGATAAGGCTATTTACTCTGTTTTTCTTATTTATCCTCCTGTACATTTCTCACTGTTCATCATATCCATCTGTACAATTTTTAAATTTAAATAATTAAGGGTAAATTTAAATACAGTTAATTCGATATGAGCATTATTTATATGAATTTGAAAAGCTCATAGTCAAGTGGGTGCCAAAGAAATCCTGATATTTATTACTGAGTATCCATTGTTATTATCTTACTCAAGTCCCTGTTAGCCTTGTGCACTGTATTTGATTAATGTGCTTAGGGTTTGGATCAGTGGATTATTTACATGATGAAGAGTTGGTTTGTTAAAAGTTAAAATTTGTATGGAATATTCAAAAGTGAGTATTGCCACTACTGAAATTACAACCATTTTCAGTTGTAACAATGTATTTGTGATTGTTGACAATAAGTAAATGTGATGTTTCAGACATGCTCAGGTGTTGTCTGCACTGCAGTTGTGGTTGGTCGATGACCACTTGAACAGTGCTGTGGAGGCAGCGTTACCACTGTTAGACAACAACCCTGTACAACCAGTTAGGTTGCAGCACGCAGCGGCACATCTGCTGTCTGCTATTACTGCAGTCAAACGACCTGCTTCTGTATTTTATCAATTGCATCCTCTGTTTGGTATGTCGCTGAGTCACTTGCAACAAGAGGTTAGTTGTTAAACGTTAACTATAGATATTTGTATACAAAAATATTCCTATCTTCAAATAAATATACTGCAAGTAGGTTTACTTTCACCTGATGCACGTTTCATAGAAATTATTCAGTATCTTCAGAGGTTTTTTTGAATTGTAATTGAATGTTTTGCTTACAATATAGTTAACATAATTTTACTCGATTCAATTTTACTTCGATTCTATTTTTGATTGTTGTAATGTTTACGTAGTTAGCTATTTATTATATATTATATTATATTGTACTATATTATGTAGATAATAGTCTTTAGTATGTAGAGATATTACTAATTAACCACATAATAAAATACAAAACAAAATTGATTAAACTTCCACTTACCGTCAATCGGTGTTCTCGGGTCCAGGGTTGCGTCATACGAACGTTAGGATACAAGCGTAATTTTTAAGGTTGTGTGAATGATTTACACAATACATTTTTTATGAAGAGAAAAGATATTTTAATTTGTTAATTTGTTAAAATCATTGACAATTTCATCCAAAACGGTTATGCATGTTTATGCAGATTAATTTACATTTTTTTCAATTTCTTCACTCGGTCATCTGTTACAGGTTAACTTTTCTAAAATCTTACCTTACTGATCACACTTCATTATAAACACAGACAGAGCCCAGCCTGCAATTTTTCACACTCATACATACATGAAATTTATTTTTAAAAACCCCAAATCATTTTTAATACCCCATAACTTTTAAAAATTTGTCGTAACCTTCACCGCCGGCAACGTGGTTTTCCGCGCGCACTCGTTATTACTTTTTTAGATTTATTTTTTGGTGTCCGAAAGTTATATAAATATGTTCTCCACTTTTTAATCGACTGCAGTCACATGATTTTTTTTTTTACTATTATTTCACTTTTTTCTGGTACCATATGAAATGTTGTAAAGAGCCTACTTAGCTCGGTCCGGCGCCGGAACAATCAGTCAACGAACTGCGGGAACGAATGTAGTAGTTGCAGCTAACGTGATCTCATACTTTTGGTGGAAATCACTGCCTTGAGTTTCGTCGCAGTAGTTTCGTCCCATGCAATCCATGTAGTTGTTGGGGTGACGACAGTATACGATCTCAGTGAGGCACTGGCTAACGTCACGAGATGGGCGGATCTTAAGTTTTCATATCCGGCCTCATGGTAAAGGAACCTGCATAAAATTGGATTCCTGACATCTTGGTTTTTTGGACGGTAGCGTCACCCCGAGCGTATACTTGTGTCGCGCGTACAGGCGCATGGTCACATTCTCGCATAGTTCTTGGAAACTTGAGGTGGCTACATACCTCAACTGATTGCACAATGCTATATTGCGTTGCTGCTTCGTTACAACACCGTTCCATACCCGTGTTCTGGTCACCGTTGAGAAATAAAATTTACAAATCTTTTATAAAACCCAAATATGAAATAAATAAAAATACCCATATTTTTGGACCGTTACAATGTAGAATTAATGTGATACCAGAAACAATAAAAAAGGATAGTTTTATTAAAAATATCTATTATTCACTATTAACAAACAACAGTATACAAAAAGTATTTCAATGGAATCTTTGGGGATACAACGGAGCCAAAGAATAAGGGTTGTAGGGTTGTATCTTATAAACAGAGCTATATGTTATGACAATACTCATTAGACTGTAACAGCATGAATTAACTGCTGACAAAGTGAGGACATGTCAGATATCTGATTCTGTGTCTAGTGAATTTTGGTGAGTAAATGTTAGCGACTCTAGGATTTGGTTCATTATTATCATGAACTGTAAATGATGTGACTTTGTGAAGAAGAATTGTTGGATAAATGAAATAAAAGTGATTAATAAAACTCATGGTTTGTTTCTACTGTAAATTTTCTTCCATCAGTCTATCTAGGCAACAGTATGCTTTACCAAATAAACATAATTAAATATTCTGTTTTAAGTAGAATCTGTGTAGCATGTGCACAATGGTCAGTGCACTTTCTCTGAAAGGAGGGCATTGTAGTTTTGGATCCTTCGTAGATTGATTTTTGCAAAGATTAACTGACCACATCATGTGTAAGGAAGTTGAAAGTAGTCTAGCTGTCGAGCTAGCCACACTCTCTGTTTTGTATATCGTATATAGCTTAAGTAGGAGTATAAAAGTGGTTATTTCAGCTAATTACATTATAATTATGTGTTATATAATTATAAAATTACTTTGAAACTAGTATTTTATTATTAAACACAAGGGACTACGAAAATTTGTGTGTGTGTAATTTGTTTATTACTTGTACAGGCTCGAATGGTTGTTCAGTGTGCTCTGTGCCGGTGCATTCTCTCATGGAATATGGGCTTGGACAACGAGGTGCAAAGTTTAGAATTGCTGTGTTGCTTGGTGCGGTCCATGATGCCATCAAGTGTGCAAGATCTCAAGCAGTTGACGGATCTTCTTCTCCACTGTAAACCAGAAAATCGCAGTGCTAAAAAAATGCTTTATTCTGTTCTTCAGGTATTTAAAGTATTGCATTGTGAATTTAATTTGTTTTTCTTGGTACAGTTATTTTTCTTGATGTATTGTTAATTGTTAACGTTATTTAATGATATGCTAGTCAAGATGTATTGACACTTATAAATGGGTAACAATTTATTGTCAGCATCATTTAGTTGTCTTTGTTGAAGTAATTGTGTTTGGATTTAATTTAAAAACTTTATTTTATAGCTGTTGTTAGAAAGACGGGGTGATATTTTATAGGTTTAATAGCAAATGAAAGGTGTTTGCCAACACTCAGCTATCAGTGTAATGGTGTATGTGGTTTTGTATTGGACATCCCTTAAAATATTTTGTATTTGGGTTGGGTCTGACAGTTTATGAATACATCCTTAAACCTAAAGTTTGGATGGCATGTGAACATTAACAGAAGGTTTAGGTCAGACAATTACCATCGTTTTAATTTATCACACTTTGTTTCAACCACTAACAATCTGTGGTCATCTTCAGGTGTAAGTTGGCATAGTAAATTAAATACAAACTTAAGCCTAGCTGAGATTTGTTCACTAATAAGCGTGAACAGGACACTCATTACACAAAATGTGGGTCATTAACTTTGTAGTACCATGCTGAGGCCATATGTTCTAATGGTGAGTATTATAAAAAGAAATTGATAATATTGTTAGCGACTTTTGAAGAAGGTCTATAGACAGAGATTTATTAACGACACTTTAGCTATGGGAAAGGTTGCTCATGAAAAAAACAAGGGTGTGAAGGGTAGGTTAGTTACTCCATGTGTTCAGAGAACTTCGGAAACAATATTGGAGGATCACAAAGAAACGTGAACTGTGGACTGCCTTTTACTCCCTTATCACTACAGGGAAAGTTCTGTGTAATACCACGCCCAAACTACCTAAATTAGAGTGTAAAATTTTCATATACAGCCTCCCATATGAATGTGGATTATGGTATTTTGGCAAAAATTCAAGGCCTCTGGAAGTACGCCTGGCAGAACATAGAAAAAAACATTAAAGAAAGGAAGATTAACATATCTAAATTAGCTGAACACGTATGGGGTGAGCAACATAAAATCCTGTGGGATCGAGTTGATAGCATTGGGGAGAAAACTAATATTTGTAAACATAAAGTCATAAAGGCAACTTTTATGGATGTAAATGATAATTATAAATATATCAATCAGCCTAATAAAGATATATCTAAGATCTGGATTAAGAATATAAAACAAAGTATAATATAATATAAAAAGCATTAGCTGTGGGTAGGCCCAGGAGCTCAGTTTTATAATTAAATGGGGCGTTTCTTGTCTTTGACGCTGTTAATTGTGTAAACTTTATGTCAGTGTGGTGGTGCAACTTTGTAGGTGGTGATAGTTCAAGCCTATTTATTTTTTTGACAGTTCACACTTGTTAGAGAACAAATCTGAGGTAGGCTTAAGTTTTTATTTAATTTACTAGGTTAACTTACACCTGAAGATTACCACAGATTGTTTAGTGGTCAAAATGTGTGATAAATTATAACGATGGTAATAATTATACCGTTTCTCCATCCTAACCCTTCTCTTAACATGTGAATCCAGTTTAGGAACATATTCCATAAATATAGAACATGAATTACTTGTCATTGGTAACGTGAGATGAATAAAACATGTAACTTACAAGGTCAGTGTTATGCAATTTTTAGAAAACTTATGTATGGGCAAACATAAAACATGAAACCATTTGATACTTGAACAGATACAATTCATTACAAAACAGAACAATTTTTAAAGTATTAGATAACTGTGGAAACATCTTAAAACAAATATACCTGCCGGATACTTTCACTAGTATACAACACTCAATCCCAGTAGTAAAAACCAACACATGCACTTAATTTACTAAATGACGAATACTGTGGTTGACAAAAGATATAACCAAGTAATATGTGAAACATGTAAATGTTGTAAACTTACCCACGCTTTACAAACATACCCACCTTTATAATACTTACTTCCGCGATCTTCTTTACGCACTTACCTTAGACTCCACCAGAAAATTACAGGACCACCAATATATTTTGAAGTTGGAATATATAAACTATAACACTCTTCCCATTAAAAAACACTTGAATAATTTAGATAATCTTAGTTCCCTTGACTCAGAAGTTCTCACAGGCTTGTTTAGGCGAGTTTTTAACGCAGAAAATAGGTTAGGTTTCGGCACAGTAACTACACTGAACACATTGTTATGGTTATAGTGAACTCTGAATTTATTTGCAGTTAGTAATTCAAAGATTGCTAACCATATTCATCTTTTGGATAACAAATCACTCACTAGTGAACACTCATTATAATTATTTAAACAAAACTAGAATTGATGTATTATAATAAGGCAAACCAGTACTTCGCATTCACTCTCTCCCTCTCACTCTCTTAAAACCCCACTTAAATTTGAGATCTCATTATTATTTCTGAATGAAGTATTTTAATTATAGACAAATAGTTATTAAATGTTGGCCAGTCGATCTAGTTTTACTAGTACTTAGCTGTTGATGCTATTCCAAATGTTACGCCATTACTCGTTCAGTTCACTTTTTGCTCCAACACTCAAAAACTGTTCCACACTGTTAATTAAATTTTCCAATTGCATTTTCTTCTTGATAAGAGTTATTTATAACTGTTTTCATATTCACAACGTTTGTAGGCCTACACTTAATTTGTCCGCGGACTCGGTTCAACACAACCGTACGGCTTTTGACGTGTTTGTCGACTGGGGCGAATTGTGACTGGCAATCGCATACTATCCGGGCTAGTCACATGGTTCCCCTTGATGCCTGCTTCCTCGCTTGTCTGGACACATCGAAGAGTCTGGAATCTTGTAGAAGCCCGAACTGCGTTTCGATATTGGAAAACACGTGTTCCGCTCATGGTACCATCGTGACATCAGACTCATCACAAAAATTCCTTGCCTTATAAGGTTCGGTTTATTTAGTTTGAGACGGCAATGCCTACATCATACTCGCTTAGTCATACCATTCAGATTTCTAAATACTTATTTTACCAAGGGTTACATAGATCGTGAATTATTGCATAATATTAAAAATGATCCTGCCCTTTTTGTCTCGTTACAATACCCCCCCCCCAATGAGAGGTTTTATGCCGAAGCATAAAAACTCATTGACTAAACCTAAGAGGATCAGCTCGGATGTGACGCTATGACCCTCCCTTATTATCTTATTAAAATCATGGGTTTGTTGTAACGCCCGGGGCTGGGGCCTCACAAAGTGAAAGCTCCAGTCGTGTGGACAGGATAGCTGTGGGAATGGCTCGTTATTAAATAAGGCATTTACTTAGATTAATAATATTTCTTTAATTCATTAGAGTAACTATGTTCGTTAACAAGTTTTATCTTGATGAACAAATGACAATACAAATGAACAAAATAACAATAATTGAAGCGACATACTCTCAATACAATAATTCTATTGAGTGTTTTCATTAAGACATAATATTATATATAAAACAAAAAACATTCTTTATATACTGACTATTCTTTATTAAAACATTATAAAAGCTTTACTAACTATATTTCTGAATTTGGTGTATATATATATATATATATATATATATATATTGTAATACAACGAATAGATGAGTATAGATGTGTATTTAATTGTATATTAAGTCACACGTTGTAATACTATGAGTTGATGTGTAAAGATGTTTTAATTATGGGTTTATAATTATTATTATTGATTTACGGTGTCTCAAAAAGGTTTAGAAAGCTGAAAAAAAATGTTCAAATTCTCTTCTCGAAGCACTGGTTAGTTTAGCTGTCACTTACCACTTACTTACTGGTGTCAACCTTCCGAAGTAAGATTCCTTCTTCCTGTGATACACTAAAAATAACATAACATAGTTCATGCAACATTTATCACTGGTGTGTATGTGGATATAAAGTAAATAAAGTTGTTTGCATTTGATTCTGTTTTGAAATTATTCAAATCTTGGCCGCTTGTTCGCCGTACTGCCACTTTGTAAAATAAATGCTCTGTTATTGTTGTTATTATAATCTACTTTGAAATGACGGACTGACTCGATTATAAGTAAAATGGTAGTTTATTAACAATAATTAAATTTCATTTAAAACCTTTTAAAACATTTCATATAACATCAAAAACAATTTAACTCGTTACAGAGATTCTTAAAGCTCAGGGCTTGTAACACTGATTCTTTATATCGTACTATTCTAACCTGATTTGGTTAGAGTTTTATTTATAATTACCAAAAATCGTGAATTCTTTTAGAATACAAGATACTTGCTACAAAAATGCTCAAATGTGACAATAACATATTATGGAGAGTGATTACAAAATTAGAAAAAAGTTTAATTATAACATTGGAAACTATCGTATCAGGCACGCCTGCTTTCAACTTTGCAGGTTATGGTATAGTATGTGCGATATGATTAAAATTGTTGTGTATCGGAATTAAATTCCTTTAATGGTTATAAAGAATAAAATATAATGATTAATTTATCATCTCAGTGCAATTAAGAATATTTAGGCTTACACTGCATTATCTGTGTACCTTTTAATAACAGGTAGGTTAGAGTGACAATTCCTCTAGGTTAATTATTAAAAACAGGGTGTCCACATTCTGGAAAGTCAGGGAGAGTCAGGGAAAGCCAGGGAAAAAAAAGTTGGTCAGGGAAATAAACAAAAAATCTGGAAAGTCAGGGAAATCTTCCCCGATGACAGACTTGAGGATAATTTTTTACTCTAGTCTGCCACAACCCGTGAAAAATCTGAAAAGTCAGGGAAATCTTCCCTGATGATGGATTTGAGGGGAATTTTGAATGCTCTAGTCTGCCGTAACCCAGACTATTGTAGCATTTTTTCCAGGTATTTTTCACAAGAAGTGCACAACAATTATATATTTTTTGTTGTGCCCTTGTGTCCTTTTTTCAACCGATTTAGCTAATTCTTTTTCTATTTTAAGTTTTTTTAGGCTGCTGACTTAAACTCATTACAATGGCTAACAAGAAATGTTTGTTTAATAAACTTTGGCTGGACAGTAAAGTGTTTCCGGAATTTAGTGGTTGGTTGGACTTGGTGGTTAGTGATGCAAATTCGGCTTATTGTCAAGTGTGTCTCAAATCTTTTAAACTAAGCAATATGGGGAAACAAGCAATTGTTTCTCATGCTAAGGGACCAACTCATATAAAAAACATGAGAGCAAAGGCTTCCCAGCCGCCAATTTCTTTTTTTACTACTCCATCTCCATTAAAAGATGTGCAGCCAATACCTTCAACTTCAGCTACAAAAGAATTATTAGTAGTGCCAGGAACAAGTCAAACAAGTTTAAAGAGTTTCAGTGTGAATGAAGATGATGTTACGTCAGCTGAAGCATTATGGGCTCTCCACGTCATCACTGGGAAAATGTCTCTCAACTCTTGTGATGAAACCTCTCCTTACCTTTAGGAAATATTTTGCAAATCTCAATGGACGGGCCGAATGTTAACCTCAGTTTTATGAAAAAACTCGAGAGCCATTTGCAAGTCTTAAATCCAGAGGGAAAGTCCCTTCTTGATATTGGCATATGCAGTTTGCATACAGTTAATGGAGCCCTGAAGACTGGGATCTCCAAAACTGGTTGGGAACTTTTTCACTTTTTTAGATCTCTCTACAGTCTTTTCAAAGATAGCCCAGCTCGGCGAGCAAAATACTCAGATATTACAACCATCACCTCTTTCCCTTTTAAGTTCACAGCAGTAAGATGGCTGGAAAATGGTCGCTGTGTAGATCAAGCTCTCAAAATATTTGATCATGTCGATAAATTTGTAAAAGAATACAACGAAAAAGACAACAAAAACCTGCAATACCTTAGAGAAGCTATGAAAAATCCATTTTTAAGGCAAAACTAAGTGCTTTCAGAAGCATATTGTCAGACGTTGAGCCGTTCCTGAGAAGGTTCCAAAGTCAGAAGCCTATGGTCCCTTATCTCTTTACTTCACTTGAACAACTTATGAAAAACCTAATGATGAGATTTGTAAAATATGAAAAAATAGCTGAAGCAAGTACTACTCAAAAATTAATGAACTTGGACTTGCAAGACAGTGCCAATCTGGTTTCAGTAGAAAAGGTGGACGTTGGTTATGCTGCAGAAAGCTTAATGAAACAAATTAAATACTCAGAAAAAGAGAAACTTGTTTTTAAAAATGAGTTCAAAAATCTCCTTACCACCATGATAGAAAAACTCAAGAGAGAAAAGTCCTTTGAAATCACATTTAGCACGAGGTCTCACTGCCTTAGACCCTAAAATGATAATGCTCAAACCCAGTTTGGCAATAAAAAGGATTGATGTTGTTCTAGAAAACCCGCACAGGCATAGAAGAATATGTGATAAAAGTGCTGAAAAGGCCAAACGACAGTTTTCTTTGCTAACTGAAGAAGCTAACGATTTCATTTCCAAAACATCTGATGACATGGGTTTGGACGAATTTTACTATGGCCTTTTAGGAGAAGATAAGAAATATGAAGATCTCTGGTCTGTAATGAAGCTGTGTTTCATTTTATCCCATGGTAATGCATCAGTTGAATCTGGCTTTTCTGTCAATAAGCATTTACTAGTTGAAAATCTTCTAGATGAATCCCTTGTGTCCCAAAGAGTTATTTGTGATAGCATAAAGCATCTAGGTGGTTTGAGGAATGTGACTATCAACAGAAGTATGCTTACCTCGGTCAGATCTTCAAGAAGAAGATATCAATCATATTTGGAAAAGAAAAAAGAAATGCAGTCAGAAGAGGAAAAAAAGAAAATAGAGAAAAGGAAAATTGAATTACAGTTGAAAGAGTTGGAAGAAAAAAGAAAAAAGTTGAAACTTAAAAGAGAAATGGAGGATGTAGAAATTGGGGAAAAGAAAAAACTGCTGGAGAACATGAAGAGATCACACTAGTAAATTTTGAAGGAGTGCATATTTTTCTTTTTCATTCTCATCCTGTCGGACTGGTTCCTTTTCAATTTTGAAAGCTATAGCTGATTATTATAATTATTTGTTACCATGTAAGTTGTTCTATTAATTAGTCCATTTTATCTTGTTCATATATTATTTTATTAAGTTCTAGTGAAAATACTCTCATTCTTACGTTACCTAAGGTAATAATGGAAATATTTATTTTTAAAATTCCATCAATGTATTTGTATTTTTCAATAAATAAATAATAAAAAATAAATAAAATAAAAGAGGAAGAAAAAAGAAAGTGGAGAGAGAATTAGGCCAGCTATGGGGAAGGTGGAGGCTGGGTTTTCTTTTTTCTTCCTTGTAAAATATAATGCTCAAAGAATTAACGTACTATGCATTTTAGTGAGTCAGGGAAATTTCTGTAAGTAGGTCAGGGAAAGTCAGGGAAAATTAAAACAGAATTTCTGTGGACACCCTGTAAAAATATTTAAATTGACTTCATTAAAATCTTATAATTACACATAATATTCATTAATGATACATTTATTATTCATTAACCTTATTGACAGTTCTCAATTATTGTTGATAATCGAATTGTCTTTCGTTATAGTTATAGTCAAATCAGCATCTATTTATGTTTACATCAGTATTGGTTAAGTAATAATTTAATTTGCACTCTTTTTTTAAAATTAATAATATTTTATATAATAAATAAAACTGAGAACTTTTGTTCAATAATTTGTTAATTAATAATCATTATTGAGGTTAGTCACGTATAAATGTACTTGACTAACGTGATATCAACACAAAAATTTATTATTTGATAATCATTTAAAATTCATTAAAATGTCGCTAATTCTAAATACTCCCTTATTATTTCACTCATCATTGCCGATATTATACACTGGCAATGGTATGTTTCACTATTTCATATCGCTGGTTACACTTCACACGTTTAAGGTTATTAACACATAAGTTAGGTTAGATGCAATTGTTTACTAACTGGGGGGAACGCGCACATTTTGAAAAAAAATCCTCTCGTTGAAGAGACGTTCTGTCGGTGTTGATGATCAGTTTCTTAATAATGCTCTCCTTCGCTGCCTCAATCGGCGTCTGCTGAAATCAGCGTTTCTTATTGGCTGGAAATCGATTAATCTCGTACCCAAATGTCATAATATACAAAAGTGATGCTATCAATTCTTTTGGAATTTATTGAAAAATTATGATTGTTTATAACTTTGTTAATACATCTCTGATTTGGAAACTAAGGGTATCACGTTATTTCGGATGCTCTGCTCTTTATTTTGAGTCCACTCAAGCACTAATTCCGTCCATGATTAACCTATTTACCCTTCCGTCGATGCACTTTTTGTGGTTCTTATTTAAATATAACTTTTTTCCACTTTATAGTATCACATGATACTTATATCACTCACTGTTAATAGTTAAAGTCATTATATCTTATCAACTATTCCTTAAATACTAAATATTTACAATATTTCATAATGCATTTTCAGGCGAGTAGGCCTTAAATGTCCTTGCATTATTTCTTATCAGTTCCAACATATATATTATTCTAACACAATTCTTTTGTCCTTGGTTTGTACATCAAATGATACTACACCTTTTGTGCAGCTTTGTATTTATTAATATAGCTTTGTTTATTTATATTGAATGGTTTTATTACACCATGTTATGTGTCCTGTCACATTGACACTCTTATTTTATTATTAGTTTTGTATTAGGGATGTATTTTCATCCATTAACTTGTCTTTAGACTTTGTCTATAGCTTATCTTGGGTATCTAATATTCCCTGCTATGCTACTTATTCACAATTTTCTGTTGGATTGTTATTTACATCTAGTTCCATCTGACATGTATTATTGTTTATTATTATTATTACATCAATTCATGTATTTAATGTTTGTTAATGGTTCTTAAAGAGGTATTGAGTATTCTTGTAACTATTGTTATGCTATTTTCCTCTTCCTGATTAGTTTTAACTGAGTTTTTATGTAATTCTGTCAGTCACCCTGTGGTTTGGTAATTTGGCTATGATTTGTTTAAACAATATAAGGTATATATTTGTGTTCCTTAGTTCATACTGGGTTTATTCTGTTTATTATTTATTCTAGTTTGGTTGTTGTATAATGTAAATACTTTTGTCAGTGTTTTTCTAATAGTTATTTATGATTCTGTGTTGCAGATTCTGTTCAGTTGAGGTTATGTGTATACTATTGAATGACAACAATGCTTATATGTATTAGTGTAGTTTCTTGCTTATTTCCATATATATGTACTATGATTATTATTACTATTATCTAGTACAATAGTTTTCTTTATTTTACTTCTATTATATACAATTTGTTCACATATTGTTATCTGATTCTAACTGGTTATTGACATACATATTGGGTGTTTACACTTGGTTTTGGTTGCTTGTTTTTTCATCTAATACATGCTGTCTTATTTCTTATATACTACGAATTACATTCTGTATTGACTTTACTTTTCACTCTCCTGATATTTAAATGTATGATTTTGTAAATACTCTATATTTAATGTCAGTCATGGTATTTAGTGGTAAATAGTTCCATTTATTTTCATAATTGAGCAGTTATTTTTTGTACTGAATTTCAGTTTACTTGTGATATTTATAATGTTTTACTTTATTATACGTTTTGTCTCATTAATAATACACTTATTGTCTGTGTTGTTTATTTGAGATTGTTGCATATCTTGAGACTTTACTCATTTATTATTATTAATTAAAATATTTAAATCGAGTCCCTGTTCTTGGGCGTCATTGAGAATTTACTCACTTTTAAACACTTAATGTCATTAAATAACATGTACAAAATTACAATTTCCTTACCTGTTTTCGGGCCAGAGTCTTCACGTGAACCTATAAGTGATTTAGGGTTACACTATTAAGAAACTCAATTCTGATTCTATTTGTTCATCAAATTAATTTTTTATTCAACATTCTGTGCATTACTTTTGAACTTGCTTGTTTACTATTTACTGTTCAAACCATATTACTTTTCTCTTTACAGATAAGAATAAAACAAAACTTTTACAAAGGTTTTGTAAAATATATAAAAACACTTGGTAAGTTTCACAAATTTTTTAATTAACTCTGACAGCTGTTTCGACTAACTTAAGCCATTGTCAAAGAGCGAGTGAATGAAATTACTGAACACAGGATGTTAGAGTAGTGTAGGTGGTAAACATCTGTTTAGGGCGTATCTGGAACATCTGTGTTGTGATGGCGAGGGGTGGGGAGTGTGTGCATGAGACAAGGGAAGGTCTGGTGTCTTTTAAAAACTAAATACAATCATGAATGCAAAATATAAAATTAACTGAACTAAATATAAACTGAATGCAAAATTTAAAATAATGATGAACATTCAAAATAATATAAAATAAACTAAACTAAATAACAGATTTTAATAAAGGGGATACACAAAATTCAGTCTGTTCATTGGCTAATTTTTTTTTTTTTTTTCCTACCTTTTTGTATGTTGTGGAGTAGTGTTATGTTTTTTGTGTCTATAAAGTGATTGTGTTGTAAGCAATGATCTGCAAAACCTGTATTAGATGTATTGGTTAAAATCGCCTTCTTATGTTCAGAAATGCGATGTTTCAGAGCACGGCCACATTGTCCGATATAAATAGCATCGCATTCTGCACAGTGTATTTCATAAACTCCATTTTTCTCCAGTGTATTAGATCTTTCTTTATTATTGACTAGTAGTGAAAAAAGATTACGTTTGTTTACTGATACCATGTTAAGACCATGGTTTTTTAACCTATTATTAATCTTATCTGTTATACACGAATGTAATTTGTTAAGTGAAATTTTTTGTTACCCTGATCTGGCTCTATGGAATAAAATTCTTTTAAAGTAATTTTCTTCTGTTTTTTTAAAATTAAAGAATTAATTATTCTTTCATCATAACCGTTATTTTGTGCTATGGCTTTTATAATATCTACCTCTTTATTGAAATTTTCTTTGGATAAAGGAACTATAAGGAGACGATTAACCATTGGATGAAAACTGCTTAATTTTATGTGCCATGATGTTAGTGATTGTTTATGTATAACGGTATCTGTAAAAGTAGGTTTTCTATATATCTGAAAACTAAGATTATTTTGTGATCTAGTAATGGTAAGATCCAAAAAATTTAAACTTTTCATATTTTCTGTTTCAAGTGTAAATTGCACGCTACTATAAAAGGAATTAATATAATCTAAGAACATATGGAGCTGTCTATCTGTTCCCGTCCAGATACAAAATATATCATCAACATACCTTGCCCAATGAAAAACATATTTTATGTTGGGGTTATCAGATGTAAAAATGTTTTCTTCCAAAAATGTCATAAAGATTTCACTTAATAAAGGTGATAAAGGAGAGCCCATAGGTAAGCCATTAAATTGTTTATAGATTTTATATTAAACTGAAAATAATTTTGTCCTATGCAAATATCTAAGGCCGAGAATAATTCTTTTTTCTGATCACTATTTAAGGTTAAAGTATTTTGTATATGTGAGGAACAGATAGACAACAGAACATCTACAGGTATAGACGGAAATAAATTCTTAACATCAAATGAAACTAATTTTGCATTCAGTGGTAAATGTACATTTTTTATATTATTAACTAATTGTAAAGTGTTTTTAATAGCATACTTTGGGTTAAAGTTAATATATTTTGGCAATAATTCATTAAGTTTTTTACAGACTTTATATGCAGGTGCAGTTACATATGAAACAACTGGGCGCATGGGACAATTAGGTTTATGTATTTTTGGTAAACTATACAAAACAGGAGCTTTTGGGTTCATCATAGTTAGCATGAAACTTTTTGTGTCTGAAAATATATTAGGGCAATTTTTAATAAGTGATTTTATTTGTTTTTGAAACTTATTAGTGGGACCATTTAATATCTTGAAATTGTCATTCCTGAAGAGAAGTTCTGTCTTTTCAATATATTCGCTCCTATTTATTATTGTAATTGTATTGCCTTTATCAGCTTTGCAAACCACTAAACTATTTGAATTAATTTTTTGTTTTAAACTGTTAACTATGTACTTATCTGAATCTTTTAGACTGTACTTATTCTTATTACTTTTTGATATAATGTTTGCACAGGAAACTAATTCATTATTTCTTATATCTGGGTTATCTACATTACTAAGTGCTATTTCTGTATTTACACATAACATTTCCATGTCTCTTTTGTACCGTATGTTTGGACAATATTTCAAACCTTTATTTAACAGATTTAGTTCTTTCTGAGTAAAGTTTATATTTGAGAAATTTTCCACTCTGTTATAAAATTTATTTACTGGTGATGACATAGTAGTTACTCTCTTACTACTTAGCTTAGTTGTGATAAGTTTTAGTAATTTTGTTTTTTGTACTAAATATTGTTTATGAGCATGATAACTTACTTGTTCTCTGATCATATTATCAATAAGGTCAAATTCCACTGCACTGTATCTATAAGTTAATTCACAATGTATTAGTTTTTGGTGTAAAGACAAATTATTTCTTCTTTACACCAAAAACTAATACATTGTGAATTAACTTATAGATATAGTGCAGTGGAATTTGACCTTATTGATAATATGATCAGAGAACAAGTAAGTTATCATGCTCATAAACAATATTTAGTACAAAAAACAAAATTACTAAAACTTATCACAACTAAGCTAAGTAGTAAGAGAGTAACTACTATGTCATCACCAGTAAATAAATTTTATAACAGAGTGGAAAATTTCTCAAATATAAACTTTACTCAGAAAGAACTAAATCTGTTAAATAAAGGTTTGAAATATTGTCCAAACATACGGTACAAAAGAGACATGGAAATGTTATGGTAAATACAGAAATAGCACTTAGTAATGTAGATAACCCAGATATAAGAAATAATGAATTAGTTTCCTGTGCAAACATTATATCAAAAAGTAATAAGAATAAGTACAGTCTAAAAGATTCAGATAAGTACATAGTTAACAGTTTAAAACAAAAAATTAATTCAAATAGTTTAGTGGTTTGCAAAGCTGATAAAGGCAATACAATTACAATAATAAATAGGAGCGAATATATTGAAAAGACAGAACTTCTCTTCAGGAATGACAATTTCAAGATATTAAATGGTCCCACTAATAAGTTTCAAAAACAAATAAAATCACTTATTAAAAATTGCCCTAATATATTTTCAGACACAAAAAGTTTCATGCTAACTATGATGAACCCAAAAGCTCCTGTTTTGTATAGTTTACCAAAAATACATAAACCTAATTGTCCCATGCGCCCAGTTGTTTCATATGTAACTGCACCTGCATATAAAGTCTGTAAAAAACTTAATGAATTATTGCCAAAATATATTAACTTTAACCCAAAGTATGCTATTAAAAACACTTTACAATTAGTTAATAATATAAAAAATGTACATTTACCACTGAATGCAAAATTAGTTTCATTTGATGTTAAGAATTTATTTCCGTCTATACCTGTAGATGTTCTGTTGTCTATCTGTTCCTCACATATACAAAATACTTTAACCTTAAATAGTGATCAGAAAAAAGAATTATTCTCGGCCTTAGATATTTGCATAGGACAAAATTATTTTCAGTTTAATAATAAAATCTATAAACAATTTAATGGCTTACCTATGGGCTCTCCTTTATCACCTTTATTAAGTGAAATCTTTATGACATTTTTGGAAGAAAACATTTTTACATCTGATAACCCCAACATAAAATATGTTTTTCATTGGGCAAGGTATGTTGATGATATATTTTGTATCTGGACGGGAACAGATAGACAGCTCCATATGTTCTTAGATTATATTAATTCCTTTTATAGTAGCGTGCAATTTACACTTGAAACAGAAAATATGAAAAGTTTAAATTTTTTGGATCTTACCATTACTAGATCACAAAATAATCTTAGTTTTCAGATATATAGAAAACCTACTTTTACAGATACCGTTATACATAAACAATCACTAACATCATGGCACATAAAATTAAGCAGTTTTCATGCAATGGTTAATCGTCTCCTTATAGTTCCTTTATCCAAAGAAAATTTCAATAAAGAGGTAGATATTATAAAAGCCATAGCACAAAATAACGGTTATGATGAAAGAATAATTAATTCTTTAATTTTAAAAAAACAGAAGAAAATTACTTTAAAAGAATTTTATTCCATAGAGCCAGATCAGGGTAACAAAAAATTTCACTTAACAAATTACATTCCGTGTATTACAGATAAGATTAATAATAGGTTAAAAAACCATGGTCTTAACATGGTATCAGTAAACAAACGTAATCTTTTTTCACTACTAGTCAATAATAAAGAAAGATCTAATACACTGGAGAAAAATGGAGTTTATGAAATACACTGTGCAGAATGCGATGCTATTTATATCGGACAATGTGGCCGTGCTCTGAAACATCGCATTTCTGAACATAAGAAGGCGATTTTAACCAATACATCTAATACAGGTTTTGCAGATCATTGCTTACAACACAATCACTTTATAGACACAAAAAACATAACACTACTCCACAACATACAAAAAGGTAGAAAAATGGATTTGTTAGGAAAAAAAAAAAATTTAACCAATGAACAGACTGAATTTTGTGTATCCCCTTTATTAAAATCTGTTATTTAGTTTAGTTTATTTTATATTATTTTGAATGTTCATCATTATTTTAAATTTTGCATTCAGTTTATATTTAGTTCAGTTAATTTTATATTTTGCATTCATGATTGTATTTAGTTTTTAAAAGACACCAGACCTTCCCTTGTCTCATGCACACACTCCCCACCCCTCGCCATCACAACACAGATGTTCCAGATACGCCCTAAACAGATGTTTAGCACCTACACTACTCTAACATCCTGTGTTCAGTAATTTCATTCACTCGCTCTTTGACAATGGCTTAAGTTAGTCGAAACAGCTGTCAGAGTTAATTAAAAAATTTGTGAAACTTACCAAGTGTTTTTATATATTTTACAAAACCTTTGTATTAATATGTTTCACCAAGTGCCCAACGAGTCATCAATTAATATCGTGACAAAACTTTTACTTCAACATTATGTGTTTAGGCGAATACTTATTAGTACTTATAATAACAATATTAATTAAGACGACCCAGCTTGCTATACTCACACACACATACAAATTGCCCCCATTATTACATAAAATAAGAATAGATTGAAATGGATAGGGTTACGTATTGCAGTGGCATCCTCGTCGACCGCATGGCGCGTCACACACAGTTCACTGTTTTAATATGAAAAAATGTTATTTCCATTTGTTTTTAAGAGCTGCACTTAGTCCACTGGTTTTTTACTACTTTAAACTGCTTTATACCATATATATATATTTCAATCACTTTCTGCTACAGTCCGTTTCTTGATGTATATGATACATTCAATATTTATACATAAATTTACCTCAAGATGTTATTTCTTGAGGTAAATTTATGTATAAATATTAAATGTATGTATATATATATATATATATATATATATATATATATATATATAGTATCGGTCGGCCGACCTTAAATTTGTTCGAACAGAAAATTGAAAGGACCACGCGTGGCCTATATTTGTCGTCGACTAACTAACGCTACGAGGAGCGTCGGTCAAATTCATTTCCGTCAGCTCGCGCGGTGATTGGCTGATGCGCTCACGTGGCCGGTTTAATTAGCCACGTTGTGTTAACTTCCGCCAACAACTTTGGCGTCGAGATTATGCATAGCAGCTCACGAGCGCGCACTCACCGTCACATTCCAATGTTGTTATCGTTTGTACTAAGCACGGACTGGTACGGAATTGTATACAGGGTGTCCAACAAAGCATGTCTTAGTGGCCGTAAAAGGTGTCCAAACAGATCAGTCCCAATATTATTATTAAACGAAATAAAAAATATATCCTTTAAAATTGCCACGTTACAATCTTTGTTATTACTTATTATTTTCACTTTCTATAAACACTACACTTTTATTGTTTGTGTTAGTTTGTTTGAGATCGTGGTATTTTGGTATTAATCAATTCACTGTAAGTAACTCACTATTATTGTCTGTGGCTGCTTATTATATTGTCAATACTTTGTTCTTAGTCACTTTGTTTTCCTTCAGATTCTTCCTTGTTGGGGTATCATTACTCACTTATTTGGTACTCTTCATACTGGTAGTATTATCTTCTTATTTTCCGGGTATTTTCTTCATTTATTAAATACTTTCCTTATTTATCGTGTCTTCTTCACACTGGTAATGTCATTTTCTTGTTCATTATTAAATATTTTCATTATTTATTATATATTCTTCCTCTTCTTATATATAGATTTTTTCCTCTTCTTATATATATATTTTTCCCTCACTTATTGGATATTTTCCCTCACTTATTGGATCTATTGGGTCCTGGTTGCTAACGTAGTTGCTTGGTTCACTCTTCCTCTTGTGATAATATTGATGATGTATTCAATTATAATTTCTTCCTTCTACGTTGCTTATTTTCTTCAACATTATTTATCCATGGATATACGATTGACTTCTACATTTTAGTGTCGTCTTTCATTTTATTGGTGTGTTTGGCTATATTGGCTTAGATATGTTCATGGTAGATTTTCATTCTGGGTATTTGATATTATATTTATGTAACGATAATTTTGATGCGTTACAATATATATATATAGGGCCACTAAAGAGAATTACGATCACATCCTAAATGAAAAATCAATATATAAAAATAATATTTTATTCAATGGAGTGAACGATATAGAACGAGATATTAGCTGTGTCAGATCGATAAAGTTTATCAAAGGTCAAATCGGTATCGATTAATTTTACTGTATACCATGTTCCTGCGCAGGTCCGCGGTGACCGCGTGTATTGTGTTTCATTCTGTTTTGTTTTGTTTTTAATGTGTGTCAAATTATTTAAATATTTTGTACTATGTATGTGTTGTTTTTATTATTTGACGAGATGTGCAAACATCGATAAATGTAGTTTTTAACCATATTCATTGAGGATCTGATGATAACACTATATGTGTCGAAACTCGAGTAATCCTGTATTTGGATTTTAAGAAGCGTGACAGAAGGTAATTGACCTGTTTTATAACATTTTTCTAATTGCATATGTAGGTTAGCTTCTTTAAGTCGAGAAAATACACTATTTAGTCTGTCAGCATGACTATGAATATCAGGACTAAACACAATTATATCGTCAAGATATACCAAAGCTTCAATACCTTTAATACCAACTAAAACACTGTCCATTAAACGCTGAAAAGTAGCAGGTGCATTCATAAATCCGAAAGGGATTTTTGCAAATTCAAAATGATGTCCTGGAATAGAAAACGCGGTTTTCTCCCCATCTTGTTTATCCATATGTACTTGGTGAAACCCACTAGCCAAATCTAGCGTAGTAAAATATTTAGAATTTCCCAAACAATTAACGTCTCAATATTTGGTAACGGATAAGCATCCCCTTTTGTTATATTATTTAACGCTCCATAATCAACACAAAACCTGTACTTGTTTTTGGAACTATCTGGACTCTTTTTCGGAACTATCACAACTGGACTACTCCACGGTGAGTTTGAAGGTTTTATTACATCTTTCTCTAACATCTCGATTATATGACTCTGTATCACACTCTTCATAGACTCAGGAAGTCTGTAAGGTTTCTTTTTAATCGGTAAACTATTACCAGTATGTATTTTGTGCTTTACATCTACAAGACACCCTCTATGCTCTGGATCCTCACAGAACAAATCTCTATACTATAATAACACAGGTTTCAAAACTTCACTGTCACTCTCAGACAAGTGCTTTAATTTCCCTAATATTAATTCATCAATATTCTCATTGCTATCAAAATTATCATCACTATTTTGTTTCTCATGTTCTAGAACATCAACAACTCTTACACTTCCATAAACTTCAGGCTGGTATTTCTCTGCCAGACTTAAATATAATTCCCTTTTGAATTACAAGTGGTTCTCCACTACAATTAACAACTTTAACAACTACAATGTTATCGGTGTCTACAGTACTCAGTACACGGGCAACTCTTATACCCTGCACATCTAATTCTCGTGGTTCTACTAAAACCTCTCGTGGCACCGGAATGTCATTTAGACCGACTATTTGGCAATTTACTAATACCTCACTTAAGGGTGGTAACTCTTGCTCGGAAGGATTCATAACACGCCAAAATTCTGCATCATTCCCGACAAAATTACGAGTTATAGGTTGATCAGGCCCACAACCGTTAGTAATACCAGTGGAGACTACCCCACAATCCTCTACACCGGAGTCGAGTGATATGACTACCGAGTTATTATTCAAACTCAGGCGTCGTGATGGCAAGTCTATTATTGCACCCAGTGACTTTAGTAAATCGAGGCCTAGTATACCATCATAAACATGAAAAAAAACTATCATCCCTTGGTACTACAAGAAACGTATGAACAACTTCAACGCTTCCCAGACATAACCTCAAATTTTGTGTCCCTTTTACGAATAAGTTACTCCCGGTAACCCCTGTAGCATTTATAACAGTTTTATGTGTGGCACATCTACTGATACCTTCCTTAATTAAAGAAATACTAGATCCAGTGTCTATTATAAATTTACATAATTTCTTTTCAATTTCACCCATAATTACTAAATCATTTAAACCGTTAGAAGAGATTGTAGGTATCAAATAACTCGTCCGTTCGACCTTGCCATGCCCTAACAAGTCGAACTGCTGGCGTTTGGATGTGTATTTTCTTACTATTCCAGTTACGAGCGTAATGCCCCTTAGCATGACAATTATAACATTCTATGTCTTTCAAAGCCTTTTTTGTGCATTGTTATTATTTTTATTATTACGGTTCTGATTATAACTGGTACTGCGAGCATTATGTGGCTGAGTTTTACCACTAGCTTCTCTTGATAACTTTTTAAAACAATTCTTAGCTAAGTGACCTACCTTGTTACAGTGATAACAGGTGACACTAGTCACAAAGACATGTCCATCGGCGTTATTTCTCTTACCATGTCCCCATGAAGTATGCTGCTGTTTGTCGATCAACTGAAGCCACAGTATTAGTGATTTGAATTGCCTCCTGCATAGTGTTAGGTAATCGGTATCATATTTGCTGTCCCACAACACCTTGTAGGCCATTTATGTATGCAGCTAAAAGTCAACGCTCCGCCTCTTCCTCGATGACTTTCTGCTCCATAGGATCAGCAACCTGTCTAATAGTCTTTGAACATAAAATTCGGCAGCGATCAGCAAAAGATTCTGGGTCAGCGTGGGTCATCCCTACGCTGTGTCACTGACTGAAGTGCTGTATAATGATACTGATCTAACTGCTTAACTTTAAATCGTTCAAGAAAACATTGTGTTAAAACGTCATACTTTAAATCTGCTTTCTGTAACTGCGGACAACTGTTATAATACAATGCTCCAGGTCCCCTTAATTTTAACAAAACGATGCGAACGTTATCAGAATCGTTCCAACTGCCTATTGTAACGGCATTGTCAATCTTTTTAAAGAAAGCATGAACAAGAATACCCGTACCATCGCCCCTCCAATTTTCAATTAAGTTTGCTATAGTCAGATCCTTAGTGACAGTAGCAGCGACAGGTGCAGTACCTGTTGTCTGGATACACTCTTGTAACTCGGCTACAATATGTTTTAATTCAGCTACCTCAGACATTTTAGGCATTTGTAATCAAACTCTTAATAGTTTTATTTAAATAATTAGTTTCTATGATTCTTTGTAATTAACTTCGAAAGAGTCTCGCACCCCTCCAAATAGTATTAGGATCTTGGATTGGACTGATGTGTTATAAACAGGTAAAGTGACAGAAGGACTACTGTGGGTATAATAAGCTGTTATAACCCCAACACGCGTACCAACCCGCAAAAAAGTTCGAACACACTCAGTATAAACCTATTAACAAATCATCACTTAATTTCTTCTGTAACTTCTTACTACTATTGCCCATCAATAAAGAGCCACTTCAATGAGAGAAATGTTTAATTAATGTAAGTAAACTAACATTCCCAAATTTAATATCCCAAATTCTGACACCTAATTTGTTGTAACGCCCGGGGCTTGAAGAATTACTGACTAATTCTTTATTAAATTTTGTCCCTGTGAGGGCGTCATATGAAGAAATATACGGTATTTATTTGCTGAAATTACTATTATTTAAATATAAAGTATAATCTGTAAGGTATAATCCAGGAATTCGTTTAGTGTACTTTGGCAGAGAACGGTGTGCAAATACAAATAACAATACACAAATCAAGTAAATGTAACAGTATTTATTTATTATAGCAAATACAAGCAACCATACGCCATACGCAATGTTACTCAGTAATTAAATAATTAAATTTGTCCCTGTGATAGAGTCTAATTTGCAAAGAACAACATGCAAATACGATTAACACAATGCGTGTTTCGAGTAAAATGGAACATTAGTTATGTTCTCTTGAAAACACAACACACTTATTTTGCTTTAAAGTTAAAAAATAATTATTAATAAAATACGTATATCAAATTTAGCAAACTCAACACTTCTTTTTTAGGCCTGTATTTTTACATTCAATCAATTACGCACACTTTCACACTTCTACGTTTATTTATTTTTTGGTTTTGGTTGAGCTCAACTTAAAAACTTTGGTGAAAAGCCAGTATTTAAGATGTTGAAATGTTCTACTTCCCTGAATTACGTTGCGTCGAATTTCACCACATGGCGTGCACTGTTTGCTGTTTTACACTTTTATATCTTACGGACGAATTGTTTGTTTATTTTATTTATCACTGGTTAATACATTATTTGTACTTTCTGAAAAGTCTAAAACTGGTTGAAATCTCACATTGTTCAAATTACGTCTTATGCTGTTTATGCGGGCACCCACGACTGCTGCTGTACACAACGAGAAGTAAATGTCGACTAACTTTTTTATTACAAAACT
This sequence comes from Magicicada septendecula, assembly GCA_034769895.1. Lineage (NCBI taxonomy): Eukaryota > Metazoa > Arthropoda > Insecta > Hemiptera > Cicadidae > Magicicada > Magicicada septendecula. Next base: position 68,638,932 of record CM068367.1, read on the forward strand.
TTCCGTGCTGTGTGTCGCACACTGTCTCACCCTGCTCCCCGCTACACATCTCGCCTATAGATATACATTGGAAATCGGTTAACACGAAATGACGGGGACCAGTTATTTTTTTTGTGTAAACCGAATTTCGCGTTAAGCGAACAAAAAGTGAAACAAAATGAGGAAGTGAACAAATAGTGTACTGTAGATTATTTATTGTACTGTCTAGTAAAATGCAACAAATACAACCTTTTATTTATCCTCATGGTTTATTATTATTAATTTTTCTTAAAATTATTATTAGCTGTTCTAAATTTAGTCCTATGATTTAGGTTTTCTTATAGACTACTGTATGTCTTTCAACTTTACCGTAGTTTTCGTGTTTATCTTTATTTAAAATAATCCGTTATTTTCTTTTGCACACAATTTTGCACTATTTTATTTTCAACAAATTGTTCTAATTTATCAACGTGTTCAAACATTTCACCTTCCGAGTTGGCTTCAAAATATCGACGAACACGGCTCAGCAACGAAAGCATATCGGTAGCGGTAGGAACATTTTCACTATCATTTTCCGTGTCAAGTTCGTCGTCACTATCATCACCTTCACAGTTGTCAACTTGCACTGTTTCCACGATATCGGTATCTGTTAATACGGGAGCCGTAGTTACGTTCTCGTCGACAGTCACGTACTTATTTAGAGAAATTGAAACATTTAATACAGATGACACACGATTAAACATTTCAGATAGTGTAGGATCAATTTCATTTTCTTCGGGTTGTTCAGTTTCTGAATTCAAAATGAACGAGCATGAGCGAAACAATTTTGAGTTGTTGTAGGCATCACGAGGTTCCACGCTGTTCTTAACAAGTTACAAGCATCCAGAACATTTACACAGAAATCTTTTTTCCTCTCAATAGTGGCCAAGTATTTCTGCAGAAGTAACTTTCTGTACTGAAATTTTTAATTTTGAATAATACCTTGATCACAAGGTTGTAGGACACTAGTCGTGTTCGGTGGTAGAAAAACAAGTTTAATTGCCATCAATTTTAGGTCACATGGGTGGGCAGGACAGTTGTCAATAATTAACACAAACCAGCCATTCGGTAAAAATTTTAGACGTCATCCACGCTCGTTTGTTAGCTCTATATTCTACTGGCAACTTTTTAACATTTTTAAAACAGCGCGGCATTAAACTTTTTCCTATAACAAGTAACGGAAGTTTTTCTGACCCATCAGCATTGCAACCTACCATCACTGTCACTCTCTCTTTGGATTTTTTACCACCAGAGCACTGTTCCCCTTTGAATGAAAGTGTTTTATCGGGCATACAACGGAAAAATAGTCCTGTTTCGTCGGTGTTGAAAATATCCTTACGTGGATAGTCTTTTAAAATTGCAGGCAGCGTAGATTGCAACCACGATGATGTCATTTCTTGTGACACCTGTCTTGATTCGCCACAGATGTTTTTAAAGGTTATGCCATTTTGTTTTTTAAACCTTTCTAGCCAGCCAGGATTTGCAGTGAAATTTAAGTTCATCTGTTCAGCAAAAACGTTTGCTTTCTCCATCAGTAGTGGTCCAGAAATAGGAGCATCTTGTGATCTTGCTTGCTTAAACCAAACAAGAAGAGCAGCCTCTAAGTTTTCGTGGTTTGCCTTTACGGAAACGTTTTCTGCCTGGTTCAAACTTGCCCGACTCATACAGTTCTAAAGTTTTATCTCTATTTTTTATAATCGTGGATAACGTCGAGTTTGGTATACCGAATGTTTTACAGATTTCTGTTTTAGTTCAAATACCCTCATTAACAGCTTGGAGGAGTTCAACTTTTTTTTCTAAAGAGAGGGCACTTTGTTTACGCACTTTCTTCTCCATTTTACTTCCGGACTGCAAAAACGAAATTTACGAAAGCGTAACTTCACTTAACACGTACACGTCACACGCTTAACGTCACTTAACTGGCTGTAAAAGACTAAGAAGTTTGTACAGTAAAAAAGTAAACAGTTAATCCTCACAACTGAGTAAATTTTTTACAATAAAATGTTATTGGTACCGTACCGCAAACTTTACCACCGCTGTACACGCACAGAATACAACTGAACTGAACTCACCACACCCTACAGAGTAGGTAGTTAATGTAAGCGATAACGGTTTATTTGTGGTCAATGAACAACACATTTGGTGCTGAATGAGAGGCTATGGTTTCTCGTAAACAACGGTACACTGTATACAGTACGTACTGTAAATAGAACTTGGTACTGAAGACAAAACAAAACAGGTAGACAAAACAAACTATGGTCACTACCTGCTCTTTCTCTTTTAGAGATGAAGAATGGATTCCGTTACATCGAAAACAAGCTTTTGGGCGTACTTGTGTGGCTTTATTTTGTATGCAGTTACTTAAAAGCCAGCCAAAAAAAATTATTTTTAACAAAAATTTTTCGTGTTAACCGATATTTTTCAGGTAAACCTTTCGTGTTAACCGTACAAATAATACACTGTGCATAACAAACGGCGATCGGTAACCGAGTGGTATTTCGTGTTAACTGATATTTTGTGATAACCGTTTTCGCGTTAAACGATTTCCACTGTATAATATTCTGCTGGGTTGCGTTTCACCTCTTCAATTTGTAATTTCCTGTTACCCGTCAACAACACACTTAACGTGTTGGTCACTGGCTATAAATAGATTTTCTATTAAATTAATAATATAGCCATGACCATATAAGGCCATGAAACTGACTGACTCATTTACTACAGACTCTGGGTCACCTCAAAAAGGGGCCTCATCTTTACATGTTATAGAATTTGCGAAATTGCACAATAATATTTAAATAAATTTAGACCCATTACAGGCTGGGGCCTCACAAAGTGAAAGCTTCAGTCGTGCAGACAGGATAGCTGTGGGAATGGCTCGTTATTAAATAAGGCATTTACTTATATTAATAATATTTCTTTAATTCATTAGAGTAACTACGTTCGTTAACAAGTTTTATCTTGATGAACAAATGACAATACAAATGAACAAAATAACAATAATTGAAGTGACATACTCTCAATACAATAATTCTATTGAGTGTTTTCATTAAGACATAATATTATATATAAAAAAAAGTATAAATGTGATGAGATCATCACACTTACTAAAATAATAACTGAGCAAAATTACTTCACATACAACAACAAGATATACACACAAACAGACGGTCTCCCGATGGGATCCCCCATATCAGGAATACTGGCTGAAATATTCATACACAACATAGAACAGAACCACATAATAAACAACAACAAGTACACCAACAAAATCATTTATTGGCACAGGTATGTGGATGATATATTACTTTTATTCAATGGCAATACAAGGCAGGTCGAAAACTTCCACAAATACATAAACACAATACACCACAAACTAAAATTTACACTGTAACTAGAACAAAACAATAGTATAAATTTTCTGGACGTAACAATTAACAAAACTAACAATACACACACATATAAAATATACAGAAAACTAACCACAACTGACATGGTTATACACAACACATCAAACCATCCAACACAACATAAACATGCGGCCTTCAACCATCTGCTCCATAGACTAAATAAAATACCATTAAGTAAACAGGACTATAACGATGAACTCAACACAATCAAATATTGCAAATTGTAATGATTGGAATAGTTTCTATATAGGCCAGACGGGAAGATCTTTTTCATCTCGTTACTCTGAACACCTAAAAGCTTTATCCAACAACAATATACACTCCGCGTTTGCCACACACACACACACACACACACACACACACACACACACACACACACACACACACACACACACACACACACACACACACACACACACACACAACCACAGCTACACCAACATACTTGTAGATACTAATCTTGAGATATTACACTACTACCCAAAAGTCGAAAACTTAACACAGCAGAACAATATGAAATATACAAACACTACACAACACAACCAAACAGCATACTTAACGACCAATTACACTATAAATCACACACACTTTTTGCTTTTTGACACAATTATACATAAAACTAACAATAATTTGGATCCCCGCGCCAATCCCCTTCCTCCACACACCACCCCCACTAAACCTTCCAAATAAAAACCGTTACGAGTTTCTGGCAGTCTGTCTCAAACGGCTGATGAAGGCGCACATCATGCCGAAACGCGTACGGGAAGAAAAAACAAGTAAGTTTCACAAGTCAAAGTTTCAATATTCTATATTAAGTTATACTGTGAAAAAAGAAGATGAACAATCAAAACAACTATAATACCGCAGACAAAGCGTATATCATCAACAAATACAGAAACGCCAAAAAACAAGTAACGAAAACTTCCTTACACATCGCCTTCAATAAAACATGCCAAAAACACACGCACAAATTACAATAAAACAAAACACACATGTTGCACTTTAAACCAAACGAAAAGCTGAAAACATACACCTAAATAACAATCAAGTATTTATACCATAAAAAAAGACACACTTAACAGACAGGCATGCAACTTACACGTAAAACTTACACACATATTATACCACATAGAACTTGAAAATGTAATACAACGCACACAAGACAACATAGAAAAACACAAATCGATAATACAAGATCGACACACACAAAAAATAACAAACCTCACAACACGCACAATAGAAACAATTCCCGAACCGACACACAAATTCCACATACGCACAGTAAACACAACTGACATTAATTTCACAACTGATGAAATGGATTTATTAAACAAAGGACTAAAACATAATTTGAAAAAAAATACAACCAACAACAACTACAATAGACATATACGAGACATAATCATAGACACAGAAACAGCTGTACAAAACACGCACATTAACGATCAAGACTCCATACGACACGACATAAAACGAAAACTACAACGCACACATATACAACCAAAAAGACACAACAACTAAATAAAAACGCTTAATAATGTAAAACAAAAGTTACTTGAACACAACATAACAATATTAAAAGCTGATAAAGGGAACATAAACGTCATAATGGACAAACAAGAACTAAACACTAAAGTTGAGAATTCTTCAACGAAAAATAAATAAAGACCCCACACTAAAATTTCAAAAACAAATTAACAAATTCATAAATAACACAAAACATAATCCAACCAGAAAGCACCAAATACCTTAAAAAAATCAAACCTAACCCCCCCAAAACTAAATGCTTTACCGAAAATACACAAACCTAACATTCCCATCAGACCATTAATAAACAACACACAAGCACCCTCCCACAAAATGACAAAACACCTAGACAAAATAATCAGAAAAAACATTAATCTCAGTAACAATACTTCTGTCAAAAACAACATAGAACTAGTCAAGAAAACCAAACACATCCACATCCCACACAATTCAACATTAGCATCTTTTGACATACCCAATTTATACACCAATGTACCCATTAAAGAAACCATACAAACACTAGAAAATTTACTCAGTCAAAACAACACGCCCGAAACACACATACATGGGATCATCACACTTACCAAAATAATAACTGAGCAAAATTACTTCACATACAACAACAAGATATACACACAAACAGACGGTCTCCCGATGGGATCCCCCATATCAGGAATACCGGCTGAAATATTCATACACAACATAGAACAGAACCACATAATAAACAACAACAAATACACCAACAAGATCATTTATTGGCACAGGTATGTGGATGATATATTACTTTTATTCAATGGCAATACCAGGCAGGTCAAAAACTTCCACAAATACATAAACACAATACACCACAAACTAAAATTTACACTGGAAATAGAACAAAACAATAGTATAAATTTTCTGGACCTAACAATTAACAAAACTAATAATACACACGCGTATAAAATATACAGAAAACCAACCACAACTGACATGGTTATACACAACACATCAAACCATCCAACACAACATAAACATGCAGCCTTCAACCATATGCTCCATAGACTAAATAAAATACCATTAAGTAAACAGGACTATAACGATGAACTCAACACAATCAAATATATAGCAAGAAAAAACGGATACAGCCCTAATTTAATAAACAAACTACATAAACACATCATAAACAAAAACAACAAAACACTAAATCCCAATAACACACAACAAACTAAATACACCACACTCACATACCATAACTCCAACACACACAAAATCGCCAACACATTCAGGAAACGCAAGTACAAAATAGCATACAGAACAAAAAACACATCAATGATACAAACACGGACATAGACAAATACAACAAAACAGGTGTTTACAAATTAAATTGTAATGATTGCAATAGTTTCTATATAGGCCAGACAGGAAGATCTTTTTCATCTCGTTACTCTGAACACCTAAAAGCTTTATCCAACAACAATATACACTCCGCGTTTGCCACACACATACACACAAAAAACCACAGCTACACCAACATAGATACTAATCTTGAGATATTACACTACTTACCCAAAAGTCGAAAACTTAACACAGCAGAACAATATGAAATATACAAACACTACACAACACAACCAAACAGCATACTTAACGACCAATTACACTATAAATCACACACACTTTTTGACAAAACTAACAATAATTTGGATCCCCGCGCCAATCCCCTTCCCCCACACACCACCCCCACTAAACCTTCCAAATAAAAACCGTTACGAGTTTCTGGCAGTCTGTCTCAAACTGCTGACGAAGGCGCACATCACGCTGAAACGCGTACAGGAAGAAAAAACAAGTAAGTTTCACAAGTGAAAGTTTCAATATTCTATATTAAAATAAAGTAAAAAAAACATCCTTTATATACTGACTATTCTTTATTAAAACATTATAAAAGCTTTACTAACTATATTTCTGAATTTGTACGTTACCACTTAAATTAGGCATAAATGATTAAGATGTCAATTATACATATTCCTTAACAAATTTAGAATACTACTGAGCACTTCTGAGTATAAATAATTCATTATCCAAAATCGATTAATGCTTTAAGTTTGAACAAAGTAAAACAAAACAAAGTTGTAATTACGCTTTCGATGTGGCTCCATTGTTGACAGAAGATAGTGCGCAAGGACACCAGAAGTGAACAAGTGACAAAGGAGTGTGTGCTTCCCAGTGCTCTCGTCAGTTTTATACCCTGTGTGACGCAAAAAGTCTCTATGAGTTAACGCCCAAAATTCAGCCAATCAGAACTGGACTCTGCACGTGTCTCGAAACTTATCAGGTCACATGAGAGGACAATTTGACATTGATTTTTGTGAACCAAAGCGGACTCGTTCACGAACACTGACAAGTAAACTATTTTTAGCTTCCCTGGTTGATAACTCACTACATGTGCCATGATAAAAAATGGGCAGCACACTTCCTCACAATCGCTCAGTTTGTTCCTTAAAATAATTTTTAAGATAAAATAAAATAATACATCGAGTAGTTTGAGTGTGAGTAGAATCCTCATTTACAATAAAATCATAACGTGGAGTGTGTTGGGCACAACAGGTTACTCACCCCCCTAATCCAGTGGCTGTGGCTGCACCTGCATGACTTTACTGGACTCCCCTCTCCAAGATCCCAACACCATAAAGCTAGACAGGCACTACATGACCCTGGCCTGACATACCGGCCAGCACAGGTCCGCCACCACAGTACCACCCAGACTCTGTAACAATCAATAAAAACATTAATAAAGGGCCTTTCACTATTCCATACCCTTAACTGATTTGGTTTCCTCTTAGCCGTACTGGTTTGCCTTTTTTGAAGTACTGGCTTTTTATCTTAACTATCTAAATGCACAAATAACATTGTTTTAATATATATCCTTAACACAACAGAATACATTTTATTCCAAACATCTAACATTAACATACTCTTGAAAGTTATAATTCAAACTCCAAAAAAGATTCACCAATTCAATTTAACAACAATTCCATCCTACTTTTCCATTTAAAAATTACATTTTAATCTCAATTTACTCATTACCAATGCAAATTATTGAATACAACAAATACATAGTCAACAAAATATATATTTCACTACTTCATTATTAATCGTATTATAATGATTTAATCATCAATCTTCTCGTCTTTATTATTCATTTTAAAATCCTCCACTCACCTCATTTCTTAATATCCCCCCTTCTAAACCCCTTAATCCCTTAACCTATCATTACCATTTAGCGTAAGAGACCTCAAGGACAAGCCTAATCCTGATATTACACAAACTGCATAAATGAAATTTTTTTTTCGTAGCTGGTAACGTTGCTACCACCCATCCACTACTCTGTTTCCCCCCATGGCTGGACTGTCTTGCCCAGTTGCTTCCACAAGGACTGAAGCTGCTGGGAGTACATTTTTTTCTTTTATTTTAATCCGTCCTTGCTTCAGCTTTACATCAAGTTCGGTTTTACTGGTATACAGGATACCAGTAACCCAACTAAATAATTATTTACAAGCCCTTAAGCGGTCTATCACCTTTCCATAGGTGTATAGCCGTAGTTCCAAAGTTATTTTAGATTCCCCTTTCCTCCCCAGTTAAGTTTCTAAGTTCACCAATTTCAATAATAAAAAACTATGGTCAGAGTACAATAAGTCCACCCATAACTTGTTACTGATAAGCCAAATCCACGGTAGGGTTCGGTGAAGCCGTGACCGCCCGAAAGTTAGAGAATCAACCGTTAAAACATACGATACATGTTTTACATCTATACACAATTACATCATACTCAAATAAACACATTATGTTTCACAAATACTACAACTCAAAATCAGTGGCGGCTGGTAATGTTTTTGACTGGGTGGGCAAAATTTAGTTGTACCCATATATTATATAAAAAAAACAGTAGAAACTAAATTATTGCTATTATCATCAAATAATTGTAAAATTGAATCTTTTGCTTCACTACTAAAATTATTGTTAATATCAAAAACCTACCTTGCAAACTACCAATATTTAAACAGTGTTTGAAACTAAAATTATTTATAACCCCCTTTTTATAATTTTGTTGTGTAATATCTAAATTCAGTTTTGGTGGCCCTAATTTTTTTTAGTTCTATTTTCTTTTCGTAAGTAAGAGAATTTGAAATAATCAAACGTTTAATATTACTTACCGAATTCATAGCCATTTTGATCGTTTCTAACAAATACGCACAGAACACACAGGCTCAGGCCTACACAGTGTGATTATACAAATTACTGCCAATTAATTATTTTTGTGAAGCAATTATTTTGAGATTTACTCAGGCGCCATGTTGCCACACTGTACAACAACATATGAGATTTACTATGCGGTCCAGGATTCGTGTTAACGAACCAGTAATTGTGAAATGTATTACCTGAAATAACTCACTCGTGCTTGTATTTTTTACCAATGACATTACCCTTCATTCATATAAAACACTACTCACATATTTAAAAAGACATATTCTCATATATTCATAAAAATGTGTGCCAAACATGCACGTTTTACGCCTCGGGGCGTAGTCCCATTTATCTGAACATAAACATTAATAATAATTATATTTTTTGACCCTCTAAAATAAACATTTGTTACAACTACTGTATAATGAACATGATAAGCAATAAATAATATTTGCACAACCCAGCACTTGTTAAATTATTATTTGGTTCACACTCTCTCTCTCTCTCTCTCTCTCTCTCTCTCTCTCTCTCTCTCTCTCTCTCTCTCTCTCTCATTCTCTGATACAAATTTTTTAGTTTTATGAGCTCATTTTAATTTAATAACTTTGTTTATTTAATGAAATTTTGAATTGGTCATTTAAATTTAGTTATGAATTTAAAATATATATTTTGGATAGCTAATACTTAGCTGCTGTTTTATAAACTTCTCACACCGCGAGTTCGCCGATTGCGCTAACGATCACATCTTGAAGTATGACACTTGTGCCGAATTGTACTAATCGTAACACTGTTTTTAATCCACTTTTGGTGGTGTAAAAGTTAAATATTCACACTCAGTGAATCTGCCGGCCGCGTGATGTGCCGACCGGCTCAATTCACGGTCCAGGCGAAAATGACGAAAAGTCTTTGTTCAACATTGCGTAGGTGGGGCAAAATTACGTCACCAGTCTTTTGTCTGTACGGCCAAGCCTCTGGTTGTTTACAAAAGTGTGCATTCCTTCGGCTGACGTCATCAGGGCTAGGCTCGTTATCGCTATCTGTGACACACGGTTTTTTGCTATATTTGCGGTTTTACAATGAATTCGATCGAAATCCTGTTAATGTCAATCTGCGTTGTATAAAATATGTAGAGTTTATTCACCAAAACTTTATAGGGATTATGAAATATTACAAAATTTATTACCAAAATAATTGTTAGGAAATAAATACCATAATTATGGTTTTTAGGACCATATTTTTATAAAAGTATGATTGTACCAGAATTGTACCATCACAAAACCCCCTCAATGAAAGATTTTGTGCCGAAGCATAAAAACTTTCATTGACACATTCATACTTCCTAAAGGGATCAGCCAGGATATGTCGCCACAGCCCCTTACAATTTATATAAAAAAAATTTCAATAACTCACCCGTGGTCCGATGATGATGACAGTACCTGCATGACCTTACTGGACTTCTCCTTCGAGATCCCAACACCATAAGGCCAATCAGGCGCGTAACGTTCCTGCTCTGACGCGCTGGCAGCTCAGGACCGCCGTCATCACATCACCAAACACTGAAACAATAAATTAGAAATATCAAAATAGTGGCTTGGTATATTACTCTATCCTTAACTGATCTGTTTCCCCTTAGCTATGTGCTGGTTTGCATTAATAAGCACTGGGTTTGCTTGAAATACAAGAAATACAAATACAAAAAATATAAAATACAAGAATTATATAGAATTGCCATTCTCTTCATGGACTACCCTTTAATTGTAAAAATTGTTTCGATTCCCATCGATAATAAGTAACTCTTTCTGTTTCATAATTAATGTAATTATAAAAGAAACAAATATTTATATAAAAATACATGGAAATCCACATATAAATCCCAAATATTACCTAAATCTCCCAAATATTACTCAAACATGGAGAAAAACATTTTATAGAAAAAAAAATAATTAATAAAATCTTATTGAAATTAATATTATTATTATTAACAGTTAACAACTGGCGCTGTTAATAATATTTACCCCTCTGTCTCCTCCACACACACACACACACTATTTCTATGTTAATACATAAATCATAATACATGATACATCATTATCAACATTGATACATTAATACAGTTAATACATCGAAATAGTCAATTCATATTTAATATTGATCAGAATTTACACATTCTACCTATTTAAATTTGCATTTAAATTATAAAAATTAATTATTTTCAATTAATTAATTCATTAATTCTAAACTTTCATTAATTAGCCATCAATTATTTATTATAATTATAAAATTTATTTCAAATTTATTATTAATATTCATATTACATTATTATTATTTCATTTCATTCATTTCTTATTCCCTTTCTACTCTGAATTTTCCACCTACCTAACTACCTAACCTTTCACATTTTATCCTGATTAATCTGGGTGGCTCCTGTATTCACTATGATTTTACTTATTATAATCTTACTCACCTTTCTTCTAATTAACAACCAAATTTACCTATCATGACACCAATTTCTCAATTATAAACACCTTTCACTAATTTCATTCCGTCGATAAATCCTATAGCACTGCGCGTCTTTGTACAGAGATAGGTGTTCTCTACCTGGCTATATACATTCATAACTTTTTGCCCTTCCAAAAAATTCGGCAAACACTCCCTTAAACTACGCTATTACCTGCCACAACGCTATACGTTGGTCACTCCTTATCACCTCACCCCCACTACAAAATATCATCATCGACAAATATATGTTTAACCTTTACTTTACTCACCTCTACAAATAATCACTAACTACTGTGTCCCTAAATATCTAATACTCTCTTTGTATTATTTTCTTTAAAATTCCTAACTATCTAACTCCCATTAACTTCAATTAAATAACTCACCTGCCTCTATTTTAATACACCTAGGCTCTATTCCCTTTTTAACACTTTACCTTACTGTAATCATTGACAATTGCATTATAAAACTTATCTCTCACCTACTCATAACAATACATCTCAATATTCAAATATATGTTGTGACTTTCCAATAATTATGTCCCTAGTTCTGGGCGGCATTTGTGACTTTCCCCCCTTTTCACATAAATGGGATATAAATGTATCTGTATACGGAAACAAACAATAACCTATATTTGGGTTTGTTTACATTATCTCTATCAGCCACGTATGTCACACACCCCATAATTGTGGTACTTACCATATCTTGCCAATCTGGTTGTTTCAGTCTTGTTATTATTTTTATTATTACCTAGGGTCCAAGGATTCGACTCAGCGAAAATGCTGACAGAGACAGGCATCGAAATGAGAATACGTTCAATTGAAACATTGACCATTAATAGTGATTTATTCAATAATTTCTTTAAGCGTGTACACCGGATAAAATTTCAGCATGGCGGCCATTGCTTATTGGCCCGCTTTCATCATAAAACTCTTTTGTATTTATTTCAACGTTAATTTACTAACTTCTATATATTGATTATGCAGCTGCTTCGTTATTAAATGATTTTAATTATATTTTCTTAAAACAAACGCAAACCAACACCCCGTTTGGATGTCGACATTTAACATGCACGCCCCTCTTTCTCTCTCACATTCATACTTATAATCTCAATTTACTTTTTGTGTACACATATCTGCAATTTGGGTAAAGAGCTCTTTAAGTAAAATTTTGGTTTTGCACTTTCCTGATTCTGTAGACTAGAAGTTCTAGAAGCGGGTTCACATGTTGGTTTCTCAAAGTTGCGTGGTTACATTTTTTACTATTTCACTGACTCTAATGTATAATTTTGAAAACAATCACTGCACACTGTCTTAGTTCTCTTCTAGCGATCACATAATTACATTTTGATTACATTTTGAACTGTTTAAAACAACTAGGCCGGTATAAATTGCCGGCTGCCTGTAACAAGGTGTTACTGCTGCTGCTGTATTGTGTAGACTGGGTCGAAAATTATGCAAATTTTACGTATGTGTGTGTGCGTAAACGTCATCGTTCTTTTGTCTCTTGTTATATAATCGCCTTGTTTGTTACGTATTGTACTCACGTCATTGTAGTTTTAATGACGTTTGGCGTTGTCGGCCAATGAAACATAAGTATGAAGCGCCGTTACTGGTGGCTGTAACCATTATAAGTCTTTTTATCTGCACGTACACTGCTGTCCTTGAAATTATTTTGTTGTCTCGGAACTGCGTCGTTGTAGGCAAAAACCAAGGGAAGTTGTATTACCCATAGAAATGACTTTAAAAACATCGGAATACCATAATTTACTGCCTTGCATACCATACTTTTTATATCAGGCTTTTTGTACTGTCACAAAACCCCCTCAATGAAAGGTTTTGTGTCGAGACACAAAAACTTTCATTGACTCATTCACACTTCTCTAAAAGGATCAGCTCAGATATGGAGCCACAACCCCCTGTAGTGTTATAAAAAAAAAATTCAATCACTTACCCTTGGTCCAATGATGAGGTTCGCACCTTCTGACCTTACTGGACTTCTCCAGAGAGATCCCGACACCATAAGGCACTTTACGCTCCTGTTCTGACGCACCGGCCAGCTCAGGACCACAGTCACCACACCATAAAACTCTGAAACATTCAATACAAATTTTAAAATAGTGGCCTTCTCTATATCCATATCTATAACTGATATGTTTCCTCTTAGTACGTTGGTTTGCGTTTTGGGGCATTGGTTTGCTTAATTCTACAAATTTCAGACAATGTATATCAAGAATTAAGACAGAAAATTCCTGCTCCTCTAACAATCCGGTATCTAGTACACATTTCTGACTTCTGTCAATTATGTTCACTCTCTTTATCACATGAAAACAATTGCTCTTAACCTAAACAAAATGTACTTTACTGCTTTAGCAACAACCATTAACCCTACTATTTTACTTCATATAATCTTACAATATCTATATCATGGCAAACAACTTTAAAGCTTTATAATTTCTTTACGATCTTTTCTTACGTTTAACTTTCTTTATAACAGAATCATTTCTAGAGAATGGACAAACTTTACAAAATTTTAATATTATAATCGTTACTATCCTGGTAGTAACCTCCTATCCACACACTATTGTCAACATAATAAAACACAATAAAACATTGTACATCATAAGCATTCAACACTAACATTGAACAATTCACATTACTGAATTCATATTTACTTAACTTGTAGCAGAATTTTATGACATTTTATTATCACTTTCGATTATCTTTTATCATTTAACATTCATTTAGATTCTATACACAAAAATTTTCAAATTTATCATTTACCTTTCCAGTTACCTTACCTTTCAGTTACATCACCTTCCTACCATGAATTTTCCTTTCTAACCCCTTTTCCTTATTATTTTGGGTGACTCTCTATTATTCATTATTCTCTATATCTTATTTTGGCATTTGTCAATCTAACCTTACTCACCTCCTTTTAACTAACAACCGCTTCTAACCATTTACATATAATATGACACCAATATCTCAATAATAACCCCCTTCACAAATCCCATTTAAAACCTCTAGCACCGCTCATTTTTTGTACTAGTATGTGTGTATTCCCTCTAACCAACTCATTCCCTTATCGATTCCTGACCCTTTCAGGTAACCCTTTCCGGCGCTAATCGGTCCCTTCCTGTCTCAACATCTCTCGTTGGACTCCTACACCAATACCCTTATTACAAAATATCACCATCAACAACAAATATAATTACCATGCACATTACTCAACTCTACTTATAATCCCTGCCTACTGTGTCCCTAAAATATCTAACACCTCTTTATATATTATCAGCATCTCAGCACTTTATTTTCCCTAACTCCCATTAACTCTATTCAACTAACTCCAATGCCCTGATTTACCACTATTACCCAAACTCTTTTACAACATTTCACATTAATATACCATTAGAAAATTCATCACTTATCTACTAACAACAATACCTCTCCAAATCCAAATACATAATCAATTACTAACCATTAGAATCAAAATTCCATAATATCCTTTCAAAATCATTATTAAACTTCTTTCAGTTATTTAAAATTCTACAATAGTTTACACACATAAAATACACAACAGCCAAGTACACAAATACACTTAACATAATAACATCTACACATAAAAGAATATACAGTCCAACTTATTATTTCTTATCATTACCCACAAATCGTTCCATAAGACAATGCACTTCAACACCATATTATTCACATCATTAAATGTTCATGAACAATAAACAATAAACAATTACCCCATATCGTCGAATAATAGTCTAACATATATGTAACATAGATCATTCTTATTTATATCAAATTTATTATTATTATTATAATAATCTCTTATTTCTATGTCATTCATTATCACTTCTGTTGGTTCATATACCTGTTCCATATTGGTCACTTTTGTCCAGTCTCCGTTGGTATTGTCTGTTAACATTAGGTAAGTTATATTATCATTATTTTCATTATCATCTTCTCCTACTGCTATATCAGCTTCAACCCAAGGTAAGTACTTATTTTTATTATCAATCATCTCTACTCCTAGCTTTTCCATAAATTCTTCATAAGTTCTACTCATCTTAAAAATCTCTATTTCTCCCTTTCTCTCACAATATCTCTCACTTTCAAAACATCTCTCTCTTTTAAAATATCTCTCATAATAACTCTCCCCATAACACTTCTCTCTCTCATATATCTCTCTTTATCACACCAAGCTACACTCTCTCTCTCCATATATGCAGGGGACTCTACTACTTTATCACTGCACCACCTATGAAGTGCACAAAAAACCAAGGGAAATTTATCTGTAGACCTATCGTCTTTCACATACTCACGTGAAGCCATTTCTTCACCCCCGACTACAACATTACAGGAAAAATTTACCCCCTGCAACCCCTTTATCTGTAAATTCTCTCTATACTTTCTCTCTAATTCATCAACACTTTTTATCACTTCATTATCAAATTCTACTCCCAGTATACTTTTATCACCACTCTCAATACTCACACAATTATTTTCTAACACCATATTTTTAATTCTATTATCATAATTCTCACCACTACTTACCTTGTCTTTATTTTCATTCAATTTATTTGATTCTCTACTATTCTCTACCCCCATTTTACTCTCGTAATTTTCATCTACTTTATTCTTTTGTTTATCAAACTTCTCATTTTTTAATACTGTTCTGTCTACTGTTTCAAAATGTTTGGTTATGTCAATTACCTCAGATTCACACCTCTCTATTTTGTTCTGCAAAATACTAGTTTTCATATCTATTTGTCTACTTGTTTCACAATTGGTTCTACTTTCTATTTGCTCACTAATTGTGGTTAAACATTTGTTTTCTAATTGTTCATACTGGGTTTCTATTTGGTTTCGTACTTTACTAATTACTGTTTCGTTATTTGTACTGATTCTACCATTTAAATTATTTATTTTGTCATCGTATTTCTCGCTAATTATTTCTACCACTTGTTCTGGCATATTTGTGCAACGTACATCTATTTCAGTTATTTGACTATCAAAATTAATATTTTGCTTTTTGATTTCGTTTTTTATTTCGTCAAATTTTACATTAAAATTATTCTGTATTCCTCTAATTTCGCTTTTTTGTTCACTAAACAGCATTTGCATCATTTTCATAATTTCGTTATTTTCAGCCCTGTTATTTGGGACTGGTGTTGAGTGAACTATTCCTTCACTCATTACTATTGATTCTGTCATACTTATTTGACTGTTACTCGTACTGTCGGTTATGCTTAATAAAGAACTATTTTCTTTATTTTCTGCCATTATAAAAATTTGTTAATGGTTTGTCGCTTTATTATCATTACCACCTAACCTACAACCGTATTCTCATTTTCAATGTCCACTCTGCCACCATTCAGGCTTATTATATAAAATACATTAATATATTTTATATAGTCACCAGTTCGGGCCCATTTGTTACTTTCCCCCCTTTTCTCATAAATGGGATATAAATGTATCTGTATACGGAAACAAACAATAACCTATATTTGGGTTTGTTTACATTATCTCTATCAGCCACGTATGTCACGCACCCCATAATTATGGTACTTACCATATCTTGCCAATCTGGTTGTTTCAGTCTTGTTATTATTTTTATTATTACCTAGGGTCCAAGGATTCGACTCAGCGAAAATGCTGACAGAGACAGGCATCGAAATGAGAATACGTTCAATTGAAACATTGACCATTAATAGTGATTTATTCAATAATTTCTTTAAGCGTGTACATCGGATAAAATTTCAACATGGCGGCCATTGCTTATTGGCCCGCTTTCATCATAAAACTCTTTTGTATTTATTTCAACGTTAATTTACTAACTTCTATATATTGATTATGCAGCTGCTTCGTTATTAAATGATTTTAATTATATTTTCTTAAAACAAACGCAGACCAACACCCCGTTTGGATGTCGACATTTCACATGCACGCCCTTCTTTCTCTCTCACATTCATACTTATAATCTCAATTTACTTTTTGTGTACACATATCTGCAATTTGGGTAAAGAGCTCTTTAAGTAAAATTTTGGTTTTGCACTTTCCTGATTCTGTAGACTAGAAGTTCTAGAAGCGGGTTCACATGTTGGTTTCTCAAAGTTGCGTGGTTACATTTTTTACTATTTCACTGACTCTAATGTATAATTTTGAAAACAATCACTGCACACTGTCTTAGTTCTCTTCTAGCGATCACATAATTACATTTTGATTACATTTTGAACTGTTTAAAACAACTAGGCCGGTATAAATTGCCGGCTGCCTGTAACAAGGTGTTACTGCTGCTGCTGTATTGTGTAGACTGGGTCGAAAATTATGCAAATTTTACGTATGTGTGTGTGCGTAAACGTCATCGTTCTTTTGTCTCTTGTTATATAATCGCCTTGTTTGTTACGTATTGTACTCACGTCATTGTAGTTTTAATGACGTTTGGCGTTGTCGGCCAATGAAACATAAGTATGAAGCGCCGTTACTGGTGGCTGTAACCATTATAAGTCTTTTTATCTGCACGTACACTGCTGTCCTTGAAATTATTTTGTTGTCTCGGAACTGCGTCGTTGTAGGCAAAAACCAAGGGAAGTTGTATTACCCATAGAAATGACTTTAAAAACATCGGAATACCATAATTTACTGCCTTGCATACCATACTTTTTATATCAGGCTTTTTGTACTGTCACAAAACCCCCTCAATGAAAGGTTTTGTGTCGAGACACAAAAACTTTCATTGACTCATTCACACTTCTCTAAAAGGATCAGCTCAGATATGGAGCCACAACCCCCTGTAGTGTTATAAAAAAAAAATTCAATCACTTACCCTTGGTCCAATGATGAGGTTCGCACCTTCTGACCTTACTGGACTTCTCCAGAGAGATCCCGACACCATAAGGCACTTTACGCTCCTGTTCTGACGCACCGGCCAGCTCAGGACCACAGTCACCACACCATAAAACTCTGAAACATTCAATACAAATTTTAAAATAGTGGCCTTCTCTATATCCATATCTATAACTGATATGTTTCCTCTTAGTACGTTGGTTTGCGTTTTGGGGCATTGGTTTGCTTAATTCTACAAATTTCAGACAATGTATATCAAGAATTAAGACAGAAAATTCCTGCTCCTCTAACAATCCGGTATCTAGTACACATTTCTGACTTCTGTCAATTATGTTCACTCTCTTTATCACATGAAAACAATTGCTCTTAACCTAAACAAAATGTACTTTACTGCTTTAGCAACAACCATTAACCCTACTATTTTACTTCATATAATCTTACAATATCTATATCATGGCAAACAACTTTAAAGCTTTATAATTTCTTTACGATCTTTTCTTACGTTTAACTTTCTTTATAACAGAATCATTTCTAGAGAATGGACAAACTTTACAAAATTTTAATATTATAATCGTTACTATCCTGGTAGTAACCTCCTATCCACACACTATTGTCAACATAATAAAACACAATAAAACATTGTACATCATAAGCATTCAACACTAACATTGAACAATTCACATTACTGAATTCATATTTACTTAACTTGTAGCAGAATTTTATGACATTTTATTATCACTTTCGATTATCTTTTATCATTTAACATTCATTTAGATTCTATACACAAAAATTTTCAAATTTATCATTTACCTTTCCAGTTACCTTACCTTTCAGTTACATCACCTTCCTACCATGAATTTTCCTTTCTAACCCCTTTTCCTTATTATTTTGGGTGACTCTCTATTATTCATTATTCTCTATATCTTATTTTGGCATTTGTCAATCTAACCTTACTCACCTCCTTTTAACTAACAACCGCTTCTAACCATTTACATATAATATGACACCAATATCTCAATAATAACCCCCTTCACAAATCCCATTTAAAACCTCTAGCACCGCTCATTTTTTGTACTAGTATGTGTGTATTCCCTCTAACCAACTCATTCCCTTATCGATTCCTGACCCTTTCAGGTAACCCTTTCCGGCGCTAATCGGTCCCTTCCTGTCTCAACATCTCTCGTTGGACTCCTACACCAATACCCTTATTACAAAATATCACCATCAACAACAAATATAATTACCATGCACATTACTCAACTCTACTTATAATCCCTGCCTACTGTGTCCCTAAAATATCTAACACCTCTTTATATATTATCAGCATCTCAGCACTTTATTTTCCCTAACTCCCATTAACTCTATTCAACTAACTCCAATGCCCTGATTTACCACTATTACCCAAACTCTTTTACAACATTTCACATTAATATACCATTAGAAAATTCATCACTTATCTACTAACAACAATACCTCTCCAAATCCAAATACATAATCAATTACTAACCATTAGAATCAAAATTCCATAATATCCTTTCAAAATCATTATTAAACTTCTTTCAGTTATTTAAAATTCTACAATAGTTTACACACATAAAATACACAACAGCCAAGTACACAAATACACTTAACATAATAACATCTACACATAAAAGAATATACAGTCCAACTTATTATTTCTTATCATTACCCACAAATCGTTCCATAAGACAATGCACTTCAACACCATATTATTCACATCATTAAATGTTCATGAACAATAAACAATAAACAATTACCCCATATCGTCGAATAATAGTCTAACATATATGTAACATAGATCATTCTTATTTATATCAAATTTATTATTATTATTATAATAATCTCTTATTTCTATGTCATTCATTATCACTTCTGTTGGTTCATATACCTGTTCCATATTGGTCACTTTTGTCCAGTCTCCGTTGGTATTGTCTGTTAACATTAGGTAAGTTATATTATCATTATTTTCATTATCATCTTCTCCTACTGCTATATCAGCTTCAACCCAAGGTAAGTACTTATTTTTATTATCAATCATCTCTACTCCTAGCTTTTCCATAAATTCTTCATAAGTTCTACTCATCTTAAAAATCTCTATTTCTCCCTTTCTCTCACAATATCTCTCACTTTCAAAACATCTCTCTCTTTTAAAATATCTCTCATAATAACTCTCCCCATAACACTTCTCTCTCTCATATATCTCTCTTTATCACACCAAGCTACACTCTCTCTCTCCATATATGCAGGGGACTCTACTACTTTATCACTGCACCACCTATGAAGTGCACAAAAAACCAAGGGAAATTTATCTGTAGACCTATCGTCTTTCACATACTCACGTGAAGCCATTTCTTCACCCCCGACTACAACATTACAGGAAAAATTTACCCCCTGCAACCCCTTTATCTGTAAATTCTCTCTATACTTTCTCTCTAATTCATCAACACTTTTTATCACTTCATTATCAAATTCTACTCCCAGTATACTTTTATCACCACTCTCAATACTCACACAATTATTTTCTAACACCATATTTTTAATTCTATTATCATAATTCTCACCACTACTTACCTTGTCTTTATTTTCATTCAATTTATTTGATTCTCTACTATTCTCTACCCCCATTTTACTCTCGTAATTTTCATCTACTTTATTCTTTTGTTTATCAAACTTCTCATTTTTTAATACTGTTCTGTCTACTGTTTCAAAATGTTTGGTTATGTCAATTACCTCAGATTCACACCTCTCTATTTTGTTCTGCAAAATACTAGTTTTCATATCTATTTGTCTACTTGTTTCACAATTGGTTCTACTTTCTATTTGCTCACTAATTGTGGTTAAACATTTGTTTTCTAATTGTTCATACTGGGTTTCTATTTGGTTTCGTACTTTACTAATTACTGTTTCGTTATTTGTACTGATTCTACCATTTAAATTATTTATTTTGTCATCGTATTTCTCGCTAATTATTTCTACCACTTGTTCTGGCATATTTGTGCAACGTACATCTATTTCAGTTATTTGACTATCAAAATTAATATTTTGCTTTTTGATTTCGTTTTTTATTTCGTCAAATTTTACATTAAAATTATTCTGTATTCCTCTAATTTCGCTTTTTTGTTCACTAAACAGCATTTGCATCATTTTCATAATTTCGTTATTTTCAGCCCTGTTATTTGGGACTGGTGTTGAGTGAACTATTCCTTCACTCATTACTATTGATTCTGTCATACTTATTTGACTGTTACTCGTACTGTCGGTTATGCTTAATAAAGAACTATTTTCTTTATTTTCTGCCATTATAAAAATTTGTTAATGGTTTGTCGCTTTATTATCATTACCACCTAACCTACAACCGTATTCTCATTTTCAATGTCCACTCTGCCACCATTCAGGCTTATTATATAAAATACATTAATATATTTTATATAGTCACCAGTTCGGGCCCATTTGTTACTTTCCCCCCTTTTCTCATAAATGGGATATAAATGTATCTGTATACGGAAACAAACAATAACCTATATTTGGGTTTGTTTACATTATCTCTATCAGCCACGTATGTCACGCACCCCATAATTATGGTACTTACCATATCTTGCCAATCTGGTTGTTTCAGTCTTGTTATTATTTTTATTATTACCTAGGGTCCAAGGATTCGACTCAGCGAAAATGCTGACAGAGACAGGCATCGAAATGAGAATACGTTCAATTGAAACATTGACCATTAATAGTGATTTATTCAATAATTTCTTTAAGCGTGTACATCGGATAAAATTTCAACATGGCGGCCATTGCTTATTGGCCCGCTTTCATCATAAAACTCTTTTGTATTTATTTCAACGTTAATTTACTAACTTCTATATATTGATTATGCAGCTGCTTCGTTATTAAATGATTTTAATTATATTTTCTTAAAACAAACGCAGACCAACACCCCGTTTGGATGTCGACATTTCACATGCACGCCCTTCTTTCTCTCTCACATTCATACTTATAATCTCAATTTACTTTTTGTGTACACATATCTGCAATTTGGGTAAAGAGCTCTTTAAGTAAAATTTTGGTTTTGCACTTTCCTGATTCTGTAGACTAGAAGTTCTAGAAGCGGGTTCACATGTTGGTTTCTCAAAGTTGCGTGGTTACATTTTTTACTATTTCACTGACTCTAATGTATAATTTTGAAAACAATCACTGCACACTGTCTTAGTTCTCTTCTAGCGATCACATAATTACATTTTGATTACATTTTGAACTGTTTAAAACAACTAGGCCGGTATAAATTGCCGGCTGCCTGTAACAAGGTGTTACTGCTGCTGCTGTATTGTGTAGACTGGGTCGAAAATTATGCAAATTTTACGTATGTGTGTGTGCGTAAACGTCATCGTTCTTTTGTCTCTTGTTATATAATCGCCTTGTTTGTTACGTATTGTACTCACGTCATTGTAGTTTTAATGACGTTTGGCGTTGTCGGCCAATGAAACATAAGTATGAAGCGCCGTTACTGGTGGCTGTAACCATTATAAGTCTTTTTATCTGCACGTACACTGCTGTCCTTGAAATTATTTTGTTGTCTCGGAACTGCGTCGTTGTAGGCAAAAACCAAGGGAAGTTGTATTACCCATAGAAATGACTTTAAAAACATCGGAATACCATAATTTACTGCCTTGCATACCATACTTTTTATATCAGGGTTTTTGTACTGTCACAATGTTTTTACTTAACCATTTATTATTATTCATTAGGAATTACCTTCATTACAAATTAAATAATAATTTAACTTCATTAGAAACTTTCTATTACAATTAATAATTTACAACTTCAGTTACAAAGTTAGTACAACTTTCTTTTGTACCATATTAATTCAGTAATTACTCTTTAATTACTATTCAATTATTGAAACTTTTCACTTGTTTAGTTAAACAAAAACATGTTAATTGTTAATTATTAAAACAATTACTAAAACATACATGTTGTACATAAAATTTACCTGTAATACACAACATCAAAATACATAAATACATTAATATTAACACATATAAACAATGAAAAATATACAATCCAAACTCATTATTTTGTCATTAATCCAAATCAGTCCCTAGCAGTCCAATTCAAAACCACTGTTCACATATATTAAATGTTCATTACACAATAAAACAATCTATCCTCCATCGTTGAATAACATTCTAATCTTAGGTCTATTTATCTTATTGTTTAGTAAATGAATTATATAATCATACTCATTATAATATTCATCAAATATTTTATATTCACTCACAATTTCGTTTACATTAATAGATGTATTTCCTATTAATTTATCATATGCCAGGTCACGATCGGGTATAGTTCTGTCTCCATCAGTATGATATGTTATAATCTTGTTAGTCATATAGTCATAATTATCATCATAATTTTCTACTACTACACCTGTTACTTCCCAAGGTAAGTGCTTGATACCATTATTATCATCATCTATTATTATTTTAATTTCACTTTTACTACAAGGTAAGTATTCATTATAATCATCCACCATCTCTACTCCTAACCTTTCTACAAATTCTTTATACTTCCTATTTATTTTAAAAACTTCTATTACTCTCTTTCTCTCACCATATTTCTCACAATACCTCTCTACACTTTCTCTCTCAATATATTTCTCACCATAACACCAAGTTACACTCTCTCTCCCCAAATATGCAGGGGTCACTAACTCATAATTACTGCACCACCTATGAGGTACACAAAAACACCAAGGAACTCTATTTGTAGACTTTTCATCTCCCAAATATAAATTTAAGGAACTCTCGTCCTTATTAAAAATACGTGAAGACTTGACTTCACCCCCTAACACAACATCAAAGGAAAATTCTAACCCCTGCACCCCTTTTAAAAATGTACTTTCTCTCAGCTCTCTCTCTGACTCAACACACACAAACACCTTATTATCACTTTCACTATTCTCATTATCATTTTCTAATACCATATTCTTACTATCTGGAAACTCATTATTCAAATTATCACTGTTACTTACTTTATTAATCAGTACTTCGTTTTTTGTCATATTTTCACTACTACCACCTTCTGATTCTCTATGTGGATCAACTTCTCATCCAACTTTTTAATTACTATATCACATTGCTTATTAAGGTTATTGTTACGATTTTTAATTTCTCTTTTTATTTCGTCAAACTTCTCATTGAAATCACTTTTAATTTGAACGTTTTGTGTTGTAATTTCATTTTTTATTTCAGTTTTGAAATTATTAAAATTTTCATTCTGTTTATCAAATTTCAAATTAGAATCTCTTTTTTGTTCATCAAACTTCTCGTCTAACTTTAACAATAATTGCATCATTGCCGTTATGTCATCTGTTTTATTTTCCTGACTACTTGAGATGGAGGTTAATGTTACTGTCTCTGATTGTACAAATGCAGTCGTACTCGACTCGCCAATCTGACTAATTTGTGTTAATGGAACATCCATCTCACTAGTCAAATTTTCATCAGTTGCACTGACTTCTAATGTTATATTGTCATTGGTACTCATTTTGGTTCTTATATCTCTAACACATATATGTTTATAACCTCGTAACTTAACCCTATTTTACGCACGTGTTTATATACTTACGAAATCATTTCAGGCAATTATTCCGCTTTCCTGGTAGGTATACTCCACATAAAATTATATTTTATATCGAGTCCAAGTTCGGCCGCGCCAAATGTGATTATACTAATTACTGCCAATTAATTATTTTTGTGAAGCAATTATTTTGAGATTTACTCGGGCGCCATGTTGCCACACTGTACATCAACATATGAGATTTACTATGCGGTCCAGGATTCGTGTTAACGAACCAGTAATTGCGAAATGTATTACCTGAAATAACTCCCTCGTGCTTGTATTTTTTACCAGTGACATTACCCTTTATTCATATAAAACACTACTCACATATTTAAAAAGACATATTCTCATATATTCATAAAAATGTGTGCCAAACATGCACGTTTTACGCCTCGGGGCGTAATCCCATTTATCTGAACATAACATTAATAATAATTATATTTTTTGACCCTGCAAAATAAACATTTGTTACAACTACCGTATAATGAACATGATAAGCAATAAATAATATTTGCGCAACCCAGCACTTGTTAAATTATTATTTGGTTCTCGCTCTCTCTCTCTCATTCTCTGGTACAAATTTTTTAGTTTTATGAGCTCATTTTAATTTAATAACTTTGTTTATTTAATGAAATTTTGAATTGGTCATTTAAATTTAGTTATGAATTTAAAATATATATTTTGGATAGCTAATACTTAGCTGCCGTTTTATGAACTTCGCACACCGCGAGTTCGCCGATTGCGCTAACGATCATATCTTGAAGTATGACACTTGTGCCGAATTGTACTAATCGGAACACTGTTTTTAATCCACTTTTGGTGGTGTAAAAGTTAAATATTCACACTCAGTGAATCTGCCGGCCGCGTGATGTGCCGACCGGCTCAATTCACGGTCCAGGCGAAAATGACGAAAAGTCTTTGTTCAACATTGCGTAGGTGGGGCAAAATTACGTCACCAGTCTTTTGTCTGTACGGCCAAGCCTCTGGTTGTTTACAAAAGTATGCATTCCTTCGGCTGACGTCATCAGGGCTAGGCTCGTTATCGCTATCTGTGACACACGGTTTTTTGCTATATTTGCGGTTTTACAATGAATTCGATCGAAATCCTGTTAATGTCAATCTGCGTTGTATAAAATATGTAGAGTTTATTCACCAAAACTTTATAGGGATTATGAAATATTACAAAATTTATTACCAAAATAATTGTTAGGAAACAAATACAATAATTATGGTTTTTAAGACCATATTTTTATAAAAGTATGATTGTACCAGAATTGCACCATCACAACAGAATAAGTTACACGTTTATGTAGGCCTATGCAAGGTTCGACAAAAACACTATCGTACACAGAATACACTGCCTTATAAAGAATAAATTATTAGAACATTACGTTTACACAAAAAGTACAACAAGAACACAATCAAAACTATATAAAACACAAGAGAAAATATATGCACATTAAACAGCAACAGAGAAGTTTTGAACAATGCTCCGTTTCTCTATGAATTTAGCTGCGAAAAACAGAAAGCGGGCACAGCCCCACCTGTAATGGTGGATGCTCATTTAAATGCATAGACATGTGTACACGTCTCTTGCCCCGCTCCCCGAAAGGCCGGCCTATGCAGGGAGGACGACAGCGAAACCGTCCCGGCTGCGCCGAAAACATCGGGTGATCGCTATTAGTCGCCCCAAAAATATCTTTCAATAAGGATCACTGGCGGCTCGTGAGTACATCTACAGGGGGTTCACAATTAATAATTTGCAGTTTTTGAGATACACTGTGTCAAACACTTGTGTGTTGCTTGCAATATTCATATAATTTAGGCGCTGCTATACCTTGATGTAATGTATTAATTTTGAAACGAAATGTTATTATAGATATTACTATACTTTAACTATTTCACAACTTAATAATAAAGGATTACTTTATTGATCATACTTGTTATAATATTATGCTAATTGTTCTTTTTTACTAAAACAATTATTTTCATTTAATTTTAAAGTAGTAAAATAAACGCAAAACAGAAAGCTTGTTTTAAGTGTTAAATATTTAGATAGTTAGTCACAAGGCCTCATGCTCTCAATTATTAGATTAGATTATTAAACACACAGAAAAAGGAAAATAATCAAAGCTGCTGCATATGATGGTAAGGTCTAGTATTTACTTACACAAATTTACTTGGATGGTAGCTTAGACAAATATTTTCTTTAAATACAGTTTTTGTAAACAAAGTCCATCCTTCTATCTTTTCTTGACACAAAAACATCAATAACTCTTTCATTGAAATTATGGATGTTAGAAATCATTTCCTTCTCGATTGCAAGCATGGCTGAAGCTGTAAGCCTCTCTTGACACATCGTAGACCGCAAAAATGTCTTTATCCGTTTTAGGGTTGAAAAACACCTTTCAGCTTTAGCAGTCGTCATTGGTATTGTTGCAATAATTAATAACAGTTTATAACTTTCAGAAAATGATGACAATAAGTTGTTTTCAATAAAAAAAAACTGTAAAAGACTAACAGCACCACGCATGTTTCTGAAATCAGTTCTTTTGTAAATGATTTCAAGCTCTGTCTTGAGGCGATTTTTTTCAAGAAATGAATACACATTTACTGTATCTTCAAGCAATTTCTCGGGGAATTTCTGTTCAAACTCTTCAAACTTTTGTGATTCAAAAAGAGATACAGCTGAGCAAGATGTTGTGAATGAAAATCTTGTTTTTATTTGCGTTGTAATAATGTCACAGGTTTCCTTGGCAGCCACTGTTCTACTTAAGTAAAAATCTTCTTCACGCCTCGATCGTTTAGGTGCATTTTCTGGGTACTGATTAACCAGCTCTGTCACTTTGTCCATGTTAGCTCTTTCCTTATCAATGGCTTTGACGAAGTGGTCAACATTGGCTTTAGTTCTCATAGCATCAGTGTAAGTTAGCTGTAATTGGTTGTAAAAAATATCCACATGTGGCATTAATCTGTGAAAAATAGAAAGCCAAAATATAAACTTATTATCTCTAAGGAGACGAGCTAGAGCACCAGCTTTAATTATGGTGGTTGGTTGCTTAGATGTTGATTGGATTTCCTCCATACATTCAATTAATTCCTCTCTGTACTCAAAAACAGTATTAACAGTTCTGCTCTTAAAATTCCACCTTGTAGCTGACGCCCGAGGTATTCATTTGCCAACTATCTTGTCCAAAACAGCCACTCTCTGAGGGGAATTCGAAAAAAAATTTGTTATATCACTTAAGTCCGAAAAAAAAATTCTGACATCTTGGTTTTGGCTTGTTGCTTGAGCTACAATCAAGTTCAACTGATGAGCGTAACAGTGAACGAAAAAAGCATGTTTATAGGTTTGTTGCAC
Organism: Magicicada septendecula; assembly: GCA_034769895.1. Taxonomy (NCBI): domain Eukaryota; kingdom Metazoa; phylum Arthropoda; class Insecta; order Hemiptera; family Cicadidae; genus Magicicada; species Magicicada septendecula. The sequence continues at coordinate 68,667,455 of CM068367.1, forward strand.
TATGGTCTGGACGCCAGCATGGTGGCCACTCATTACATTCGCACCGTCATAGCTTTGAGATACGAGTTTTTCTGGATTTTGCACAACATAATCTAAACTGATACAAATACACTTGGCTATAGATTCTGCGTCGTGCCCTTCAGGGTTATCAAATTTCAAAAATCTTTCAACTGGTTGGCCATTAGCTAAAACATAGCGGAAAACTATAACTAACTGAAATACAGACGAGATGTCTGATGTTTCGTCCGCAATCAAAGAAACATACTGTGCAGTTTTTATTTCTTCTATTATGTTTTCTTGACATACAAAAAGCATACAATCTAACAATTCATTTTGAATTTCTTTCGAGGTACCTTTAAAGACAGTAGCGGTACTCAAGTGTTCTTTCAAAGATGAGTCAAGTTCTGCAGAAAAGTTTACAAGCCCTTTAAATATGACAGGATTTAAGGAATCGTCATCCTCACGATGACCTCGAAGGGCCAACTCAAATGCACCGCAAAATTTAATACAGTCTATAAGCTTAGAAAGGACATACCTATTTTTAGTCACTTGTTCATTGTGCTTTTTAATATTTTGTCGATAAGCACTGTCAAGCTGCTGACGAACGTCAACCTTTCCCAGCAAATTAAAATCCAATGTAGCACTTATGTGTCCATGAGAACTTTCGTGTTTTTTAATTTTTTGATTCAAATGAGCTAAGTCACAAACGCCGTTTTTCACCCAAGCAGGATCGCCCTTTTCACGGGAAAATAACAAACAAGGAAAACAAAATATTTTGTTTGTTTGTTCACAACCACAAAGCCAAGGAATTTTTTCGTATAGCTCTTCTTTAAATTCTCTTTTAAAAGTTCTAGATTTTGATGTCGATGTTTACTTATATTAAGTCGGCCTACCACTCTCTTTATTGCTATTTTAACTTCTATGGGTAAACTGGCAAACGCTACTTCGTTTAAATTACTAACTGAGTACTTACAGGTACTTTTCATTATTGTACAGTAAATAAAAACAACAGTTCACTAGCTACACTATAATAGATAAACTGTAATTTCAACTAAAACTTTATCACTAAAAAATAATCGAAACTGCAAAACACAAATGTAACACGTGCGTGCGCCAAGGTAAGGAGCATCCACCGTCAACTACAGCCGTTCCACGGCAACTTCGTTACTGTTCATCCCCCGCTATTGTCTACTCTCTCGTCAACCCACACTCCACACTTACGTGTATAATGAAATCCACGTATTTTTATCCAAATCAGGGTTTTCCTGTGTGCATAGCGGATGAATTGAATATCAATATTGATTGTGGTCACAGTTAAATATTAAAACATAATATAGAAGTAATTTAACCATATCGTTGTACTTCATTTATTACCCTGAATTGTAGTTTTTGTTTTAACCTTTGTTTCCTCCAGAAACAAACACAATTTCACTGGCTGGTTAATTTATCCCCAGATAAATATGAACCTTTTGACTACATCGTCGCATTAGTATATGAAATATACGTTTATTAAGAAAACTTATTTTATACTGTTTTGCCGGTTTTAAGTTCAGTTTTTTGTAGTCACAATGTTGGTTTTGATATCATTATATTGCTGTAATCAGTTGTGGTAAAACTCCTTTTTACCTGTGCACTAACTTCGCAGGTTGGTTTCGTATTTATCTGGAGTCAATTTAATAAATTATTTTTGTTTCTGGAGTGATAAAAGCTGAAACAAAATATACAATTAAGTTCTAGGATTTCGTTGTCCATGATGTGTCCGTTACTTAACTAAATACAACTATTTCACTAACGACTCGGAACACAAAGTTTTGTGTTCCGAGTCGTTAGTGAAATAGTTGTATTTATACAATTAAGGTTTTAAATGTAAGAAATGACATGATATGAATTTATTCTCAGTTGTGTTTATTATTTATCTTCGAGTGATTACAGCGCGTGTAGGCCTAACTAATAAAAAACTGTTACACTAAAAATAAAATGACAAAACTTAAAAACGAAACATCGAAATGCTTACAGGACATGTATAGGTAGGTTATACATGAATAAAACTTTACACGAATACACACAGACATTTGAATACACGAAAAATTTACTCGTGAGTTTACGTATTTAAAGCCGTGAACTTAATAAAATTATTGTGCTAAAATAAATACACAAACTTTAACCAAACGTTTACCTAACTCACATCTGACAACAGAATATAGGCGGGCATAGATGAGAACGAATGTTGCCGAAGTTGCCCGAGTGGCTTCACGCTGTCAGTCTGCAGACTCAAGTCCGTGGAACTACTGAGCTGAGCTGTGTCAGAGGCAGCTCATCGGTATCTCCGTTAAGCCGCTTGTAAACATGTTTCCCCCCCCCCTACCGCGTGCAAATGGACTCGCCCTTCTGTCGTATATCCCGTGTGTACAGCATCGAGAGCGGCGCATTCAGTCCGCTCCCAGCCACTGGCGCGTCATTACACCGAACTTCACTTGGCGCGCTCTACGCTGTTTTTCATTATCCGCTCTTTTAAACTTACTGAAGATAAGCCATTTTAGTACTGCGTCAATGAAGATGTATAATTTATATCATATAATTATTTTTATAGGGGGTTCACGTGCTCTTGTGCTCTTATGGACGAGCCGCCACTGATAAGGATACTACACATTATCACAGTATAGTTATATTATTGACAAGTTTAATTTGCAGATTTAGTGGGAGGGCTGCGCCCTTTTGCCCTCCCTGTACGAGCCGCTACTGCTCAAAATAAACATTACCAATATTACATTACAGCAAACATTTCACCTTTGAATTTGAATAAAAATTACAAACATTACAACTTTAATTTCAATTTTCTATTAACCTTTCAATTGTCCCACTATAACTTCAATTCTGATTCTCTATTCACTACTTTAATCATCAAATTTATTACCAACGTTTCCATCCTTTAAAACATTTTAAATTGATCAAATCATCTCAAATTAATTTAATTACATTATAAAATTCCAGTAATTACCTAAATGTCAATTATTATTAACAATCAGTCATCATTATTAACATTGAGTACACATCATACAACACACTGTATCCCCTGATACCTTATCATAACAATCACATAACCTAATACATAAGTACGTTTAACACCAATACGAATTTATATATAATCTACGTCATATCCAATGTCATTGTCTACCAAAACTCATTACATAATTTAGCCAAGTATTGAAACCATTAACTAAAATAATCAAATGTTCATCAACAGCATATATCTAACCTCCATCATCAAAAATTAATCTGACAATTCATACACAATTTATTTTTAATTAAGTTCATTATATTATCTTTTTTAATACAATGACTCCTTTATTTTTCACCTTTTACCATAGTGCCATAACAATAATTAATAGGATTATTGCATATTATTAAATCATAAAACCTGTCACCATCGTTTATAGTCCAGTCTCCCTTAGTATTTTTTGTCAAATAGGTTATCAATTCATCGTTATTCTCATCATCTACTAAACCAGTTTCATTATCAGGTAAGTGCTCATTAAAAACAATATTGTCTTCATCTACTACTGCTGTACTAATTACTCCACAAGGTAAGTCTTCATTATTAACCATTTTCTCAATATTTAATCTCTCTACAAACTCTTCATAACCCCTATTAACCTTAAACATCTCTCTCTCTCTCTCTCTCTCTCTCTCTCTCTCTCTCTCTCTCTCTCTCTCTCTCTCTCTCTCTCTCTCTCTCCTCTCCCTCTCCCTCTCCCTCTCCCTCTCTCCCCCCCCAAACCCCATTTAACTTTCTCACTCCATGCAGAGGGCAATATAACATCATTAAAACCCATCCTGGCTTTACCAGTGAAACCATAATACATAAAGGGACTATTTGGAGACCATTTGTCTCCCCTGGAGGAACTTTCATCCTCAATAAACAAATGTGGAGCCTTTACTCCACATATACCATAGGGAAAATTTGCCCTTTGCCCCCATATTCACTTAAACTCTCCTCGTACTGTCTCAAGCTCGTTAACACTTATTATTACCTCACCACTAACCTCTACTCCCATTATATTCTCATTATCACTACTATTACTTAATGTATCATTCTTAGATACCCTATTTTCAACTATATCATTATTAGTTGTTAAATCACTATTATTTTCACTGGTATTGACACCATCACTTACCTTGTTATCTATTCCCTTATTTGCACTTAACCTGTCAGCATTATGATTATCAGTTATATTTTCACTATCTTTACTTACCTCGTCATCTTATCACCTGTTATTTTTATTCTCATTACACTCACCTATATCTCTTTTACTCTCCTTTCTCTTTCTAATGTCATTTACATTATCTTGTATTTGTTTCTCCCAGGCACTATAACGTTCGTCTATTTCATTCAGACGTTCATTAATATTCTCATTTTATTGTTTCATATCATTAAAATTACTTTCACATTTAGCATTTTGTTCTTTCATTTCATCAGACATTGTACGCAGACAGTGATCATTATTCTCAAAACATTTATTAATATTATCAATATTACTAGATATTGTTCGTAAAACACACATTATATCATCAGATTTATTACTTTCTTTAATTGAGATTGGGGTTGATGAATGACCTCCCAAATCATCCATAACAGCTGATTCAGTTAAACTCCTTTCTTTTATTGTGATTGGAGTTGAATGAACTCTAGAATCATCTATCATAGCTGATTCGGCCAGACCAACGTCATTCTCTTTATTCTCCACTTTAATTTAATTAGTTTTAATTTAATTAAATGATTATTATAAAAAAAATTATTTGAACAACACGTGCTACTTAGCCTATATTGCCCCTTATAACCTATATGGCTTCACACATTAACGCCATACCAAATCCTACCTTCTGTGCGTCAAACAGCCCTAATTTATATAAAAATTATACAAATATCCTGGCAGGGAATGCCAGTTGTTACTCTACGAACGTTTTTGCAATACGTCACACCAGAATATTACTTACCTCCGCAATCTTTTCTCCGTACTTACCTTAGACTCCACCAGAAAATTACAGGGCTGCCAATATATTTTGAAGTTGAAATATATAAACTATAATACTCTTCCCATTAAAAAACACTTGAATAATTTAGATAATCTTAGTTCCCTTGACTCAAAAGTTATCACAGGCTCGTTAAGGCGAAATTTTGACGCAGAAAATAAGTTAGGTTTCGGCACAATAACTACACTGAACATTGTAGTGGTTATGGTTATAGTGAACTCTGAATTTATTTTCAGTTAGCAATTCAAAGATTGCTAACCATATTCATCTTTTGGATAACAAATCACTCACTAGTGAACACTCATTATAATTATTTAAACAAAACTAGAATTGATGTATTATGATAAGGCGAACCAGTACTTCGCATTCACTCTCTCCCTCTCACTCTCTTAAAACCCCCTTTAAAGAGATCTCATTATTATTTCTGAATGGAGAATTTTAATAATAGACAAATAGTTATTAAATGTTGGCCAGTCGATCTAGTTTTACTAGTACTTAGCTGTTGATGCTATTCCAAATGTTACGCCATTACTCGTTCAGTTCACTTTTTGCTCCAACACTCAAAAACTGTTCCACACTGTTAATTAAATTTTCCAATTGCATTTTCTTCTTGAAAAGTTATTTATAACTGTTTTGATATTCACAACTTTTGTAGGCCTACACTTAATTTGTCCGCGGACTCGGTTCAACACAACCGTACGGCTTTGATGTGTTTGTCGACTGGGGCGAATTGCGACTGGCAATCGTATACTATCGAGGCCAGTCACGTGGTTCCCCTTGATGCCCGCTTCCTCGCTTGTCTGGACACATCGAAGAGTCTGGAATCTTGTAGAAGCCCGAACTGCGTTTCAGTATTGGAAAACACATGTTCCGCTCATGGTACCATCATGACGTCAGACTGATCACAAAAATTCCTTGTCTTATAAGGTTCGGTTTATTTAGTTTGAGACGGCAATGCCTACATCATACTCGCTTAGAAATCATTCAGATTTCTAAATACTTATTTTACCAAGGGTTACATAGATCGTGAATTATTGCATAATATTAAAAATGATCCTGCCCATTTTGTCCCGTTACAGTGTAAATGTGCCGTGATGTGCACATCATTAAATAACAGTAATAATATTTATAAATATAATTTTATAATATTATAAATTAATAATATTTAATGTTTAATTAATATACTAATTATTATACATATTGACAGTAAGTGATTATAAATACATGCTATTTATATTATCTTAATTTTAAGAATAATAATTTTAATCTATTCTTATAATTAACGTAGAAAAACTGCAAGAAACTAAAATAACAAGAATTATAAAATAACTTGAATTATATTACTTATATTTATAAAGTGTGTGTGTGTGTGTGTGTGTGTGTGTGTGTGTGTGTGTGTGTGTGTGTGTGTGTGTGTGTGTGTGTGTGTGTGTGTGTGTGTCCAATTGCTATTACATAATTTTGTTTTTGCCCAAAACATTAAAAATAAAATGTTTTGAATCATGTTTCAGCCAATATTGGAACAAATTGTGATTGCATTTCCTCAGCACATTTCAAACAGTATGAATGTATGTGATCAGATGTTGACTTTCTTTCTGGAAGCATTCCGTAGTTTACAAGAACTGGTTGGAGCCCAGATGACTCAGCGAGCTGTTGAAACTTTTATACAGGCATACACTGGGTACGTTACTTAAACGTTATATACAGTACGTCTGTGAATATACTTTACTGTTTAGAATATAAAATATTGTATATTTCTGTGACACGTGTATTGTAAAGTTTGTGTGACTTCAAAAATAATATGTAGTAAAGACCACCAAACATAAAGGTCACATTCATCCTACACAAGTGATTATTATCAGTCCTGCAAAGTTGATTAGAATTGAAATTGAAGAATAAAGATGTTGTTGTTGTTGTTTTCCAATGGCTCCCCCTTGGTACATTTAACCCATTTGGTACCGAGCTTCCCAATAAAGACCACTGTAATTTCTGAGTTCTTGCATTTCCCGGTTCAGCTTCACACACTCCAATAGATGATTTTTGTTCATTTTTGAGTATTCTCTCCTGCACAATACAAATTCTTCTGTGGTGGAAATTTTTAATTTGTAGAGATGCGCTGAGAGACAGTCATGGCCAGTTTCCAGTCTAAAGTTGGCAATGGCTTCCTTCCTGGGTTTTCTACAGTTGTTATTCCATAACTGTTCAATCCCTGACCATGTTTTTCTTTCTGATATGTTTCTTGCTTCTTCCAGGAAGCGAGAGTTTGTTTTCCTTGTCATCAGTCTTCTTAGGGTGCTGAAGTCATGGGTACTTTCCCTGTGGTAGAGCATTGTCCCTCGCTTTGCCAAGGTGTCCGCTGTCTCATTTCCCGAGATACCTATGTGAGATGGGATCCACTGAATAACTATCTCCTTGTTAAGTGCTGTAAGCTGCCTGGTGAGTCGTCTTGCTTCCAGTGTGCTCCTGGATGTTGCTCCTGTATTAGAGAATGTTGCCTGGATGGCAGACTTAGAGTCCACTAAAAGGACAGCTTTTGAAAAGGAATTTGGCCTCCAAATGAGGTTTTGCAATGCCACTTTGATAGCCTCTACTTCAGCGTCATAACTTGATTTATTTTGTCCCACTGCAATGTAGTGAGAAAACAATGAGGAGAACACTCCTGCTCCAGCACAACCCACTTTATCCAGCAAGGATCCATCAGTGTATACACGTAGCCAGGTTTCCTCTGGAAATCTCTCATTGATGGTTGTTAGCGTTATCTGTTTTAGTTCTTCTGGAGATCTTGTCTTCTTCTTAACATCTTCTATCAGACTGAGATGTACTTCATACCTATGAAAGTCTAGTGGATTTTCCAAGGGGATCACTTTATTAACTGCTGTTGCTATGCTGTGGTATTGAAGGTAGTTGCCACTTTGGTTTAGCCAGATCTTTTGCGTTTTGAGTCTCTGTGGTTCCATCCTCTCATGAACCCATGACTTCTCAGGTAGTGATTTAATTCTGAGGTTTAGCAGTGCTGCCTGTTGCTTAATTTCCTCTGTTATTGGTTTGTTGCCTGTATATAGTTGTAATGCTGTAACTGGAGTTGATTTGACGCCACCTGTGATGAGTCTTAGGATGTTGGTCTGCAAACGTTCTAGTCTGCCTTCATTTGCAGTAGTGCTTGTGATGGTTCCTTCACTGCCATAAGTTATTACTGGCTTGATGTATGTTCTATACGTCATGTTTAGAACTTCTTGTGAACATCCCCATGATACTCCGGTGAGACGTTTTATAAGGTTTGTTCGTTTGTTTACCTTCTTAGTTATGCTGTCAATGTGGTGTGTCCAGTTAAGCTTATTATCCAGGTTAACATCCAGGTAACGAGTATTTTCAGATCTCTGTAGGAAGTTCTCGCCTACTTTTAGTAAAAAGTCAGGGTTTCTATGTTTCAATGAGAAGTACTGGTAAACGGACTTTTCTGCATTAATCTGCATGTTGTTTTCTTCTGCCCACCTTTGCAGGCCAAGGAGGGCTTTGTTCATGTTCTTTTGTAGAGTGATGTCCTGTCCTTTCTTGTTTGATCCCCTGGCCCAGATGAGCACGTCATCGGCAAACATGCACGTCTGTATTCCTTCAACCACTTTCACTCGTTTGACCAAGTCATTTATATAGATATTAAAGAGGATTGTACTATTCACAGCTCCTTGTGGTAGGCCGATTTTTACTTGTTTGTACTTGGAATGGCTGTCGTTGTATCTTGTAGAAATCCAGCGCTGTTTCAAAAATCTCTTCAACCAATTAAACATGTTTTCTGTGATGTTAAAGTGCCTTATTTTATTTATCAGTTTGTCCCTCCATACCGTATCGTATGCGCCCTTAAAGTCTACGAAGACCGCCAGGGCACTTTCCTTTCTGTTGAATGCACTTTTAATTTCTTGTGTTAAATGGGCTATTTGGTGTGATGTTGATCGATTTGTTCTGAAGCCTGCCTGTTCTGGGGCAAGCAGTCCTTCTCTTTCCGAGTAATAGTTCTCAGTCTAGTTGCCATCATTCGTTCCTGCACCTTTGCCAATTGTGATGTAAGGGCAATGGGTCTATAGGTTATTATTGAGACTGCTGGTTTGCCATGCTTGATTATGGAAACAATTGTTGCTTTTGTCCACTCTGAAGGGAGAGATTCTGTTGAGTTCCATATTTTGTTATATATTGCTAATAATGTACTTAATGTGGCAGGCTTCAGGTTCTTGAGAAATTCAGGGTGCACTCTATCTGGTCCAGGTTGTTTGACATTTTTAAGCTTTTTTATTGCCTCCTTCAATTCTTCCATTATAAAATTTTTGACAAATAACTCCCATATGCTTGAAGTTGTATTTGTATTATGATGCCTTTCTTGGAGTTTAAGTTTCTTCTCATTGATTTTAGTCTTTGCAGCAATCTTATATTGTGTTGAATAGAATGTATTAAACCTTTCTGCTATCTCTCTGTTGTTTGTGATTTCTCTGCCATTTATTATGATAGGTCTCTGACTTGACTTGGGGAATTTGTTGTTTAGCATGTTCATATGTTTATAAATTTTGGCAGCATCAGTGCGGTAGTTCAGATTGTTCAGGAACGTCGTGAATGATTTTCGTTTTTCCTTGCATACTTGTCTTCTTAATACTGCCGCATATCTTCGCCACTCTTTCACATCAGCAGGATTTTGGGATTTTTCTGCCTTTAATCTTGCCTGATCTCTAGCCTTTTTCAAATCTGTTAATTGTGATGTGCAGAATGGCTTGTACTTAACTGTTTTTCCTCTAGGGATGTTTTGTTTTGCCGAGGAAAGAATTAGACTGATAAGTTGTTTGGTCAGTTCTCCTGGTCTACCCTCTATATCAATCAGATGGATATTTTCTTCCAGGTAATTCCCAAAGTTTGTCCAGTTTGCTTTTTTGAAGTTCCATGATGTTCTTGCAGTTTGTTTTTGAACTCTACATCTCCAGCTGTATGTGAGCTCCACTGCTTTATGGCCGCATCCTGGGTCCTCTATTACTGTTCTACAAACGTGGTCGCTGATATCTGCTGAGGCTAGGGCTAAGTCCGGATTAGTTGTTGTCCCTGAATAGTGTAAGAATGTCGGGATGTCTGTTGTTTTGTAAAGCAATTCCATATTGCTGGAGCTACTGAGATCCTCCACGACCCTTCCTGCCTCATTTATGTAGTTGTATCCCCAGGATGGTGATGCTGCATTAAAGTCTCCGACCATTATAGTTTTCTCTTGCAGATTTATGTTGTCCAGATTAAGATTTTAATTTTTGGGTGGGGTGTAATTTCCATATATATTTAATCTTTTATTTTCTTTTGTAACGGGACAGAATTGGGTGATGGGTTTTAGTTTAATTGTAAAGGCGACGCACAGGAGTTACCCAGAAAGGGCCTCAATTTTAACAATAGACATTCCTTGTGAAACACCCATTTGCACGTTTGTCCAGAAAGTCTGTCAACATGCACCGTTTTCAGGTGCTCTGGAATGTCTCAAAGCGCGCACATGCTTGCCCTCACAGATGAATCGGCACGTACAAGGCTCGCCAGTCAGCCACAAGGACTTTACCGTACCTCGTGGCCACTAATTACTGTGTCACGTGATTCCTTTTGAGCCTATCAAAACGCAAGTTGGTGTACACGAGAATGCCTTGGCCATCTTGAGAGCGTCGTTTTTGCGTCTGTCGTCTTACAGTAATCAAACCGGCCGGTTGAACGTAAAAGGTTCGCGAGCCGAAAATTTATTAAAACTATTAAAAATGTGGTCTAAAATATAATTTAAAGTGGTATAAAAAAATGTGAGAACTCAGTTACAATTCAGTGGCATCAAAATTAAATTGGGAGAACTAATTTCGGACAAAAAGTGAGAGAAGACGTAAGGAGTACAACGCATAGTTGCAGTGACGACATCATCATCGTAACCGTATGACAAACCAATAATTATGAAATTCTAATAAGAGAGCTCTAAACAAATAAAACGAAAATGGGATAAAAGTATGAAAGTCGAGTATGAATGAGAGCAATTACTGGGTTGCCTTTATATAATTTAAGTAATTACTTACTTTAAGTATAATATAAAAAGAAAATATAATAACAAGAATGCTACACTTTGTATAACTTTGGTAAATGGGGTGTAACCCTCAACATTAAAATCTGTGTATTCGAACTCTGATTATTAGTTGAAAAGGAAGTTATATCATTATGTTATGTCTAAAAGTGAATATTACACAACTTGTTCAATAAATGTTGCGGGGGGTTAACGAGAAATGAGAGTTGAGTTCATTAATAAAATAAACCCTAAATCACGCTTATAGATCACGAGTTCGTGTGAAGGACTCTGGCCGACACAAGGTAAGACAAGTTTTATTATAATTAAAATGTGGTAGGTAAGAGTACAGTTACACTTTCCAGATTTCAAGCTTTATGATTTCTGACTTGTCTTGCTCAGTCATTTCTTTTATTATTTTAAATTTGGATTTAAAACTATTTCTGACAGCCACAAGAATACCACTGGCCACTTGCCTACTTTTGTACAATCCGAATATAGTAAACTGACTTATTTTAAAATATTTTATGTTATCCACAGTTATATTTGCTTAGTTAATTATTAGAACATCCATGTTTCTGTCCTTAATTATTTTCTTTATTTCAGTCATTTTTTGACACGACAATCCTCCAGCATTCCAATGAAGAATGTTGCAACTTTGCCGTGAGTCAATTTTGCTCTTAAAAGAGCAGATTTGCTTATCTTTCTTTGTGTGTCGCTTCATTTGGTCTAGGCCTTGGGAAGCAGCCTAACGCTGTTACTCATTTAGCACTACCCAGGTGACACGTGTAGCTTAAAGGATGCTACGGACGTGAGTAACTTTGCCACCCGAATAAAGATGTTATGTGCGTGAAAACACTGTTGTTAACTATACCAGACCAGCCAAGGTTTCTAAAGAAAGCTATAAAAGCAAAGGGCCTTACACTGAAACAACTGGAGTGATATACACGGATGCTAGTTGCTCATCGACCTACAAAATGTTAGTTCTCCAGGTCTAAAATTAGCTTCAATATAAATAAAAAAATAAAAAAAAAATAAGATTGTTAGTCAATTAATGCTTGGAGTTATTTTAATGTGAGCAACTTGAGTAAACCTAATTGAATTAAAAAGTAGAGCCCTATGAAAACTCAAATATTCTGAAGGCATTGTTTTAGCCTAAAATGCTAAACTTTCACCTTATGTAGCAGCAAAAATTATATGTGTTGTTTCTACAGAGGTGAAACGGTGAAACTCTGTTCTAGTTACTCTTCCTTTGTCTTCCAGAAGATCGCTACCTCCCCCCCCCCCCCCCAAAGCTTTCCTGTAAGACATCTTTTTTTCTATTTGACACAACCATCTGTTTTTACATTTGTCAGCCGTATCATTCTGCAGAAATTTTTATTTCCCTGTGTATATCCGTGTTATCTCTCATAGATATCCCTTCACGTAAGGCAGGAACTTCATTTTGGAAGCTTGAATCCTATTTACATCTCTTTGCATTTGTACCAATTCTCAAACAAATTACAATGTAGTAGGAATTGCCGTGACTTTATAAAACTTCATCTAGGTGTCATTTCTCTGCCTAAATTTTGTCATATAGTACAACAGACAAAGTTAAACTTTGTTAATTTTAGCATCTGCATTACTTTCATTGCCATAGGTGATATCATAACCCAATTATTCGAAATCGGATACTTGTTCAAATATCACTTATTATTTTTTTCAACCTGACAAGATCCTTGTTTCTAAAAACCATCACCTTGGTTTAACTGTTGGAATTCCCATGTTGTATTCAGATGCAAGCTTACCAAGAAGGTGTATGGACATTTGAAAGTAATCTTGACTCTCTCTCTTGCACAATAATCTGATTGTTAGCATACAATATACTACACTGACTTGTGTGACTATTTCCATCACAGATCGATTTTCTTTTTGCCACCTCATCAGAAAAAATAATGTTGGAGACAAATTATGCCCTTGGTTGATGTCTCATTAAGTCATTATCTCATTAGACAAGAGGTTCACCATCAACACTAACACTGATATGCTTATATAGGCTTCTTATTCAATCTATAAGGTGTTGCAGAATTCCTTTTTGTGTCCATGATCTGCCACAATAAAGATTTGTATGTTGTCAAATAGCTTCGTGTAATAAAAAAAAAGCGAGTTTCTAGATTAAATTATAGTCTTCTTGCATCATTTGCTTTAATGTGAATATACATCATGTTATCTCTCACATTTCTTTTTAATGGTTATATTTATAAAAAAGAACATGCAAACATACACTTTTGTGTGTTTATATTTATTAACTTTATTCACGTGTGTCAACCACACCATAATTATGGTACTTACCATACATATGTAATACCTGTTGCTACGATCTTATATTGTTTTTTGTGGGTCCAGGGTTTCGACTCAGCGTGAATGTCGACTGAAATGGGCTTTGAAATAAAGATACTAACATTTCTCAAACATTAACAATCAATTTAGGTTTATTTTCCTTTTCATTTTACACCTGATTTTTATTACTTGACAATGGCGTCTTGAACAACCAAAACCAAAATGGCGGCCGTTACTTACATTTCTTATTCCCTTATTACAACAACTAGATTATATACTTTTCATTTATCAAATTAACACTTTCTCTGTTAATTGGGCAGCTGCCTTTCTATTAAAATGACTTTAATTATATTTGCTTAGAAGCCATACGCAAACCAACGCCTCAGCTTGGCTGTCGACAGTTATCATTCACGCCTCCCTTTCTCACACCCACTCATTCTGATTACGTTACTGCATTTTATGTATGAATATATTTGATAGTTAAATAAAAAGAGCTCTTTAAGATTGTATTAAGGTTTTGCACTTTCCTGATTGTAAACTGGAAGTTCTGGACGATGTCTCACATGCTGCTTTTACCGAAGTTGCTTGGTTACATTTTTGATTGTTATTGCACTGACTCTAGGTTCTGATTTTTTAAAAAACTATTGTACACTGTATTACTTCATCTTCCACTGATTTATAAATATATATATATAGATTACATTTTTGAATGTTTAAAATCACTGGGCCGGTATAATTTGCCGGCGACCTTTTTGTAATGTGTTACTGCTGATGTGGAGTTGTGAAGACTGGGATCAAGCACTACGCACTTTTTACGTGTGTGTGTGTGTGTGCATACGTCATTATTCTTTGTCTTTGGTCAAAGAAACGCCCTAGTTTATTACGTATTTTATGCACGTCATTCTTTTGTTAATGACGTCTGGCGTTGTTGGCCAATGAAACAGACGTATCTAGAGCCTGTACTTGTTTGTGTAACCCTTTTAAGTGTTCTTATCCGCACATCCGCCGTTGACCTTGGAATGATTCTGTTGTGTTGAAACTGCGTCATTGCCGGCAAAACAAGGGAAATTGTACCATCCATGCAAATGTATGCAAAATACATTGAAATACAATAATTCGATACCTTGTGTACCATAAATCTGACATCAGGTTTTCGTACTGTCACAATCATTCATCCAAGATTGGTCTTATCCAAATCGAGATTGCACTTCTAGCAGAATTGTGTCAAAGATATTCTGCAATTTACTGTAAAAAATTACTTTATAAAAATTTCACTGTTTTTCCATTTGCAGTGTGAACCTGAAAGACTGTGAAAGTGGTGTGGACAAACTTCTGCAGTTGTTGGTTCTAATCGTCGAGCAGTCTGCACCTGTCTTCAAGCAGTTTGTACCCAGCTGTATCACTCTCTGCTTGGACCATATTTACCCTGAACTGAATAGTACATATGCTCCTAACATTGTGTCTAATGTTTTCCACTTACTATCAAGGTAACTGATTAATTTATTTTTTGGTCAAATATAATTCCAGTCAGCCTCTTTAAAAGATGGCTGTGATGGATTATAGACATTAGAATCTAAACGACAACACTTTTCCCAATACAGAAAAATGATAAGGAGTGACACTTCAGCCACCCAAACAATTGGCAGCCATCTTCAGGCTAACTGTAAACTAGTACATAATTAATGTAAGTAATAAATAATACTCTGGCAACAAGTGATAAAGAGTCAAAAAAAAATTAAAAACAAATGTGTCCCAGTGACTTATCGATGTTGGTGGTGTGCAAAGGTCTTGTGCTTTGTGTTGTGTTTTTTGTTCGCAGTGAATATCATTTTTAATTCCTGTTTTTTTTTTTTATTATTTAGACTTTTTATCACACTGTTATTTGTTATTCACCTAATTGTTTGAGTGGCCGAAACATCATCCCTTATAATTTTTCTGTGATGACACTTAGATTCTAATGATTATTTCAGCTGTGTGTTTTTTGTAATCAGTTGGTGATAATGTAGAATTATTTTGAGAAGTGAATACATAAGTGAAGGTAATTTGTAGTGGTCTTTATTTCAAGTTTCCGCTGTTACTTGCAAAACTGGTAGTAATACCACATGAGGCTTTGAGTGTCTTCATAATTTTGTGGTCAGATAGGTTCTGAATACTAAAGACACCAGAAGTCCTTGCCTACTATAAAGCTGCCAGTGATTAGGCAAATAACAGAGAGAATTTTGAGATTTAGTTTTAAACCTAATTGTGATTTTTTTTGTAGAGAGCTTTGGTTGCTGATAAAATTGCTAGAATATTTAGGTGTGGTCCATTATTAAAAAGCTAGACTTCCCCTCACGTCTGGTGGCAAGATGCCAAAGGATGAATCACTAATTAAGAAATAATAACATGGTACCGAAGACAACTTTGAAGTTGAACTTGAACCAAGTTAGACATTGGCTCAGTAGTCTGGCAGTTTTATTAACAAATCCCCCCCCCCCCCAAGCCATGAAAAGTTAAACTCTGTTTTTAAAGTTGATATGTAAGTGCAGTAGTTCAGGAAATGAAAAAAGAGTTAGAGTTCTGTTTATGAACTGTATAAACTATGTAATGACTATAATTTCAAGTTACTGTGGGCCAAAGTTATAATCATGATATTTTGATTCACTTAATGTAATTAATGTTCACTTAATAATCATCAGAAATAATACATATTATGGAAAACGTTTCTAACTCTAATTACCTGGTTCGTGGTGTGAGTTATGACCATGAGAGTGATATTGAAATGAAAATTAGTTCCAGCAAATTTGTAGGAAAGTTAATCTCACACCAGAGATACTAATTTCAGACTGTTCAAAATTATGGAAGTTCCAGTTAGGGGTGCCCACAGCAAGTCACATCACTGGAATTTTGGGAGGATTTTTCAAGGCGATTTGTAATTTTGGGGGGAGGGAATTTCCGCGGTACTCAAACTTTTTCTTTTACTTTTAAATTACCCCCTTACAAGTGTCGTAAATCAAATCAGTGAAGAAAATGAATGCAATTACAAAATCAATTTAGATTATCTTGATAAGGCCTAATGTACTACTAATTATGTTAGTGGCTAGGTTTGACCAGGGTTGTACATTTCTCATAATTTAGTTATTGATTAGACAAACTAGAAAACCTTTTGGTATTGATAAAAATAATAACATTAGTTTTTGATTCCAATAATTGCTTAAATGGCTTTAGTTTTTCCAGAATTTTTGGATAAAGCCCCAAGATCCACCGTTAACTGGGGGTTATTCCATACCCCTGTATTGTGATCCCCTACCCACAAAATCAAATTGGGGGGATTTCGGAATACTTGGGGGATTGCACCATGCCCTTTGGGGGGGAGCACCTCTGGTTCCAGTTGTTGTCCATAGAAATGAATTGTGGATATCTATGAAAATCTAGGATCATATCCTTGTAGATCTAGGGTTCAGGCAGCTGATAAAATTTTTATGGAAGATGTATAGATACACTTGGAGAGAGGGTCTCAGAAACAAGGATATGCTAAATGAGATATATGTGGTCCCCTTTCTAGAACTGCACACACAATAAAAAGGTCATGTAAACATAAACAAGTTTTGGAGCCATGTTATATAAACTATTTTAATTTAAATTTGTAACCTTGTGATAAAAACACAGTTTGCAGTACAGTTTTCTATAATACAGTAGTTTTTACTCAGAAAATCATTTTAGAAAAATGAACTTATTCAATTATCAACTGGCAGTGCACCGACTGAATCAAATATGTCCAGAATATAATCTTAAAATTTCCTTGCATAAGACGAAAGTTATGGCTTTCCAAGGCAAGTATCCCGTTAGGTCGAAAATAATTGTCAACAATAAGCCAATCGAACAAGTATCAAATTTTACATACTTGGGCTGCGACACAAGCTACAATTATGACAATGACATGGAAAATAAATAAGTTCCAGGCAGTATGTGGCACAATAAATAGAACATTAAATAACAAAACACGAAAAGACGCAAGGATAAAATTTTATAAAACGATGGCTGCACTTGTACTTGTGTATGGGAGTGAAAGTTGGATAAATATGAAAAAAGGAGACAGCAAAATACAGGCAGCAGAAATGAGGTTTTTGAGACGGGTCAAAGGCTGCACAAGAAGAGATTTAGTAAGAAATGAAGACGTGCGAAATGAACTAAATGTATATGCAATAAATGAAAAAATAACTGAATATAAAGAAAAATGGAAAAAACACGTAAATAAAATGGGAAATGGGATAATACCCCCAAAAAATACTTAACTACAACCCAAGGGGAAAAGAGATATAGAAGACTACGAAAACGGTGGTCGTAAGTTTGTGAGGATGGAACAGGCAAATGCTTAATCCTTGTAGTGCAGAAGAAGAAGAAGAATCATTTTACATCACTAAGCACTTCAGAATTGTGAAAGATTGATTATGGGTATTGGCCAGTTAGAATTATACTTTCCAGCTGTCAGTATTTTAGTTTTTGTTATGATTATACTTCACTTTTATTTTAGATAAACTCTTGTAATGTTCATGTCAGTTTTGTCTGCATTACTAAATATCAAAATTCTGAAACAGCATCCTGTTACACAAGTGGCAGTATTTCTACCGTGGAACCCTGTTTGATGGCCAGTCAGCAGTGGAACACACCGAGCAGTTAACTGCGATTCTACAGGCATTTGGACATTCTCTCACTCAGCCTGATGTGACTGTGTTCTCACAGAACCTGGATTCACTTGAGACACTAAATCAGAAATGGAAGTTATACCATAAGGTGAGCTATATACATTTCATTGGAACATTGATAACATTTGAATGCGTCTTTTCTCCTATTGTAGGTTCTCCAGTATTTTTGCTTCTTTCTGTTCATTGCTATTATTTTTTCCTACATATGTGGTCATGCTTTATAAAGTGAAATAATTTTTTGCAAACAGTAAAAAATTGACTTATGTAATTGTTCATAAAATTCTGATAAGCGATCTTATTTAATTATAAACATGTGGTCATTTAAATTGATTATTGAGTAAAATGATGGTGATTGTGAAGGAAGCTTTTCCTGCAGATTGATGTCCCTTTTTTTGCACCTATAAAGGAAATTTATTTTGATAGCTATTGATTTGTCCAGTATTAAGAAAAATAAAAAGTATAAATAACTTTTCCTTGCACTCTTAACAGTGTTAGACTAGACCTCATAATTCCTTTTTTACTACAAAATTTTTTTTTAACTTTTCAGTCATAAATCAGTGTAACCATTATGCTGAGGTGACCACTCTGTGATGAGTTCCAGTAACTATCTGATTTTTCCTTTTTCTAATTTTTCCATAAAATATATCTTAATTTCAAAATTTCTTTTTATGTTCATTCTAAGACTTATCGTAATTTTCAAATTTTTTTCTTTTATAAAATTGTCCTAAGGCTTTATGTCCTTTTTACTTCCATATTACTTAAGGAAATGGAAGTATAGTGATGGAAAAAAAATCCTGTTCAAGATTATTGCAGATTCTGATTGTACTACACTCAAAACATGAAAAAAAGTCATTTTTCGAAAAGTGTCTGTGTGTCTGTAGATTTTTTTCTATGGCAAACGATAACAGCCGCAAATTCAAACAGAATCAAATAATTTTTTGCATACAGCCCTGATTTGTAGAGTACTCACGACCTATTGTTTTTGGTGAAGATCGGTTGAGGGAAAGGGGTAGTTTACCTGCAACGGTTTTTTTTTATCAAGGGTAATTTTTTTTTACAAACGATAACAGCCGCAAATTCAAACAGAATCAAATAATGTTTTGCATACAGCCCTGAGTTATGGAGTTGTCAAGACCTATTGTTTTTGGTGAAGATCGGTTAAGGGAAAGGGGTAGTTTACCTGCAACGTTTTATGTTTTAACAAGGGTATTTTCTATGGGAAACGATAACAGCCGCATATTTTGTTAAAAATAAATAATTTTGTTGCCAGGCAATAAAATTATAATTTTTTCATTTTAATGTAAATCATGTATGAGAGAAAATATATCGTTCGTGGCAGGTAAGCATATCTCAATTATGTAATGTTTACGTTATCATTTTATTATTATGATTACTGCAATAAAAAGGCAGGGAACACACACACACACACACACACAAAATTCGCGTTATTTCTGGCCTCATTCATGTTTATTTTCTTACATTTGCACGCTTTTTAAATGGAAAGTGCCGAAACCCATACCAACATAACGCGTGCAAGCCGAAAAAGTGTCCAGCGTGGATAGCGATTTGCTTCCTGTGGATCGCTGGGCAGTGTAACTGCACGTGTTTACAGAGGAACGATTCATAGACAGACTTTTCGTCTTTAGGGAATGAACCCTCTGCAAGATGCTGACGGTCCATGAGTGACTTCGGAGCGCTCCTTCTTTTCCGCGTGTTTGTTCTGTGAAACATACACTGTAGATTCGCAGCTTTACTCTAAGCAACGCTCAATAGGAAATGTTGAAAATTTTTATCCACGGTGTACCCTCATACACACTAAACCTGCTCTGATGTTTTAATTACAGACATCATAATATTAAAACTTTGGAAACTTGAGCACTACTTAATGGAGATCAATCATTAACTTATACAAGCCATTAATTTTATGCATATTTTTTATATATATGTGTACAACATTATCGGCAACAAAGAAGTAGTTTTTGTTAAAATTCCTTCCCGGGATATTTGGCCGTAGTTCAATGTTTTGTACAAAACCAGACGTTTCGGCAATGCCATCGACTTCCATCATCAGTGAAAATCGAGTGTGATAACGTGAGGTGGTATACGTTAGTGACCACAAGACTGTGGTGAAGGCTGAAGCAGTAAGTAGAAAGAAGTAGTTTCTATGGTAATATTTCATTTCGAAAATGATTTTAAATATAAATCTTAAAATATGGAAGTCATGTATGGTTCTCCATACCGATATTTACTTCCATGTTCCTTTCATGGAGGACATGTTTGTTTCATTTTTTTTTGACTTTTTTTCATGTTTTGAGTATAGTACAATCAGAATCTGCAATAATCTCGAACACGATTTTTTTTGCCATCACCATACTTCCATTTCCTTAAGGAATATGGAAGTAAAAGTCGTTTTTCGAAAAGTGTCTGTGTGTGTCTGTAGATTTTTTTCTATGGCAAACGATAACAGCCGCAAATTCAAACAGAATCAAATAATTTTTTGCATACAGCCCTGATTTGTAGAGTACTCATGACCTATTCTTTTTGGTGAAGATCGGTTGAGGGAAAGGGGTAGTTTACCTGCAACTTTTTTTTTATCAAGGGTAATTTTTTTTCTATGGCAAATGATAACAGCCGCAAATTCAAACAGAATCAAATAATGTTTCGCATACAGCCCTGAATTATAGAGTTCTCAAGACCTATTGTTTTTGGTGAAGATCGGTTAAGGGAGAGGGGTAGTTTACCTGCAACGTTTTATGTTTTAACAAGGGTAATTTTTTCTATGATGAACGATAACTGCCCCATATTCAAACAGAATCAAATAATTTTTGCATACATCCCTGAATTGTAGAGAACTCAAGGCCTTTTGATTTTGGTGAAGATCGGTTAAGGGGAAGGGGTAGTTTACCTGCAACCTTTTATGTTTTAACAACAGTAAAGTACTTGAAAATTCATTTAAACTTTTTCAAACAATGGTAATTGTTAAAAATAAAATAATTTTGTTGCCAGGCAATAAAATTATAATATTTTCATTTTAATGTAAATCATGTAAGAGAGAAAATATATCGTTCGTGGCAGGCAAGAATAACTCTATTATGTACTGTTTACGTTTCCATTTTATTATTATGATTACTGCAATAAAAAGGCCGAGAAGACACACACACACACACACACACACACACAATTCACGTTATTTCTGGCCTCACTCATGTTTATTTTCTTACATTTGCACGCTTTTTAAATGAAAGTGCCGAAACCCATACCAACATATAACGCGTGCAAGCCGAATAAGTGTCCAGCGTGGATAGTGTAAGGAAACGTATGTCCGGTATTGTTTTGTTTTTATTTAATTTATTTAACTTGAAGTTTATTTATTTTTGTTTTGAATGTAATTTAATTTAATTGTTTAATTAAATTAATTAATGTTGGATTAATCCATTAATTAATTCGGTTAATATCTCTTGACGTTGTTTTAAAAAAATATTTAAAGTGTTTAAATATTGTTCAATTATTTCACTTTGAAGTTCGTTTATGGTGTGACGTTCTTCTGTCGACTAGGTGAATCTATGAAGTTGATCTCCCACTGAAAGTACATTTAGTTTTGTATGAAATAACTACTTACTTGAAGTGAGTCTGGCTGACTTCGCAGTGTTGATGTGACAATCTAATTTTAGATTTAATTACCACAATTCAAATTGCCGCTGTCTGTCGTGGCATCCATTGAGAGACGTTCACCTATTCTGTAATGACCTAGTCTAATGAAATAAACTGTCTGACTCTAATTTGTTATATGAAAATTGTAATTTATTTCATTTTAACATCACTTGAATTATTTTAAAATATCATAAACCGTTCTAGGTTCAAATTTGGTTTACATTGAAATTTACTTTTATAAAATGTTGTCTCAGGGTTGGTAGTTCTGATCTACAAACATCAGACTAGATTAACATATTTTTTGTTTAACTATTTTATTAAGGTGTAGGTTCTTTTAGCCTGCAGAATACAAATAAAGTAACTAGAAAACTTATTCTACCATCATTAGGTAGTCGGAGAGTTGTTACAAATCAATTACATCTTAATGTATAATAGATAAAATAATGACCATGCCTGATTCCGTCATTATAGGTTAACTTGTTTAATTGTCAATCGACAATGAATGTTAAATGACTTAATGAACGTTGAAAGAACTCTTTACAATACATAATATGTGAACGCAAAAAAATAATAACTCAATTCAGTGTTCCTTAAAGAATCATCTGAACCGTTATACTGGATTCCTTCAAAGAGGTAATCGTTTAATTATTAGTATTTTATGTCACTTGGTACAACCTGCTTTTATTAATAATATATAGGAATATTTCAAATAGTAGTAGACTCTTCCTAAATTAATAAACATAAATTATATTTGCATTGGTTAACTGTTGTTAATTAATTTCGTCAGCTGACAATTCTCAAATTTCTTACTAACTATCATTAGTTTAATCTTGGTTTAACGTTAATGACTTCATTTAGGTGTGTGATTATTCGTAACACACTCAGTGTTTATATAGAACAGACTATTATTGTCTTCAGAACTCTTATTTATTAATTACATAAAAATGAATTTGAGGATTGTCTCTATAAATAATTGCTGAATGAAATTAATAGGGTGCAATGCCTTTTATACTTTGGTCTATACACATTGCATCAATGTTGTTCGATAAGTATATCGTCATTTCTCAACTTCCTTAATTAATATAAAAAACCACTTTACTCCCTGTAAATCGCAGAATTGCTAGGGAGTATACACTTAGCAATTCATGTATTCGCACTGTTTATTCTTCATTCAGCTTCAATTGTAACGTTGTTATGATATTGCACAAATTGAGGTTAGGTTTGCTTTTGTTTACATCGATAACACACACAAGCTAGGTTAAACAGCTGTTTTCTGGCGAAGTCGAGCTGCCATCCGTACTCATCAAAGGTTATTCAAAAAGTGCCTCGAGGTGGCGTATGTTGCTGCCGTTCCCGTCTGCAGTCCTTGTAAAATTTGTCGATTTCTCTTGTTTGATTGGCTGACGATCTTTACTTTAGCGCACATACCCCCTTCGCAAAATTATTTAATTGTAATAAGCGTGGGTGGCTAGGTTCAAGATTACGAACTGACGCTAGACATTTTTCCAAACTAACTCAAGTATTTTTAAAATTGACATAACTTTCTTATTATTCCTTAGATTGTGAATCTAAGCTTACCACTGCATGGCGAACATTTGGCTCTTAATTTAGAGTCCACATATATGTTTTCGTCCATGATTAAGGAAGATATTGTTTGAGATGAACACTTTGCACTATTTATTAATAACTTTATATATTCTTGGATTATAACTAGCTAATGACGGTCATATCTCTTCGAGATTATGCCTTTCAAGTCCTTTTACACTTCTTACTTATTATTTACTTATGATTATGAACAAAATACATCTCCTATTCTAACATTGTCTTAGGCCTATGAATCTACTAACTATATTGATTAATTATATATGTGAAATAGTTTCTGGGCAATTTCTATGTTGTCCCAATTATATACACAGTGTCATTACAACTACTGCTTGACTCAGTTACTGGGTTTTTTAGTCTATTTAGTGACCTCTGTATAGTACTATCAGGTGTCCCCTTACTTTATTTCTTTTCTAATTAAGTAGTGTCCTTTCAGGCCACTATCTGGTTCAGAATAGTTCACTACAGTTATTACATTGATTTCTAATCTGGTGTTTTTAATACATTTGTTTGTTCTTTTGTGTAGGGAATTGAATAACATCTAGTTTCACATGACAGATGTGCTTAATTATTAGTAATATACTTTACATTACTGATAATAATTCCCTGATAATATCATATTAGTGATATAACATCTTATTTATTATACAGGTATCCCCCTTTTTATTCCTGTTTAACTTTACAATAGGTTTTATCTAAGTTTTACATGGTGATTCTCATTTTGTCTGTTTTTGTTCATTTGGTTTATATTAATTCTCATATAAATACTACTCTAGGTAGCTGATCTTGGTACTGGTAGAAACCTTATCACCTCTACTTGATTTTGTGTACAAGAGATTTTAGTTTAAACATGTTTTAGTTATTAATAAGTATGAATCTAGGTGGAAAGTACCTGTATTTAGGTTATATGTCTTCCCCCTTTATAGCAACAATGGGTGAACTGAGTTGATTCAAATTTACATTTTTAATCTTGTTTTTACTAGTACTGTGTTATTAATTATCACCTGTAATTTATTAATTAGTTCTCTTTTCTTTCTACTATCATATTTCCATAACTTAGTTAACAATTATTACTGTTATTTAACAATTTTGATTTTCTTTTTATTTACATTAATGCTGTTCATAATATGTTATTATGCTGTTGTTTACAGCTCCTTATTGTACTAATATTATCATTACTCTCACTCTCTTGGCTAATATTGGATGCCCTACTCATTTACTAGACTAGTGGTCATATATAGGTCATCTAAGTTAGTCAGTGTTTTGTCTACAATTTGTAAGTCTCTCAGTTAGTACTTTACTGGTGTTGGCTATTTACTTCACATTAGGCCTTCTTATTTCATTGTTATTGTAGTTTTGTGGTTTTTCTTCGGTCACCATTCTGATTGATATCATCAGTATTATTATTTCTTTCTTATAATATGTTTCTTTCTTGGTTTATTGGCTTCTTACTGACCGGATCTATTGGGTTATTGTTTCTGTTGTATAATCACTATTTAATGCATTTTCTTTCTTGTTATTAATTATTATTACCATTACTGTATTAACTCCTGCGTTGTGAGTTCATTCTTCTTTAATTATATGTTTATGTAGTTTCATACTTGGCATTCTCATTGCAAATACTTAATGGGTCTTGTCCCCCTCAATTATTATGACATGTTACTTATATTTTGATACTTAAAATATTGTGGTTATATGTCTTGTTACAATAGCGATTTGCTTCCTGTTGATCGCTGGGCAGTGTAACTGCACGTGTTTACAGAGGAACGGTTCATAGACAGACTTTTCGTCTTTAGGGAATGAACCCTCTGCAAGATGCTGAGGTCCATGAGTGACTTCAGAGCGCTCCTTCTTTTCCGCGTGTTTGTTCTGTGAAACGTACACTGTAGCTTCGCAGCTTTACTCTGAGCAACGCTCAGTAGGGAGTGTTGAAAATTTTTGTCCATCGGTGTACCCTCATACACACTAAACCTGCTCTGATGTTTTAATTACGGACATCATAATATTAAAACTTTGGAAACTTGAGCACTACTTAATGGAGATCAAACATTAACTTATACAAGCCATTAATTTTATGCATATTTTTTATATATATGTGTACAACGTTATCGGCAAGAAAGAAGTAGTTTTTTGTTAAAATTCCTTGCCAGGCTGTTTGGCCGTAGTCCAATGTTTTTCTACAAAACCAGACGTTTCGACAATGCTTCGACTTCCATCATCAGTGAAAATCGAGTGCGATAACGTGAGGTGGTATACGTTAGTGACCACAGTACTGTTGTTAAGGCTGAAGCAGTAAGTAGAAAGAAATAGTTTCTAGGGTAATATTTAATTTCGAAAATGATTTTAAATATAAATCTTAGAACATGGAAGTCATGTATGGTTCTCCATACCGATATTTCTTTTATGTTCATTAAATTATTTAGACTTTTCTGTTGCTTCCGCTGTTCCTAGTTCCTGTTTTAGGATAATTTATATTCATATAATCGTCCATGTTAATAATTTCATTATTTGCACCAGATCGTGCACCATTGAAAGACACCATTGACACATGTTTATCAGTTTACTATTAACCAAAATGAAACATGTTGAATATAAAATTAGCGTTTTTAATTAATCAAAACCATGAAAGCTTATGAATTCAACTCTGCTTTTGAGTAGATTTTTTTAATTGTTTGCCATTGATTTTATTAAAATTTCAAACATATTTATCATACATAAAATTTTTGAATAAAGTTTTAGCAGATTGAAAAACTATTTGAATAACTAACTGTAATTGTAGACTAAGTGAAATTGTGTCTCTGTGTCCATACACTTGTGTTTATATGCATTCGTTTACATTTGCTTATTCTACATTATTTTTTAATGTCACAGGAGCTGTTTAGGAATCAGTTTCTAGGACTCTATTTGACAGTGTTACTAAATACTCTCATAAACAAGTCACATGCACTTTTGGCAGATGACATTGCTGCTGCTGTTTATAATATGGCATCTGTGGATTTCCACACATTCTATTATAGTTTTATACCAGTTTTTCTCTCACAAGTTGAAGGACTGGACGCTTGTCAGAGACAGGTTCTACAACGTAATATGGAACTAGAAAAGGTAATTAATTAATTGTGGTTATTTGCTTTGTTACAGTGTTATTGGCTTTATTATTTTTCATGTAGTATTAGTGTCCCTAGATAACAAGTCTAGCGGATTTGTGGTTTGACCTTTTTTTTAATGTTTACATATTCTATGTTAACATTTGTTTCTTTGAATACGTCCCTGTTATTAAGTCTTTGCCAATGACTCCTCTAGTATTTGCTATATCCATCTTTAATTTTTCAGCTATCCGTTTATTCAAATCCTTATCCTTTGCCAGGGTCCTATTGCCAGATATTCCAATCCTTACACCAAAGCTGCTTTGGGTAAGTATTCAATAGTTTTACTCGAACAGGTTACTGGCCTATAGCACAGCCCCCTACCAAGGGATCAGGAATCCTTCTGTCTCTTCTGTTAGGGTTATGCATCAAATGTATAATATATGGATTGCGGGCTGATTGGTGAAGTGACGGCAGAAAATGGTCCAAAGCACATACAGCTCCCCCACCACTGGTGGGAAAAAAACGTTTGGCGCTAAGATACCATGTGTACTAAACGAGTAATTTAGTCAGTAACACACTTGCTTCAGCACCTTACAATTATTATATTAGAGACAATTCTACTGAAAATATGAGCTTATGAAGGCTTTATAACAGTTCATTTTTACTTTTGATGCAGCTTTTAAACCAATAAAATCTAAAAATCTAGTTAGTAAATTTCTATGATCATGGTGACAGCCTGCTCAGCATACAACTATATTTTAACTTACAAGTTTTCTGAAAACAACTTCGTATTTGTTGCTTGCTTGTTTTCTTGTATTAGAACCTGTTGAGGGCATAATATCAGTCCTAATGTTAAACAGTTTCAACAAGCCTTGAGAAAACGTATGTTTTTACATTCAGAAACAGTGTACAGGCATCTAACAAAAGTAATTGTTTAGATTTTTATTTAATTAGCCAAACTTCAATCATGCGTTTTGCACAAGCAGAGAAAGATTTAGACGAAACTGGTAATGAAAAAATTAAACATTTTAAGGGAATTAGCAATATAATCAAAGATACTATCTCATAGTATGAGGATAATGTCCTCTATTATCTGTGTGCCATTATTGTATAAAAACATTCTGAGTCAAAGTGTGAAGAGTGTATTAATTTACTGATAACAAATGACAGTAATTTGAACGTTTAAATTCATTTTACTGACTTTGTGTTAAGCAGAAAATTAAATACAACGTGATTAGACATGTTAAAGATCGTAAAATTTGAGTATAATATTTTATTAGATCAGATAGTAAACTTAATACCAAAAATACTATTATATCACCTTGTAACAACTTTGTCAGCACAGTGTTTAAAATACATTTTCAAACAACGATTTTTCTGAAGTCACTCATGAAATGAAACCTGTCAAATTAATAGGGACATTATTTTGTAAAATCTTGCGTTACGATATTGCCAAGGAAAGAACCTCTGCAGCTACATTCTCTAAACTTGGTGTCCGCTAAAATTTAAATAAATTTGTCTTATTCAGTAATGTTTAATGTAAGCATGTTTATGTTATTATGTAGCTAATTAAGTAAAATAAAAAAAAATTAATGTAAATTAACATTGATGTTTTAATTTTCTGACTTTAGCTGAGAAGATGAAATTCAGCTAAATGATAACAACAAACATTTAAAATTTACGGCTCACGACATATTCTTTATTTCCCTTAATTTTAATATTTATTCGTCTGAAACTGCATTAGTGACTTCAACGTTAAATGTTCATTTGTTTATGAACGCAACAGAACTTAGCAATAAACTAAAATGACATCAAAATACAGTGAAACGAATGCAAAAAAACTTCTTAAAAACCTTCCATTTTGGTGTCATTAGTTAATGTCAAAATGTGACAAAGTGATGTCATTTAACAACAATATGCGTACTAAAGCAACAACGGCTTTAACAAGCTGCCCCCCAGTGGTGGGGAGAGCAGCGAGCACCGGTTGGATCGGTTGCACAGTACACATCCGTATATTATACATTGATAGGGTTACCATACCTGAGCTGAAGGGCCCCTGTTTGTGAGCACAGAAGACTTCCCTCACTCTTCTCTGTCTGAGCTAGGATTTGGTGGCTTTGTATCGGTTATTCTGATACTGAATGTTTCATAGTATTTTTGCAGCACTTGCCTGTCAGTGTGAGTGAGCATTCTAAGATCCTTTTACAGTTCTCCTTTCTCAACTTGGTTTGGGACTGGCTTTTCATATTTGTGTATGAAAAACTTAATACACAAATAAATTAAAATCAGTGGAATACATAACATAGTGTACAAAACTACCACTGCTTTCTTTGTTTGTCTTCCCCTAGATTTATAAGTTTTTTTTTTACAATTTTGATTATTAGCTCACAGATTAATGATTAATGCTGTCAAACAAAGCGCCATCCAAAATGATTTTTAAGCTCTGCCTGTGTAGTTGTATTGTTGCCACGTTTCTTATATGTTGCTTAAGACATTGGGACCTGCCCCCTTATGGTTCTTACATGCCGCTGTGTCCTGAGCATTTTTGTAAAAGTTTGAGGGCTAATAAAAAATTTGTCTCTTCACTTAACATCCATTCTATAAATAGTGCATTAAAGTACATGTCTTCTGCTTTCAAGCGATATATATTCTGTTATGTTGTTTTGTAGTTTACTTTATTTTTATTAAGTTGAGAAAAGTAGACTTTTTCACTTAAAAAAATACTCAGCATGACTCAATTCTTGCACAGTACATTAATTTTAATAACATACTACAACTATACACAAAATTATATTGTTTACACCTAAATATTGTTTTATAAAAAAATTTACTGAAATAGTCTAAAACAAAAGACTTCTTATCAATTGAGGTTAGGATACAACTCTCTTTCTCACAGGGTAACAGTGGTTGTTCATCTAACTAACACCATGAACTTGAATTTGATATATGAAATTAACTTGTATTACTATGTGCATCTTTTGATTTTCTAATAATTTCAACTAAAACCTGAAAAGTGTTAGTTATATCATTAGCGTCACCCATCACAATGTCACTGTCATGAACACACATTACCACTAATTTCTGAATATGAATTGATGTCAAAGCCAGAACTGTTTATGACTTCATTAATTTCTTTTGTGTAAGACAATTTCTGGAATCCATTTTCAATAAACAAAAAAATAACAAATCATGACTATCTTATGCACAAGCTGAAGATAAATAACAAAAATCGGTATGGAGAGCCATACATAACTTCTATTTTCTAAGACTTATATTTAAAATCGTTTACTTGAATTTGGTTCGATAATTTCTAAAAAAATATTCCCTACCCTCAAAACTATTTTTACTAATTATAGATAGTTTTGTAATTATGTGATAGTCATTTAATATAATGTTATTTTTGAGTTACTTTATCTATAAAAATTAGGTACTTTATTCTTATAAAGAATCTGAACTTCGCAGATAATCATCATTTCTCCTCAACCGATCACCACATGTTAATGATATTTACATTTACATAGAGAAATAGTTGTATCATATGTAATTGCTAAGGTATCTTAGCCTTCAAAATTAAATACTCATACTTTACTTGATATCAGCAAAGAAATTTTCAAAAAATCATCTCGTCCCCCTTCAACTACCCTCTTCATTTACAATTTTACAGTGGATTACTATGTCTTCATTTTTGGGGCACTTATTTCTCAAAATTAAGTACTTTACTCAGGTTGAGCAACAGGTAGATACCGACAAGTTGGCCTGCCTTCGTAGTGATAGTTTTGTTGTTATACTTGTAAAAAGTTTGAATTATTGGCAAGATGAGAATAGACGGTGCAGAGATAAATGTTGAAGGGTGAATGTGGGTGTAACAGTCTATTGGAAGAAAAGAAGGTTTTTGTGAATGGTTATAGTGATATAAATCAGGGTGTAGGTTATGTGTCATGATTAGAGATATTAATGAGTTTGCAAGATTGTTGGTTAATTGTTATAGGGAGTGTACGTTGTTTAAGTGTTAAAAATATATATAATTAATAAGTGCGGTATGTTTAAGGCAATAAGTAAGAAGTAGGATTTAATTGAAATAAACGTAAGAAGTAGGACAGAAATTAAGTACAACAGATACGGTTGTTTTGTTATGATAAGTGTTGATAGAGAGTAATATGTACAAAGGGTGGCATGCAGTATAATCAAGATAAATAGCGACGTCGGTATGGGGATTTCTGTTCGGAGTTTGGGGGTTCGATTCTGAATGAGGAATTAAAATTTTTTATTTGGGATTTTTATTGTTTATTGTCTTTTAAATTATAGTGGAACTTGTTTGTGATATTTATTTGTTTTTTATACTATTATATTGTATTTGAATTTAACTTAATGGTATTAATTAATGGTGTAGACGAGTTGTTATATAGTATTATTGTATTGTATGGTTATTTTATATTATTGTATATTATGTCACTATATTTTTATTGTATTGTATTTAAAAATTAATATATTGTATTAATTAATTGGGAAGGCGGGTTGGCTGATAGAAGTGTTGACTTCTGACGGGTCGACTGGGGCCCTGCTTTTTGCCCGGCCAACAGCCGTAAGAAGGTTATTAAAAATGGATAGTGATGAGTATAGTACAGATGATCGGACAAAGAAAAGAAGAGCAAGTGGATCAGGTAATGAGGAAGCATTCGGAAGAAGTAAAAAAACGATGAAATCACCAGTTAAGACGTCTAGTGCAAGTGAAGACAAGTTAGATATAATATTGAAAACTATACAAGAACTGAAAAATGAGTTAACTGAAGAAATTAAACAAGTAAGAGAGGACCAAAGGAAATAAGCGCTCAGGAAAGAAAATATGGACATTAAGAAGGAGTTGGCTGAGGTTAGAAATACAGTGGAATATTTGGAGAAAGATAGAAGGAAGAATAATGTGATCATAAGTGGATTAAAAATAGATGCAGATAACAAAACGGAGATTAAAAATAATGTAGAGAAAATTTATAGGACAGTACCTGGAGGTAAATGTGCAGACCAGCGAAGTGTATAAAATAGGGGAAAAATTTGGGTAGTTAGATTAGAAAAGGAAGAAGATAAAAAGATTCTAGAAAATAAAAATAAATTAAAAAAGGATACAGGTACTGAAGTAATATACATTAATAACGATTTAACGAAGCAGGAAAGAGAAATACAAAGACAGTTAAGAAAGATGGTAAAGGAGGAGAGGGAAAAAGGAAGGGAAGTTAAAAAAGGGTACAACAAAGTAACTATAGATGGAATAGAATGAAGATGGAATAAGAGTAAAGGGAAGTTGGACATAGCTAAACCAAAAAACTGAGTAGTACTGAGAGGACAGAAATAAAGGGAATGGACAGAGCAGAGAAATTGGATAGGATAAAGGGGAGAGCTCATGAAGTAAATGGACGTAAATGGAATTTAGGAACATGGAACATCAGAAGTTTATATGATAAGGAGGAGGAAATAATGAAAGAATTTGTAGGATATAGATTAGAAATTTTAGCATTAAGCGAAACTAAAAAAAAAAGGGAAGGGGTAAGATTACTATGAATGGTGATCACGTACTTATATATAGTGGAGTAGATGAAGATAAGAGAGCTCCAGTGGGGGTGGGATGCATAATACACAGGGATTTAGTAAGGCAGATACGGAAATGGGAAGCAGTATCAGAAAGATTACTACTGGTGGAGCTGGAGAGTCAAAAGGGAAAATATTTTACAATTATAGTGGTATATGGACCAAGCGAGGATGAGAAGGTGGAAGTAAAAGTTAAATTCTGGAAAGAACTATCGGAAGTAACAGAGGAAGCCAAAGGAAATAAATATATTGTCGGTGACTTTAACAGTAGAGTGGGTAAAAGAGATGAGATATATAAAAGAGTAATAGGAATATATGGAGAAGAAATGAGAAACAATAACGGTAGGAGAATGTTGAATTTCTGCTTATTACATGATCGTATTGCGACGAACACTTTTTATCAGCACAGAGATATACATAAATTCACAAGGGAACAACCAAATAGAGGAGAGAAGTCGATAATTGACTATATACTAGTTGAAAGGACCAACAGGAAAATGATAATGGACACTAGAGTCTGGAGAGGTGCTGAAATATATAGCGACCATTATTTAGTAATGACCAAATGTATAAGCATCAAAGAAAAATTGTTAAAGAATTTGTTAGAAAAGCGAAAGAGAGTGCATGGAAAGATTTTGGAGAAAAATTGGAAAGAGATAGGTGGGAAAATCAAAAGCTTTTCTTCAGAGTATTGAAATCTTTTAGAAAAGAAAAAACTGAGAATGATATATGTATATATAATGCTAATGGGAAAATACGGACAGAAAGAAACGATATAATGAATAGATGGAAAGAATACTTTCAAGGATTACTAGGTGGTAAGGAAATCAACAAAGATGATCATAAAGTCAATATTAATGAAGAAGATGATGAGAGGATGGTGAAGTTGCAGGAGAAGAAAAAAATAACGATGCATGAATTAGAAGTAGTGATTTGATTAAAGGACTTAAAAGTGGGAGATCACCTGGAACAGATAAAATTACAGCAGAAATGATAAAGAATATGGGGAAAAAGGGGAAAGAAATACTTTTAGAAATTATCAATAAAGCGTGGACAAGTGTAGACATACCAAGAGAATGGGAGGAAGGATTGATAGTTCCTATTTTTAAGAAAGGTAACGCAAGAGATTGTAATAATTATAGGGGTATCAATCTGTTAAATACAGTTGTAAAGGTTTTATGAGCAGATAATTAATAATAAAGTGGTCCCAATTTTAGAAAATAGTTTGGAGAAATCGCAGAGTGGCTTTAGAGCAGGGAGAAGTGTGCAGGATCACATATTTACTCTGCAACAGATAGCTGAGAAGTCGATACAACAAGATAAATTGGTATAAACTAATTAGAATTAATATTAGGCATTACCTGTATTAACTTCCCGTCTTGTGACTTATTTGTTTTAATTTCTAAAACGACGCGTTTCGAGGATAAATCGTCATCTTCAGGTTTTAATATTACAAAAACATCAAATTCACCTGAACGGGTTCGTCAGTTACTTAAAACATAAAAACACCACACATAATTTTATATTGATATAGTCTCGGCACAGTCCGATGCGCATTATCTCGTTGCCAGCGATTAACTGTTGTACTTTATCCTGTATGACCGTTATCATTGCCCGTGGTCACATCGATATCGATGGCTGTGTTGTGCAGTAGATTAGTTCGAAACGAAACTTTATCATTAAGTAGTTGGTCCGCTTGCAACTTAGAAGCCTTGTATATCTCATATTCCTCTACAGCATTCATGTATGCACCTTTTTTGCAATAATGAAGCAGTTTAAAGTTTGTGTGGAAGTCTGAGTACTTATGATTATACAGCATTAAATGTTGAGCGTAACTAGATCTTGTTTTCGAGATATCACTTTTGGGTAGGTGTTCCTTAAAGTGTTCGGCTGATTGTCTGCCCGTTTGTCCTATATAAAATTTGTCACAGTCATCCCATTCAAGCTTGTATACTCCAGTTTTCTCGTCATCCAGGATGTGAGTTCTTTGTCCCAAACGTTTTTTGATGTTATTTGTGGTTTTGAAAGCCACTGTTATTTTACGTTTCTTTAACTCATTCTTTACAATGACTGGTAGTACATTCGTGTACTCAGTTACTATAAATTTAGTATCTTTTTTAGCTGGGCCGGTTAATCTCACCTAACCTCTCTTCACGCTCTCTCTCAATCTCATTAACACTTTCTCTGCTCACAACCTTACTCTCTAACACCACCTTTTTAATTACCTCATTGTTATCACTTGTTAACTCATTATTATAATTATCGTTATTACTTACATTGTCTATCGACACCTGTTTTTCATTTAAACTAACATTTATATTTCCGTTATTTTCATTTATTTTGCACTTACCTATATCTGTTCGCCACTCTCCCATTTTCTCAATACTCTGTTCTAATTCGTTAAATTTACTGGCAAATATCTCATTGGTTCTTTCACAACGCTTATTAATTTCATTAATATCGTTTTTTAATTCATTATTTTGCTTTTTTAATTCATTGAAATTCCTTTCACATTTGATTTTTTGTTCGTTAATTTCACTTTTCAACTCATCAAATTTGTTATTCTGTATTTCGAAACTACTCTTTATTTCTTTAATTTTGCTCTTCTGTTCATCAAATTTGGCATTAAAATTACTTTACTCTACTGAAATTAGTTTTCATAAAATCAAATATGTCATCTAATGATAATTCTTTTACTCTACTGACTGTAGGCGTTGATTCAGCATTTATTTCACTCATATTCATTGACTCGGTCTCGCTTACTTCAACATTTACTGAGCTCTCTGTTTCAGTGTATCTTTGTAATACGTCACACGATAATTTGTCATATTTTCGTGTTCCTTCCGTTTGCAACTTTGAGTTGGAGAGTATAGAGAGTGGCACACGCGCACACATCCACATTCCAATGTTTTATCGCTTTCGTATCTGATACCGCCTGGCACAAGGTGAATACAGGGTGTTACATAAATTAAGTTTTCGTGAACATACATGGTGCCCAAACAGATTATTCCCAAATAATTATTAAATTGAAAAAAATAAACCCTTCTCTTAATTTGCCCCGTTACAACTAAACTACAACGATTAGTCACTCTTATTTGAATAGCAGTATGGTACAATAACTGGGTATTGCAAAATGCTTATTACATCATTGTGTATGGGTGGTCATAATTATTGTTTGTGACAGGAGGAAGGAACTATAATTTTTGACAAGACCTCTTATAAACTTTTATTGAAAGCAATTATAATTGCGGTTGCAATGAAACACCAGATTTGACGTCATATTGTACACAAAAACAAAACTCTAGAAGTGTGACATAGCACTTAAACGAGAGTAGGAAAAAATTCGGAAGATTTACAGCAAATTTCGTATTTTCTGGAACATTAAAAAAAAATTGGAAGGTCTTCCGAAATTTTGTAAGACCTGGCAACACTGCGCACTAGACACTAGATGCCGGCTCACTGAGGCAGCAAAACAACTGACAACTATGTAAACAAGCTGGTGAGTCATCAACAAGTCGGTGCCTGAGCTGCGGTCGGACCAACCGGAGCGTCGGACCAGCCAAGGGTCGGACTAGAGAGGTTTTACTGTACATACATTTCTGGTTGATGAACACGTACACCATGTTGGACTTGTAATAAATATATTAACAGAAACTACAAATTTGAGTTTTCCTGTTACTTCATTTAATGTTTTCTGTAATTCATAGTTTCCATATTCTTTGTATCCATATACTATTTGTAAAAAGTTTCTTAATATATTTATTTATTTTCTGTTGTTGGTGTTGCTCCTATCGTAGAAGATGGTGTCATACAATGTAGGTTGTACTTTAGAAAAAGTTACTTTGTAATGTACTTTTACATTACAGTTAAATTACATATTTTTAGTTTTCTTCTTCTCAACCCAGAGGTTAGTGGGCTTGCAATTTCTTCCTTTACATAGACAGCCTCTTGATCACCACATATCTTCTCCTTTTCTTACCCGAACCGTGTAGTTCTACCTTATACGATCGGAGGGTTCATCACCTTGTTCCTCTTCAATCGGCTGTTCATTTAATACCATCGCTACAATATCGTCGTCTGCAATTTCTTCGATTTCGTCCTTTGCCAACCATTCTGTGATGTCTTCCAATGAAGCTTCCTCACACCCGGGAACTTTTTCTAACAGCGATACAAGCGCAGTGTTATCAGTTGCATTTTCCACATCACATTGTTGTTCTACCTCTTCCCACTTATCACTGGCTCTGTGATCCAGCAAAATTTTCCACGATCGCACAAGTGTTAAAGATGGAATTTCATCCCATACCTCGGACACCCATCTGATGACGTCAAGCATGTCTACTGACTGTAGTGCCGTCGCAACTTCTGTATTATCAATTGTCGCGATGATATAGCTTAGTAGCCTACGTCGATATTTCTTTTTCAAAGCTTGGAGCACTCCCTGATCCATTGGCTGACATATAGATGTAACATTTGCAGGCAAGAACAAAGCTTTTATGTCTCCATCTTTTAATTGGTCATTTGCTGGATGTGAAGAAGCGTTATCCAAAACCAGGATTGCTTTCCTTGTTAAATTGTTTTCAGCTAAATGTTTTTCAACTTGCACAAATTCCTGTTCAAACCAATTTTTGAAAATTTCTCCATTCATCCACGCCTTTTTTTGATGGGTATAATGCGGGGCAAAGAACTTAAATCTTTAAGATTTTTAAAAGCCCTAGGCTTGCGAGATTTTCCAATCAAGGTCAGTCTTATCTTGTGGTTTCCGGTTGCGTTACTACAAGCTAAAACTGTAACGCGGTCCTTGCTCTTATTGAACCCTGGTGTGGCCTTTTCCTGTTTAGACACTAGTGTTTTAGACGGCAACATACGGTAATTCAAACCCGTCGCATCACAGTTGTACACTTGTTCTCTGGAAATACCTTCCTTATCAAGCAGATCAAAAAAGTGTTTTTTAAAGTCAGGGACAGCGTCCTTATTAGCAGACAATGCTTCACCACTAATCGTCATCTGACGAACACCAAAACGTTTCTTCCAGCGATCAAGCCACCCATCACTGGCAGTAAACTCACCATCGTCTCCTTCGATCTGTTTTTTAAACTGAATCGCTTTTTCTTGGAGCAAGGGGCCTGAAACCGTCAATCCTTCCCCCCTCACATTTTCATACCACAGATATAAAGCCTCTTCAACTTCCACATGTTTTCCTTTTTGCACAGTTTTTCTAACTTTCACGCCACTGCCACTTGGTTGCTTAGAACACCATTTTTCAATCTCTGCACGATTTCTTCGCCAATCACCCACAGTAGTTTTTCCAACTCCTAACTCCAGTGCAGTTTTGTTTACCGACTCACCAGAATCCATTCTTTTTATTGCTTACAGTTTTTCTTCCAAAGTTACTACAACTTTCTTTCGTTTGTCATCCATATTTCACTTAAAAATAAAAGCCACCAACAAAACTGTATACACACTTTATAACAAATTAACAATCCACGAATGACTGAACCGCACGGACTGACTTCTGGATACAGACTGACTGATGCACCTGTTACACACTCAAGTAGGAACACGAAACTTTCCTGTCACAACATGAATCAATTGGCATACTGTATTGGTAACTGGTGATTCACGCGTAAGCACCTTCACCCGTATGGCGGGATTGCTCACATGACGTTTGAAGGCGCTAGTAATCGGATCTGAAATTCTGCATACGTATCGTACTAAATTTTTTTTTTTTTTTTTTTTTTTTTTTTTTTTTTGGTAGAGCGGGTTGATAGGCTGGAGGTCGAATAGTCGGGAGTCGGATAGCCGAGAGTCTACTGTAATTTCATTTGCATACTTATACCGACTGTCACTTGGTGGAGCCTTTTATTCTGAAGAAACCTCGACACCTTCCAGAATAGTTCGTTAATTGTGCTATCCACCTCCACTGAATTTTCAGTAAACAACTCCAGATATTATCAGAAGCTATACGTCAAACAGCTACTATTGTTAGAATTTATCACACAATATTTCAACTACTAAACAATCTGTAATCGTCTTCAAGTGTAAGGTAAACTAGTACATTAAATACAAACTTAAGCCTACTCAAGATTTGTTCACTAACAAGCGTGGACCGCAAAAAAAAAAGAAGAAAACCTGCCATCTTCTACAAAGTTAAATACAACTATAAAAAAACTACATAAAAAGAACCATTACTTACCCTCCAAGTCCACTGGACAGAACCGGGAAGCACCACCACCACCACCGACACAAGTTTACAGAACGAACAACCTTGCGTTCAGTGGTGGTACTTCTCGGTTCTGTCCAGTGAGCTTAGAGGGTAAGTAGCGGTATGTAGATAGGACTTATGTGTGGTAAATTCTAACAATGGTACTTGTCCAACCTAACCCTGCTGATAATGTTCACGTACCACTGAAAGTTAGGTTCAAAGATTGAACTCTAAATCTTCCAATTTGAGAGTTATACTCTAGCTATTCTATGCACATTCTTTCTCATTCTAATGTCTGTTAAGCTTCAGTAATATTGGAAATATATATTAGGTCCTTCCCTGTCTTATCCCCCTCTGTATTTGGTAATATGTACATTTGATTTTACATATTGTTATTTTATTGTCTATGAAATACAATAAACTTATTTCTGTAATGAAAGGCAATTTAGCATACATGTTTTCAGTGATATCCAATTCACTTGTATGAATAGATAAGCTAACCTTTTCAATAATCCGCCTTGTGACTTCTTGTTTACAATTGATGACGCACCTCAAAGCATATGCTTCATTGTCAAACTAGTAGCGTGCTCACAGCGTCTAATCCTGAAGTAGGTCTACTTCTGCTTAGCTCAAAAATTTAAGTGTAGGGTATATCACATGTTCTTACAATAATCTTTGTGCGTTCTTACATCGCACTCTTTTTAAATATGTCACATTATGAATAACTAGTAGGCTTATGCTCCCTGCGCTGCAGAACTCGCTCACTATTTAGAACGGAGTACATTTATTATTACATAAATTTCATTATTAGACAATTTTCCAATTATGGGAAAAATTACTCTAGTAATCCCGATTACTCTACTATTTCTTTAGTAACATAACAACTATAGAGCACACAATCATACAATTAACGCAAACACTTAACATTACATTCAGATTTTAGTCAAAATTGCTTTAATTTAATATGCCACATGAATTTTTGTGATTTTATCAAAATGTTTGCCAACATTTTGGGCTCTGATGTCCAAAAACGTTGAAAATTTCAAAAATTAATACTGTATTCAGATTTTGCTTTAAATTCCCTTTAATTTGATGCCTCGCATAGGATTTGCGATTTTCACAATTTTGACTACCCGTCCTATTTTTGGGGTGATCAGTCTAAAAACAACAAGGTTCTGTACAGTAAAGTGTGAACATGTGTGCCAAGTTTTACAAAAATCGGTTGATGCGTTCAAAAGTTATCGTGAAACAGACCCCAGTTAGGTAGACAAACAGACAAATGCCAAACAGCCGAGTTGAACCCTAAGAACTTGCTTCCTCGTTCCTAAGAGACATATGTTATAGGGTGACTCAGATGTAACTTTCGGTCTACCACGGGCATAGTATTTAACTCAGCTGTGACACGGGCTGTCATACGTAGTTTTATACAAGACTCATCTGTGACTATTATATGGATAAAAGCATTTTGTACAATTCTTTTGAATGTTAACTGGAATGTTGGTCACACAAGTTTTAGTTAGATAAAGTGTTTTATAGTATAAAAAATATGATAATTGTAATAAAACACGTTAAATTTTTTTGAAAAATAAAAACATGGTTTTGTTCAAATGACAGGATTAATTATTAATTATTGATATGTGTATGTGTTTCATATAGTTTCAAAGAGGAAACTTTGTTCATTATTCTGACATTTGATCCCTTAACATTGACCAAAGATTAAATGAATTATTTATTTTCAAAAAGAAAAACATTAAAAATACCTGGTCTTTTGGTATTAATAGACTTGCAATGGGCTAGCACTAAAGTGTTAAAAATTTCATTCCCTTTACGTGTATACTTGATGTGTACTGGCTAAATAGTACCTAAAAAATAATTTTAATGATTATAATAGTTAGTAACTGTTAATAAACAGTAGCGTCTGATGGGAAATTTTATTAACACTTGAGAATGGTTGGAACTTTATACAAAATGCTTCAGAGTCTGTGATTGATGAATATTTATTATATTATATCTGTTACTATTGTAACATAACATTTAATTTCATTTGCATACTTATACCGACTGTCATTTGGTGGAGCCTTTTATTCTGAAGAAACCTTGACACCTTCCAGAATAGTTCGTTAATTGTGCTATCCACCTCCACTGAATTTTCACTAAACAACTCCAAATCTTAGTACAAATTTATAACTTAAAAATATTTATATTTATGAAGTTGTATAACTTAGAAAAATAACATTTTTAATTTGTTTACATTTTTTCTCTCTGTAGTTATGACTTCTTCCAGTGGTATTTTATAATTGTTCTAAATTTTTTGCAGGATTTGCCATCATTTGTACAAAATGTTAATCGATTGACAAACGATATCCGCTGCTACAGATTGTGTAATGCAACTCAAGACGGGAAAGTATAAAATAAAAAGCAAAGAAACACAGGTGCGAAATGTCTGTGATATGTATATTTAAGTGCCATAGTCTGATGTTTATATATGTATGTATATATTGTGATATTTAAATTTTGTATACAAGCTTATATATTATGTACTCAGGATGTTTTATATATAGAACACTACTTCAGTCAAGTAGTGCCCCTCAATGTACAACTCATTTTGCTTTTATGCTTATTTTGTATTTTAAGAACTCCATCATAATAAGTATACATCTATATCTAAGTATGTATCTAATGTGGATTTTATCATTCCACGTGGTTTTGTTATACACGATAAGTTATACGCATTTATTAATTTTGATAGCCATTTACTTTCTAGGTTTGTTTAATTTTTTTTACATGTAATACGAGAAGACTATTATAATATTCAAAAAGCATAAATAGTAACCGATTGTATATATAGGTATTAACACTATTTGTAAACATGAAAGGGCTTAACAAGCTATATTTCTCATCGCTGTGTGGATTTATTTTTACTGGTTGTGTAAACAAAAACGAATGATCCGGTAACAGATACCACCTTGTATAGGCAGTCTAGTGACATGCCACTGTCTGGAGTTTAGTATATAAGTTTTTTTTTCTTTAGCAAAACATTTTATGGATTAAATGTGTCACCATTGCATTTTAGAACCATCTTAAGTGAAATTAATGCTATGATATTAAACATTAAATACAACGTATGTGTAATGGATAGAAATGAAGTTCTTGTGTGTAATGATACTTTCTGGTGTCATGTAGCATTATCTGTTACCCTGTTATGAAACAAACTATTTATCAATTTTAAAAATTATATACTCTGCCAGAATCTTACCTTGCGATCTTTTCTCGCTGACTTACCTTTTGTAAACACCAACAGAAATTCAGGGTCGCCACCAATAACAGCAAAAATGACTATTACTGAACCTCTGAGAACTGTCATATGATAATGGCATGGCAATGTATCAGAATAATCAATAACTTATTAAGGCACACATAGTGTTACAACATTAGTACATAGTGTTACTAATTTCACAATTCCACAATATTTTTAACTATTGGACAGTGAACATTGGATTTCAATATAGTAAGTGTACACATATTAATGTAGGTCGTTTCACAAAAAGTGAATGGAAAAGATAAGAAATACACAATTTCAACTTTCTTAAACTGAAAACAAGAAATTCTGTTGAGTTAGTGTAACGTGTTGTGTAAGTGTAAGACAGAGCAGTGCTGTTAGTGTATTAATTAAGATGCATTAAATATATAAATAAAGCTAAGTGACCTAATAAGATATTCTTAGATGTAGTAATACAGGTTAGGTCAAATTGCTCATTAGACTTTGTCTAAATTGTAAAGATGTTTAGCACCATACATTAAAAACATTGTTTGCACATATGAGTAGGAAGCAGATGTATTAATATAATGTTACCCAACAAGATCAGGAACAATTATGTATATTAAATTAAGTAGTTAGTGGACTTAAAAACCTGCAGTAGAAACTCCAGTTTTTATAAAACAAATAGGGAGAGAATTGAAGATTTCTTGTTTGGAAATGTTATATCTGTTTTCTTCACAAGTAACTAAAATATTGTTAATGGCCTTTTTTTTAAGAGTGTGAAAAAACAATAGATACTGTACTTGAAAAAATGTGAATTTTATTGGTACATACTAAAGTATAGAGTCCTATTTGTTTCTATTCATTAACAAATGTCCGTACTGTAATAATTTTGTGAGTAATATACAAGCATTCTTTAATATGTTTACGAGATTCTCCAATTTTATTTGCATTAATTCAGACCGTAGTAACATTAAATTCCACTGTAACCCATTATTAATACTTAATCATTTGCGTGTTAACAGAAACTGCACACTGCTTTTTATTGCATTATGTTGAAAAAAGGATTTTAATGTACTTGTTTGGTTATATGTTAGATTGTACTAGGTTATAGGTTCTAAATTGGAAGTAGGTTTTAATTCCTGTACTTCGAATAAATACAGCCTTTAATGTTATATACAGCCTTTGAATGTACACTAACTAAGGACATTTTTTTTAAGTCTAGGTAATTAATTTTAAAAATCTAAAAGGTTAAGTTAGATGTTAAATGTAGACACAACCTCCCAAAATCGTCACTGTACCGTAATTATGTGCGATAAATGGAAACTAATTTCTGTACTTCCAGTAAATACAGCCTTTTAATAAAATGTGTACCAATAAACCCCAATAAAATATGTACCAATAATGTACTAGGTCATACGTTCTAAATTGGGAGTAGGTTTTAATTCCGGTACTTCGAATAAATACAGCCTTTAATGTTATATACAGCCTTTTATCCATACAATAAATACAGCCTTTTAATGTACACTAACTAAGGAAATGTTTGTTAAGTCTAATTAATTTTAAAAATCTAAAAGGTTAAGTTACATTGTTAAACGTAGACACAACCTCCAAAAATCGTCTGTACCGTAATTATGTGCGATAAATGGAAACTAATTTCTGTACTTCCAATAAGTACACCCTTTTAATGTACACTAACAAAGTAAATTTTATTAAAGTTACATTGTCGTACATAACCTGCATAACCTGGCATTAGTTACTTGTGAAGAAAACAAAGTTGTAGTACACATCGGACACCGAAATAAAGTACAAACGCAGAGACGGAAGTTTAACTTTGCCATACAAAAAGAACCTAGATCCGAAAAATCTGTCTCGAGTGTTGAAGAACCGATATCCACAAAAATATCTGACATAGAAGAAACCATGTCAAATAAAATATCTGCAGTAGAAATCTCAGTGGCAAACATAAGAGAGCAGTTCCTGAAGTTACAACCAAAATAACTTTGTGAACAGACTGTACCAATGATAAAGACGGAGAAAGACACAGAAAATAAGTCAGTACAGAAGGTCACCTCGCCTATGGTTGGGACAGTTCATGGCAAGGCCCCAACCTTTGATGGAAGCACGCACTGTGCGACGTATTTACGCCAATTCGAAGCTGCTGCATGCGCAAATAATTGGACGGAGAAAGACAAGCCAGTTTCATTCGTTCTCTCATTAAAAGGACCCGCTGCAGAACTACTACAGAAAGTGCCACCTGACAGCCAAAACACCTATGCCGAATTGATAAAAGCTCTGGAATTACGGTATGGTGATAAACATTTGCGAGATGTGTACTGCACCCAGTTGAGAGCAAGGTGACAGCATGCCGGGGGAGAGCCTTCAAGAGTTTGAAGCAAGTATCGACAGACTAATTAGACTGGCCTATCCTGAAGCGCCAGAAGGTTTTCTAATGAGTTTTGCGATGCAGACGTTTACTTCCGGTGTCCGAGATAACAAACTATAGCAAGTGTTACGAATGGCAAGACACCAGAACAGTGCGGATGCCCAGGTACATGCTTTGCAATTTGAGGCCGCCAAATCAGCGTCTGGTTGGACAAGTCATAAAGTGTGCGCTAAAAGATCGCGACGGCACAGACGATGAGGAAGAAGAACAAGGAACAGAGACTCGACGGTCAGCGCCACAGAATAAAATAAGAAAGGATGGAAGACCGAAGTGTTATAGATGTGGGAAACCTGGAAATCTACAACGAGATTGTCGGGTTAGAATTCAGCAGCAGGGAAACGAGCAATAGTCAGTACAATGGGGCGTGTGCTGACTAACTGGAGGAACGAAGCCCCTA
Organism: Magicicada septendecula; assembly: GCA_034769895.1. Taxonomy (NCBI): domain Eukaryota; kingdom Metazoa; phylum Arthropoda; class Insecta; order Hemiptera; family Cicadidae; genus Magicicada; species Magicicada septendecula. The sequence goes on from CM068367.1 coordinate 68,711,759, forward strand.
GACAATACGCAATTTCTACACTTCAGAAAAACAGTGGGAGCTTGGTAGTTACCGGATTTGTTCAAGAAAGGCCATCCTCGATTACAGTTGACACAGGCGCAACAGTTTCTATTGTGCGCCCCGACGTGGTGAAAGATCTCAAGCCTATCTGGTGCTCCTGCAGCTTGCGAACAGCTACTGGACAGCCTGTAAAAGTGTATGGAAAAGTGGAGATACATCTACGCCTCGGTCGACTTGAGTTTAATCATCAAGTACTTGTTGCAGACATTGTGGATGAAGCAATTCTTGGTGTGGACGTTATGAATGCATACGGATTTATAGTCAACTTCAAAAACAATGTCTTGAGAATCGGAGGCGAAGAGGTAATGAATGACGACAACAGAAAAATCGATGGATGTCTTAACCAAGTGGCCGTAACTGTTCCGCCAAACTCCAAAAAGATCATCATGGTTAACACCGAGGTAGATACTAGGGGCAACCAGTGCTCTATATTCGAACCCCCGGTAGTCAGCACACCGGGCATACTAATAGCCAGAAGTTTAGTAAAACCTGACGAAACCGGAAATATACCTATTAGAGTGGTGAATATTTTGGATCAAGCTATCACTTTACAAAGCAGTACACTCCTAGGCAAATTGACTCCTGTGGCCTGGGTAGCCGGAATGATGCAACGAAGATCCAGTGCTTCGGATAATTCCAAATTACCAGAGGAACTGCAAGAATGATTGAACAGATCTTGTAACAACCTCTCAAATGGTGAGGTAAAAGAACTCAAGACAGTTTTTACATGAATTCAAAGATTGTTTTGCAGTTCAAGGACAGTCACTGGGAAGAACCTCTCTTGTGCAACATCGCATCAATACCGGGGACACAACACCGATATGCCAACCTCCTCGAAGGCCTCCATTATCTAAAGAAGAGGAAATGTCTCGGTTAGTACAGGACATGTTGACAGAAGGAGTAATCGAACCTTCGTCAAGTTCTTGGTCTTCTCCTGTAGTGCTGGTAGCGAAGAAGGATGGTAGGTTGCATTTCTGTGTAGATTACCGGAGGTTAAATGACGTTACAAAGAAAGACTGCTATCCATTACCTCGCGTTGACGATACACTTGACACGTTGTCTGGAGCACAGTGGTTTTCCACATTGGACCTGAAGAGTGGATATTGGCAAGTGGATCTTCATCAAGAAGACAAGGAAAAGACCGCTTTCTCGACCCCAAGTGGCTTATTCCAATTTAACGTCATGCCATTTGGACTATGTAATGCACCGGCAACATTTCAAAGATTGATGGACCTGGTACTCCGAGGCCTGACATGGAAAACTTGTCTTGTTTATTTAGACGATGTCATAGTGATCGGGAAGAATTTCAAAGACCATTATAAATGGATATAAATACCAGTACTCAACGACTTTCAATTCAGTATAGTGGCAATATATTTACAGAGCGGTTCGAGAGTTATTATCGGGCGAGATTACTGTGTACGTTCAAGTGGTTATTAGTGAAGTGTTGCGTTTTATAATTGGGCGGTAGAATTACAATTTATTGTAATACAATTGTGTTTAATATTAGTGACATTTTATTGCGTGTGAACAATTTTTAATTGATTTGTTGTAGTAGACTGTGTTGTTAATTACGAACTGTTTTACTGTAAAAATTAAAGCTGGTGATTAGTGACTTAATTGGTGTCTTGTATTTTGTTGTTTTCCACTGTACCTACGATGATCGAGTAGACTGTCATAACAATATTTAAGAGAAGTATTATTTCTAATAAAAAATATCTACAAAACTCTGTAGCTTAAGTAAACATAAATGACACAACGAAGCTAACTAAACACCACTTCTTCTTCTTCTGTGGCATCACAGTTCGAAGTCGAACCTTAGCCTCCGTTTTTCCCTGTCCTTGGCGATCGATGTCCATTGTTTTATTTTAAGTAAATTATCAGCATCCCTCGCCACTGCGTCAATCCACCATGTCTTGGGTCTTCCTACAGGCCCTTCTACCCTCGATCTGACTAAACAGTACCTTCGTAGGTAGTAGGTTGTCTTCCATCCTAATGATGTGTCCTGCCCATTGCAATCTATGGAGTTGGATGGTGGTGGACAGATCATTGTTTTTATACAGCTTGTATAGCTCCTCATTGTGATGCATTCTCCATATCCCATTTACTTGGGTTGGTCCATATATTCTCAACTAAACACCACACGAGTTGTAAACAAACAAGACCAGTGGCTGTGTACAGCAACCTTAATTGCGATGTTTCAGCGACTTGTACCTGTACCATGATGACAACAGTTTTGTCAGATCGTAGTGATATTACTACAGATCACGTTTAAACACAGACAAACAGGCCGTCATAATATTATTATGCCCGCACAAATCCCAAGTCCACTGCTGTAGTAATATTACTACGCCCACACTTAAAGTGTTAATATTGACTTGTAACTATGTTCTTAATATAGTAATGACTGTATTAGAATGTGAATAGATATTGGATGTAATAAAAAGGATTAATTGATAAAAACAATAAAAAGCAAGGCTGATAAAGCTGTTTATAACAATTTGAGGTGCTTAATTTAGTCTCTTTTCTGTAAGATGAACAATAAAACTTGTGTAAATTTGAAATCTGTGCTGTGTTGGTTCATAACAAAAACATGTATTAATTAATGTATAATTGTATTTATCATGGTGTATTCTTTATAACTGTGTATTTCCTTTTCCTGTAAATTATATTTTTTATGCATCGAGTTTAGGATATTTTAAAGTTGCAGAAAACTTGTTGGATGTAAAATTTTTGAACCGTTTTTAATGATTTGAAACTACCGTAATTGAAAAAAGAAATGGGAAAAATTTTAACAGTTCTATTAACAATGGTGATACTGCTGGGATTCACATTATATTATATAAAATCTATATATTATACACGTAGATCTGTGTAGAAGATACAAACGAAATATGTTTTATTTCTGAAAAACTAACTAGATATATAAAATAATAAAAATAATGGTGAATGTTCAAATAATGTTGAGTAATATTGAAAATCGGTAGTTCATTATTGAATGTATATTAATATAATAATGATAATCATTATAATTTTAAGTTAATTTTATAGGAAAACTAATTTTGTTGTTTTTTTTTTTACAAATTAGTGGTAAAAAATAATCCTCCGAGTGTGCTATACGTGTCTTGACATGGTTCTCGTATTGTTTATAACCATACAGGTGGTTTAAGATTCATTATTTTGTCAGTATCCAAATCCCCCATACAGATAAAATTATATTACAAACTTTTCTGACCTGTGAGTTTCAGTTCTGCATTGAGTTTAATGTTCTATGACCTCCAAAGGAATGCCATGATTCTGATGATAATACATACAGCATAAGATACCATAAGAAGAAGTACATGATGTGGTGAAACATTCCTTTATTAAGAAATTAGCATGTCTCTATTTCAATCAGTTTTTACGGATAGAAAAAAAGTTATAATTTAACTTTGTCATGATAAATTCTTTTCAACATTTTAAAACTGAAAAAGTGATTAACTTGTAGTTCATAAAGAATCAACTAGGGCCCCATAATTGTAGATGCTTACTCCTCTCATAAGAAAAGTGCTGAAAGACCCCAACGCTGCAAAGCTATGGTTAGCACTAGATTGTGTATTTTCACTGATATGGTAAAATGGTCTGGTTTAATGAGATTATTGCTACAAGTCACACTTGTCTTGGAAAATCATGCTGTCAGTTGACTAATGTCATTCTGTGGATATACCAGCATATGAGAATAAATACATAATTGCGATCTTTAAATCTATCTTTCTATGGTACATTAACATTATCACGAGGGTTAGATTGGACTATAACCATCAGTAGAATTTGCCACACAATGTTTCAACCTCTAAAAAATCTGTGGTCATCTTCAGGTGTAACTTAAACTAATACATTAAATTCAAACTTAAGCTTACCTGAGATTCGTTCAATAGTAAGCGTGAACCGTCAAAAGAATAAAGCACTACCACATACAAAGTTAAAGACAACTGTAGAGAAATTATATTAAAACAAAAACGCTACTTACCCTGTAAAGTCTGCTGGACAGAACCGAGATGCACAACCACACTGACGCAAGTTCACACCATGAACAACCTCTGAGACATTGTGGTCTGCCCACAGCTAACCCCCACCTACCTCGAGATACATACTCTTTCAAATTCACAAATCGTAGATACATCTTTACTAGGTTGACTGATACAATTATGATTTACAGCCATAAAATGTGTCTCCATAATTTTACATTTATTAGTATTAGTTTCCCACCCAACAATATCTACTTGATTCCACAGGATTTTGTTTTTCATCCCATACATGTTCAGCTAATTTAAATATATTAGTCTTCCCTTTTTTAAATGTTTTTCCTATGTTCTCGTTCATGTACCTCAAGATGGCATAGTTTCACCAAATATTGTAATCGACATTCACATAGGAAGCAGTATATAACATTTAACACTCTTAATTTTAGTAGTTTGGGTGTGGTATTACACAGAACTTTCCGTAAAGTGTTATAGTGTGCAGTCTGTATGTTGTTGCAATCTTCTGAAATCTCCAGATGCCTTGATGAAGGGGTTGACCACATAACAAAATGTCAGTGATAACCAGGCGCCTCGTAATATCTTTTGATTCAATCATGATTGGTTGTGACAACTGTGATAGTGGCCAGTCAGTTTTGTTCCCACATTTCCATCACCCAATAGTGTCCAGTAATTTGGGACACAGTTGTGAGAACATACGCAGCAGACGATATGATATTTCAATGAATGCCACCACACACCTTACGGATGGTGGGATAGGAGAGAATGTTTTATCAGTCACTAGGATTAACAAAATAGGTCAGAGATTTGCTTGAAATAGTGAAAAAAGTATCGTGATTGCAACTGTACGTGCATCATATTGTCAGACAATCAGATGTTAATTTTGGAGCAGCCCTCGTAAATGAAAAGCATACTTTACCATAGTAGGAAACATAATTGAAGACCCCTTGACAGTCATAAACTATACTCTTAAACCACTGGCAGATACTTAATGAAGCCTTTTTACCTTTTAAACTTCTTCAAGCTCAACCATAAATGGAACTTGAATGTGGTCATATTTTCAGTTTCTTTGTGGCTCTATAACACTCCAATTTATTCAAACAATTTTCTTGCTCTCTTACTTAAGGAATATTCCAAGGATACACAGATATTTTGAAAGAACTTACTATTAAAATCACAAGTCAGTGGTATGTTTAGTTTTGAAAAAATTTTCTGTTCTTTTATGTTTTACTTATACAGATTGATTATCATCAGTGTTAGTTTCATTCCTTTACACTTTGCCTTCTACTGATAGTGATTTTTGTTATATAAATTTTTAACTGATTGGATAGATGCAACAACTCCCCAGTACTTACAATAGACACCAATGTTTGATACCGTCTATTTGTAAAGTAGCCATATCAGAAACTATAAATTTTTAAATAAAGATTATATTTCAGACAATGCCTTCAAAAACCGTTTTTAGATTTGAGATATTCTTCTCAAAAGGCCTTGATCCAGAGAGCTTTGTTATATGAGGAAGTAACAAATATTATGTTCTTTTTACGTGTGTTTATAGTAATTCTTGCACCAATATTTTATGTATTGCTCACAATCATATTAGATTTCTGTTGTTTCTATTAAAGTAGTATTGGTTTGTGGTTTGCTTCTGTTTTCTACACAAAGTTATGGATTTATGTATGTCTGTCCGTCTTACACACCCACACACACACACACACACACACACACACACACAGATTTACAAAAGCAAACCATAAATATACTTGTAGAAGAAACCGATGTAATTAGGAACAGTATAATATATAAATGTTCACTAAAGATGTGTAATGTGTATATTTTAGTGTCAAATGTTTATTATATTGGATGATTTTGTGAACCAAATCTGGACCACCACAGTGGCAGTATAAAGTTATGTAGCCTATTATCGAATCACTTAAAATAAATTTTAATTAAAGTAATAGGAAAAAATAATTACATCTTGACCATATGTTTAAATAATATTAAAATAAAAGGAAGTGTACCAAGTTTAAAATGGTGACATCTTTCCATAACTTTGTGCAACAATCACATGAGAGGCTCCCAATTTTTTTTATCGTGCAACAAAACTAATCTTAAAAATTCGATGTTATTGTTATTATTATTATCATCATCATCATCATCATCATCATCATCATTGAAATGTAAATATCAGTATGCACATCAGATGGAAGAAGAGGTGTGATATCATGTGTTGTTCATTTCATGGGCACGTATTAAACTGGCACTGTGGTAGGATGGCATAACGTTTAATGTGTCACACAAGTACCATTGATTACAGCTGTCTGTAAATGAGATATAATTGATCTGTGCATTATAGTGGTTTTCTGAGTATTGAAGTTATGTTCTGTTTTTGGGTGTTTCTGCTACACACAGTGGCTGTCTCAACTCAAAATAAAACAAAAATCAAGCAAACATTAAACTCAGAAAGCCTGACAGAAACTTATGTAGATCTAATTAAATCACAATAAAATGTATCACATACTTGTGGTGCATTAATATGTTCAAAGGGGATCTCACTTATATCTTTGTAACAGTAACATTTAATCGTATCATACATGTAAAATTAATGGAAATGAGATTAATGTAAAAAATCTCTTGATACATTTCTGCTCTATGTATAGTCATAATGAAGTTAGTATAGTGAAGCCATTTGTATGTTGATTAATATACTTTGTGACATAGGCAAACACAGATGTAAATAAATAGTTTTTTTTGTGTACATTATTGGGTTTGTTCTGTAATTTTGAACATCACTGTCCTTGTAAACCTTTTCCCATTTCTTTGTACATATCTTCTTTCCATGATCTGACATAAAAAGAAGAAGTCGGGGTCAACAGTGACACAGGATTTGCCACTATACTTGGATAATAAATAACAACCGTTTCTTTGTGTACCACTGAAGTAGTTCAAGAGAGCCAAGGTACTCTGTAAAAGTAAAGGGTAGTACAAGGTACAGAGAGAGAATAAGAGAGTGTGGGCAAACAGACTTTGAGAGTGATAAAAAAATGGGCTAATATGATAATCAACATCGAGTGACAAAGCTAGACTAATGTATGAAGGAGGTTAGGGAAAGATGGTGGAGGAAGACTGTATAATAGTATGGAGAATCTATCCACAGATCAATGAAATTCATAAAGAGAAAAGAATTAGTTAAACATTTTAATTAATTAATGAAGTGGTGATGTCTGGAAATAACATATACATCAAAGACATGGACTTACCAGGAAAACAAGGACTACATTTTATAATACAATGGCATTCCCTGTGTTAATGTATGGGTGTTAAATCATAGATGCCTACAAGGAAGACTATAAAACAAATTCAAAGTTCAGAAATGAGTTTTCTGAGACGAGCCCAGGGTTGTACAAGGTGAGGTCATTTGCGTAATGAGCCCATTAGGAATGAATTACAGGTATTGTCCATAAACGATACAATCCAGAAATATCACCTGGAATGGTCGCAACATCTCGACAGAATGGAGGGTAGACGGCTACTCAAAGTAGCATTATAGATATAGACCCTTTGGAAGAAGGAATGTGTGCAGACCCAGAGCAAGATGGCAGAGATATATTGTGAAGATGGAACAGGTGATGTGCCTAATCCGTTAAAAGTGAAGAGAAAGAAGAAATGTGATTTAAAAAAACAAATGGGGATGATGCAAGAAATACAGACAAAAAGTACATGTGACAGCATTAAAATACGAGATTGCATAAAAAAAGGTAGTAAAAAGAGATCACAAGGTAGCAAAGAAAAATATATCGAGAGAAGAGGATGCTGTTGGTAGGAAGAGGTACATACACGGCACATGCAGGACAGGAGGTATGGAGAGGTGGGGCAATTCCTAACCCATGCCTTATACTAATAAGGATAAATACAAATAAGCATCAAGTAAGTATAAAGAGAAAGGACAAAATTTCTAGTCTGTGTTAATAAAATTTTCGTGTTCACTTCCATTTATAAGTAAACATTAAGTTTGTTTGTTATTCAGTTAAAATTATGTATACAGCTATACACAATTTTAGGGCTAGGAGCAAGAATATGATGTCATTTGTTTGTGAAACATGAGATATTTCTGTCTGATGAGGGACATTTGCTTGCATTTAAGTATCTTATTAATTCTCAAAGTGTACCACAATTTTCAAAATCACATTGTTGTTCAGATGGTTTTTGTGAAACTTTTGTATTATAATGTGGATAGGTGGCTGACCTAAACTACACACTGTATACGTGAAATAAAAATTATTTAACGTAGGTGGTGATCATAATGGCAGGGATGATTTTTCCAGCTTTGAAATTGAAGACATTTATCATCAAGGATTGTAGCCATCAGATCAAATTCTTCATCATCAGTAAATGTAAGTAGTGATTTGAAATAATGTGTGGTCTGTCATATTCTTGTTACTGAACTACTGTGAGTACAAAATGGCTATAAATTATTTTTATTTTGATTTGGTTAGATATATAATTACTACCAATAGATAGATATTGATATTAAATTGAAATAAATACTGCCTGTTTAATACACACAAAGATTAACTCAAATCATACTTTACTGCCAGTAAGCCATTTTTTGTAATTTGTGACTAGTACCGTAATTTTCTGTGGGGTATGAGAGTCTTTACTCACTTACCTTTTCAAATGTCAGATTAAAACTAAAACAAGTTTTTTTAAAGACTCCAATCCTAAAGAATATGTATTCTAAGCTAAGCTGAAAAAATAAAACATTCAATAATATTATTCACAGAAAACCTGCTGTAATAACTGTTAACTATCATTTACTTCATATAATTTTTAATTTCAAACGGCACGAATAGAGCTATACTGCTATCCATAATAATTGTTTTTTAAAAAATTTGATGTGTAGGGTCATTAAATTTACAAACCACTTACAATTTGGACCACGTAGTAATCAGTCGGAAAGAGGTCATACTAAAATAAAACAACGAAAGAAAGTTTTCTTTAACTGTACCAGTTTCCTATGGTACAAAAAAAAATATTTTTTACTCAATTCAGTAGAGGATTCAAGTTATTTATATAGAAGTATATGCTAAAAATTAACACTAAAATGTCTGAAGAGGAAGATAATTAATTGAGAGTACTAGAAATACAACATCGATACCATCTCAATACAAGAACTACTTAAGAAAAACTCGGGCAAAATTGATCTCAAAAAGTTGGTCATTAGTTTTTATTTACACCAAGCATTACCAGTACCTAGACTTTTAATTCAGGCCTGCTTTCTACTGCTAAAAATTATGGTTTTACAGTTTTTGTATTTGTAATTGTAGCACTGGAAAGGGGGACATTTATTTATGGGCAGTGAAGAAACTGCAAACACAGGAAATCGTGGAATGTGAAGTAGTATTCTTAAGTTTCTTAACAAGTAGTCGGAAGTGGAAGAACTAAGAGCTTTTACAGATAGTTGCCCTGAAAAACAAGACTGGTCAATGATGGCTATATGGCAGCAGTTGATTAGAGAAAACTTTTTAAATAACTGAATAACTAAAAAACATAAATCATTACTTCTTCACAAAAGAAGGTAATGTCTCACAGCCAGTGTCAATATGGTTAAAAGTTGCCAGGCTGTTAGATTGTGGTCTAGGATCTCCTTGTGAATTACCAGACACTGACTGTATTCACTACCACATAGGACTGAAAGTGGAAATATGTTGGTACTGTCAAAACGTCGGGTATTCCAGATGTAGATCCTAGTCCATGGTCTAATAGCCCAGCAATTTTTAACAATATTACTTCTCATATCTGACGTATTCATCTCCCTTCTATCACAGACTTTGTACTCATCAGAAACATCTTAGATTTTCCCACTTAAGGGTGGATCAGCATTATTAAAAACAAGAAAAATTCTTTTCATGAGGCTCATGTAATTCAAGACAGCTTTCTTAACGTAAATGTTTTGTTGTAGTATGTTAACAGACAAAGAAAAAGTGTGGTGAACCTATAGAAGTTATTGTAGTGAAGGCTACATCATTTACTGCCTCCAAGTTTATTAGTGAAACTCCAACCAATCTTTTTAAAAAACAAAAAACACAAGATTAATGAACACTATAAAGAATTGGTGATTAAATAAAATTTTTCATGAGTGGGTCACCTTCTTATCATAGAAGTAAAATACTGTGCCATGCCTCTGGATATCAAAAACACTTTCCTGTGATTTTTTGTGTGTTATTTGAGGCTTCTCCATTGGACAAATCTCCAGCTGTTTTGGAGACAATCCCCGTTTAGCCAGTCTGGATGTGGTTTTTTGAGATGATGAACACCAGTGCAGGCTGGCCATCAAGAGCAGTGAAAGGATAGCCAATTGGGATATGGGGGTTTTTGCATTTGTTATTACGTTTGTGTCAAACAAGAACGGTGGAATGGCCTAGCCGAGCCACACAGGGACGCTAATGTTGGAGGGGAGCATCAAAGTGATGTCAAAAGAAATTGACTTCCTCATAGACCTCCAGTCTATCATTCTTATCACAATGGACTTCTTCTTGCTGATGGGAATGAAAATCTAAACAAAAAAGAATTGCTCAATTAGTACAAATGTTAAATTTTCTAAATTAATGTTTAGCTTTTTCTTTGAAAGTATTTATTTTTTTTTCTTGGCAACAACTTGGTTTCAATCATCACACAATATATCAAGATTATAATTGTTTTTCTTTTATTTTTAATTCATGGTGATTTGTAGTTGTACTTTTAATTTAAAAATAGCGTTTTGTAATAGATTATTCAACTAAATAAAGCAATTTTCACTGTATATGAGGTGTGATAAAAAATAACAAGAATGTCCATTTTTATATAAAAGTATTTATTCATTCTTTAATACTGAATACCCCACATGATGTAATATACTTAAGCCAACAATTTTTCCAGTCCACAAAACATTTTTATAGCCTTACATTTAGTATACAGCTTCATAGTGTCTTGTACAGTGTTTCGTAGTGGGAACATTGGCTACAAGGCTGATGAAAACATTAGAAGCATGTGTGTGATAGAGACAGAAGTAGTGTGTGAGAAAGATGGCAAACTGTTATCATATTGTGTCTCCTCTCTAAGTGGGGGTAATTGTTTAGAGCCTTTCCCCACTTCTCTAGAAAGGCTGTCAAGCTTCTATCATGAAGTCATTCGAAAAATCAGCGCTCACAGATTCACTGAATTTTTCCCTGACAGTGGGGAGATAGTCTAAAGTCATCCGGAAAATCATTCAACGAATACAGTCATACAGTTAAAAAATGTATCTGCTTTGTAAGAAAGAATGAAAATACGCCTTCTAAGGTTTTCAAGTTTGCGACAGTGCTTAGTTTCAAATCAAGCATTAAGCAATAAGACAATTCATTTTCTCAAAGTTTTTATTGTCTTCAAAACAGTATCCACTAAAATAATAACAATATTACAGAAAATTTATACAATGAAAAATTACATTAATTCACATTAATGCTAAGACAATAATAACAACAACAATAAATATATAAGTAAAGTCTCCGGGCTGTTTGGCCGTGGTCTATGGTTTAATGACAAACCAAATGTTCCAACAGCACCATTGGCTGCCATCATCAGTGGAATTAAAAGAAATCCAAGGCCCACTGAATGTAGGTTGTTCGCGTCAGGCCCACAGTAGTGTGGTAAAGGCTCAGAGTGTTGGTCACTTCAGAGTCAGAGCGTGTCTGATACCAATTGCGCGTGTTCCTATTGTAGGATTTGGTTTCGACGTTTTTACATTATCTCAAGTTGCTGTGGTCGTGTCAGTATGAACTGTTGATACGAGGAATGTGTAATCGTGTCAGACATTAGTTCGAATGTTGGAAGCCAAATCGCTTTCCAGTTGATTAGCAACGGTGTGAACATTTCGGCTGTCACTACTACATGAGATGACATAACCGGATTAAAATCTAAGATAGTAGGGCGATGAAACTACCTTCACATTGTACAACGTAATGCGCACAATGATGATATTCAGACTCTATTCTCTGCTATTCAAGATCGCTATCCAAAGGTACTGGTGAACAATGTCTCATTTGCAACTGAAAGCTTCACCACATTGACAGACAATGATACAACCAGATGGCAGCAGCTGATTGATAGCAAGATGCACAGAATGACAACTTATGCAAGAAAAACAATTGACCACATGAAGTCCAACAATGTGGTTAACGGTTCCATATTTAATATAATCAACATTGTTGGAAGCCAGAGCTTGAGTGAAGCTTGGAAATGCTGTTACGTCTTTGAATAATAACTTACGGGAGGAGTTGTCAAAGAGTGGCTCCAAAATCAAAGTCACAACAACAACTGCAGAAGCGTACATACAAGAGGCAAATATGTATTAATACTCTAGGCTCAAGGAATGTATTACAGCTTTTGCAATATCAGACGGCATCATAATCACGTCTGTCTCGAATTTACGGATCAATGTGTCCATATTTGCCTCTTGTATGTACGCTTCTGCAGTTATTGTTGTGATTTTGATTTTGGAGCCACTCTTTGACAACTCCTCCCGTAAGTTATTAGTCAAAGACGTAACAGCATATTTCCAAGCTTCATACAAGCTCTGGCTTCCAACAATGTTGATTATATTAAATATGTAACCGTTAACCACATTGTTGGACTTCATGTGGTCAATTGTTTTTCTTGCATAAGTTGTCATTTTGTGTATCTTGGTATCAATCAGCTGCTGCCATCTGGTTGTATCATTGTCTGTCAATGTGGTGAAGCTTTCAGTTGCAAATGAGACATTGTTCACCAGTACCTTTGGATAGCGATCTTGAATAGCAGAGAATAGAGTCTGAATATCATCATCATTGTGCGCATTACGTTGTACAATGTGAAGGTAGTTTTGTCGCCCTACTATCTTAGATTTTAATCCGGTTATGTCATCTCATGTAGTAGTGACAGCCAAAATGTTCACACCGTTGCTAATCAACTGGAAAGCGATTTGGCTTCCAACATTCGAACTAATGTCTGACACGATTACACATTCCTCGTATCAACAGTTCGTACTGACACAACCACAGCAACTTGAGATAATGTAAAAACGTCGAAACCAAATCCTACAATAGGAACACGCGCAATTGGTACCAGACACGCTCTGATTCTGAAGTGACCAACACTCTGAGCCTTTACCACAGTACTGTGGGCCTGACGTGAACAACCTACATTCAGGAGGCCTTGGATTTCTTTTAATTCCACTGATGATGGCAGCCAATGGTGCTGTTGGAACGTTTGGTTTGTCATTAAACCATAGACCACGGCCAAACAGCCCGGAAGACTTTACTTATGTATTTATTGTTGTTGTTATTATTGTCTTAGCATTAATGTGAATTAATGTAATTTTTCATTGTATAAATTTTCTGTAATATTGTTATTATTTTAGTGGATACTGTTTTGAAGACAATAAAAACATTGAGAAAATGAATTGTCTTATTGCTTAATGCTTGATTTGAAACTAAGCACTGTCGCAAACTTGAAAACCTTAGAAGGTGTATTTTCATTCTTTCTTACAAAGCAGATACATTTTTTAACTGTATGACTGTTGAATGATTTTCCAGATGACTTTAGACTATCTATCTCCCCACTGTCATGGAAAAATTCAGTGAATCTGTGAGCGCTGATTTTTCGAATGACTTCGTAGAAGCTTGACAGCCTTTCTAGAGAAGTGGTGAAAGGCTCTAAACAATTACCCCCACTTACAGAGGAGAGACAATATGATAACAGTTTACCATCTTTCTCACACACTACTTCTGTCTCTATCACACACATGCTTCTAATAACACCAGCCGTGAAAGCCTTAGGACAACAATAAATATATGTTTCAAGTAAATGGTAATTATGGTAAGTAAATGTTTCAATGATAATTACCACAAAAATAATTATTTTCATATGATTAAAAGTGTATTGTGTGACATTCATTTTATATAATAAATGTTTGCATCATTAATACATGTAGTAGCTAACAATTTGTATTGTGTCAAATAAAGTATCATAGACATGCCAATCAATTACACCAGTACACTCAGTATATAATATGGTAATGCAAAAATTTTCTCTGAAATGAATGTCACACAACAGAATTTTTACACTTGCATATGAAAGTGAATTATAGCTACTAGAAAACATAATTAATAATTAATATTATATAATTGATGTAGTATTATACTTTGTAAAAAATATATTTTTAACAATAATATAAATAATAACATTTAATTATAATTTGTGTTGCATTGTACTACAGAACAAATGCATTACTGTATTACAAACAAATTAAAAAATATATATACTTAATTCCAAGTTTACTTAAGTACCTCAAGTGTACTGTGTGCATATATTTAAGTGTAATCTCTTAAAAATCCAGGACGTGTAGTCTGCTACACATCTGTACAAGTAAAACTGTGTGATTCCTAATATCAATTTCACTGCATTTTTGAGTTTGTTGGTTTCTCAATATAATGTATAGACCTACTCTCTTTATTCATTAATCTAGTTTTAACAGTATCCAAATGGGTTTACATTGAATAAAACAAAAGTACATAAAAGAAATAATTAGTTGGAATCAATAGAATACGGGCTTGTCTTCATATAAATTATAGAATGTTGTATAATAAGTTGCTACAGAAGCCTCATATATAATTTTACAATTGCATGTAATATTTTTGTAAACATAAAAAGTATAAATTTGATGAAAATATATATTGGAATACACTTATATTACGATATTATAGTCGCTTTGTGACTTTCAGATGAATTGGTTGTTCAGGTACTGGAACTAGTTTCAATATCATATTCACTTCTTCATCGGCATCAATACAAAAATTTGATAACAGCTGTAATATATAAAATTGTATTAAAAAAACACAAAAACAAATAAACAATGAAATTGAAAAAAGTATTACATGGAGATTATTTTTGTAATATCTAATTAGACTGCATTCCTCTGTAACTCTTTGAGTTTCCTGCATTGCATTTCCCATGTAATGTCTTCAAATAAATATACTGCAAGTAGGTTTATTTTCACCAAACGCACGTTTCACAGAAATTATTCTGTATATTCAGAGATTTTTTTGAATTGTAATTGAATGTTTTGCTTACATTATAAGTAACGGATAATTGATTTTCAGAATAAAACAGATAACCTCTTAGACACAGAATAATTTCTGTGAAACGTGCATCGGGTGAAAATAAACCTACTTGCAGTGTATTTATTTGAAGACATTAAATTTAGACTGTAGAATTATGATTGTACAAAAGTCTAAATATGTATTTTAATTATGTACAAAAAATGGGTAGTGAATGCTCTGCCATCATTTTACTTACATGTACCTTAAGGAAATGGAAGTATGGTGATGGCAAAAAAAATCGTGTTCGAGATTATTACAGATTCTGATTGTACTACACTCAAAACATGAAAAAAGTCGTTTTTCGAAAAGTGTCTGTGTGTGTGTCTGTCTGTCTGTGTATGTGTCTGTCTGTAGATTTTTACTTCCATGTTCCTTAAGGAAATGGAAGTATGGTGATGGCAAAAAAAAATCGTGTTCGAGATTATTGCAGATTCTGATTGTAGTACACTCAAAACATGAAAAAGTCATTTTTCGAAATGTGTGTGTGTGTGTGTCTGTAGATTTTTTTCTATGGCAAACGATAACAGCCGCAAATTCAAACAGAATCAAAAGATGTTTTGCATACAGCCCTTATTTGTAGAGTACTCAAGATCTATTGTTTTTGGTGAAGATCGGTTAAGGGAAAGGGGTAGTTTACCTGCAACGTTTTATGTTTTAAAAGGGTATTTTCTATGGCAAACGATAAGAGCCGTAAATTCAAACAGAATCAAATAATTTTGTGCATACAGTCCTGATTTGTAGAGTCCTCAAGACTTATTGGTTTTGGTGAAGATCGGTTAAGGGAAAGGGGTAGTTTACCTGCAACGTTTTATGTTTTAAAAGGGTATTTTCTATGGCAAACGATAAGAGCTGCACATTCAAACAAAATCAAATAATTTTTTGCATTCAGCTCTGATTTGTAGAGTACTCAAGACCTACTGTTTTTGGTGAAGATCGGTTACGGGGAAGGGGTAGTTTACCTGCAACCAGGGGCGTATATTCTAGGCTAGCTGTGAAGCCCAAAGATTAAAGCACAAAAAAAATCTATTAGGAATTTGCATAAAATTGTTCATTTTATCGAAGTCAGACGTGTTTACTTCTGTTTCGTAGTAGCTTAATTACTGATTACAGACAATACAACTTCGCATATAACGGCACCTGAATCGCTGCAACTTGCTTTACTCAGGCTTCGCAAGTAACTTGCGAAGCCTTTCCTCATCACGATTCAATGGCATTGCTATGACAACGGTGAGGGACTTGGTGGGGGCAATGACGTTTATCGTAGGCTAGGCTTCGCTCCTTGGAGAGCTAGCCAACAGTGTGAGACAGTAGGCCGTGTGGCACGCAAAGCAGTGGTTCATTTTAAAATTAGTTATAATTTTGTGAATGATATTTTGTGCTGTGCGGTTTGAGTAATAATTAAGATGAGTGATATAGTTAATAAAATATTGACAAAGACACAATTTGCTCAGCTTCCGTATGAGGATAAGCTTCAAATTGTAAAGATAGGTAGGCCTCAGCCATCCCTTCTAGAACTTAAAAGTGAACATAAAGAAAAGAACAGAGTGTATACTAGATGTTTTAGTGAGGCCAACTACAAAAAATACCCTTGGTTAACTGGATCGAGTACAACTAATAAATTGTACTGCTGGGCGTGTTTGCTTTTTTGCACCGATACAAGTCCTTGGAATAAGACAGGATTTAATAATTTAAATTATTTGGTAACGGCTTGTGATAAACATCAAAAATCACTTAGTCATATACGAGCATTCAATACATTACAGACATTCGGTTTTCAAAGAATCATTCCCTTAATTTACAGAAGAAGATTGCTAACAGTCTACATAATGAAAAAGTAAAGGAAAATAGAATTATTTTAAGAAGACTGATTGACACAGTAACATTCCTATGGAAGCTAGAATGTCCATTTATGGGCCACAATGAGTTTAGCGATTCAACAAATAAAGGCATGTACATAGAACTTTCGGAATTTTTATCAACGTATGAGCAAACAATAGCGAACCATTTAAAATTGCAACAATTTTTAGAGGAACGTCACCAGTAATACAAAATGATTTAATTGACGCAGTAGGTAGCATAATTACAGACAAAATCAAATCAGAAATATCTAATGCAACATTCGTTGCAATATTACTTGACGAGACAACTGACGTAACCAATAAAAGTCAATTATCAACACTTTTATGATTATCAACACGTTGAATGAAGGAAACTGTCAGGAACGATTTTTGCACTTCACTGATGTCAGTTTAGACCGAACTGCACAAGGATTGTTCCAACATGTCACCAAGGTTGTGGATGATTTAGAATGTTCAAAAAAACTTATAGCCCAAACTTTCAATGGAGCAGCTGTTATGGCCGGTCATGTGTCTGGACTTCAAACCTTGGTGAAAAATTAGTACCCATCAGCAACTTTTATTAATTGCTGTAGACACAGGCTGAATTTGGTTTTGTCAAAGTCTACAAATTTTGTAGCAGAATGTAAACGGTTTTTCATCACTATCAGGAATACCTAGCTTTTTTTCACATTCTAAAGTCCGCACAACTGCTCTAAAAAACTTTATGGAGAAGAAACTACTGAGAGTGGCACCAACAAGGTGGAATTTCTCATCAAGGCTTGTAAATACTGTCAAAGAATATAGAAGGCCTCTTATCATGTTCTTTTCATCAATAGAAGATGAACCCGGTGACTGGACAGGTGAAGAAGTGAATACTGCTTCAGGCTTTGTTTGTTTTTTACGTAAATTCGACACTAGATTTCTTCTTCTTAGTTTCAGCAAAATATTTGCAATTTCTGATGTTCTGTTTGACATAATGCAAAAAAAATATTGCATTGCATTCTTACTGCATGAACAAAGTCAATGAATTCTATGATACTCTGCAGAAAATTAGAGATGAGGATTTTGATCTTGTATGGACAGAAGCTACAAGTAATTCTGAATATGAAGATAAAGAATATGAACCAAGACACAAAAGACAGAAATGATGACCGTTCCAAATGGCAGCGTATTTTTAACGAAATTCTGGACACAATGATGTCCCAGATAAAATTCAGGTTTGAGTCCCAAAAGGATCTTAAATTCGTGTCTTTATTGGATTCAAACAATTTTGATACATTTTGTAAAAGTTTCCCACAAAATCTGATGACAGAACTTAAAGAACCATATAGTTCCATACTTTGACATTGTTTGCCTCAAAAATGAACTAAATGTGCTTTATACTCTAGATGAGTATAAGAAAAAATCAGTGAATGAGATTACTATTTATATGAAACTCAATAATTTGGACATAGTGTTTAGTGAAGTGTACAAACTAGCAGAATTAACATTGACATTTCCATCTACAACTGCAACTGTTGAAAGAAGTTTCTCCGCTCTAAAGAGGATTAAGACTTACCTCAGAGCCACACAACGACAAGTCCGGTTAAGCAACTTGGCTGTTATATCTATTGAGAAAAACATTCTTCTTAATATGAAAAAGTGGTCAGAAGAAACATTTTATGAAAGTGTAATCCTGAAATTCACACAAAAGGAGAGAAGAATGGAGTTCTTGTTCAAATAAGTCTACACAGAGCCATCGTCGAAGTAAGTCAAACTTTCTTCAGTATAATTATATATTATTTCCTCATGATGTAATGATATAGTTCTTGCTTTTTGTAATCTTTCATTTGTTTCACTACCGCCGTCCGGCCCTAGTGGCTTCGGAAGAACAAATGTATGCTATAAATAAATAAACAAATGAAGTATTGAAGTTCTTTGCTTGCTTTTGTCTTTCTAATGATGCCATTTCATAATTATTGTTGAAGTATCAGTCATTATTATATAAGTTAGAATGCATTGGCATGGTGTCACAAAATCACATCACTTCAAAAAAATTGAAATGTGAACGAGGGGGACCCCCACCAGTGCATTTTCTTCAATTCTAAGGTGAGCTAGCCCAGGTCTCGAACTCAGCATACGCCACTGCCTGCAACGTTTTTCTTATCAAGGGTAATTTTTTCTATGGCAAACGATAACAGCCACAAATTCAAACAGAATCAAATAATGTTTTGGATACAGCCCTGAATTGTAGAGTTCTCAAGATCTGTTGGTTTTGGTGAAGATCAGTTAAGGGAAAGGGGTAGTTTACCTGCAACATTTCATGTTTTAACAGGGGTAATTTTTTCTATGACGAACGATAACTGCCATAAATTCAAACAAAATCAAATATTTTTTTGCATACCTTTTTGAATTATTCAGAACTCAAGGTCTATTGATTTTGTTGAAGATCGGTTAAGGGAAAGAGGTAGTTTACCAGCAACATTTTATTTTTAACAAGGGTAATTTTTTCTATGACGAACGATAACTGCCGTAAATCAGAATCAAATAATGTTTTGCATACATTCACCAATTGTGACAGACTGAAGGCCTGTTGATTTTGGTGAAGATCGGTTAAGGGAAAGGGGTAGTTTACCTGCAACGTTTTTTGTTTTAACAAGGGTATTTTCTATGGCAAACGATAACAGCTGCAAATTCAAACAGAAACAAATAATTTTTTGCATACAGCCCTGAATTGTAGAGATCTGAAGACCTATTGTTTTTGGTGAAGATCGGTTAAGGGAAAGGGGTAATTTACCTGCAACATATTATGTTTTGACAACTGTAATTTTTTTATGACG
This sequence comes from Magicicada septendecula, assembly GCA_034769895.1. Classification (NCBI taxonomy): domain Eukaryota; kingdom Metazoa; phylum Arthropoda; class Insecta; order Hemiptera; family Cicadidae; genus Magicicada; species Magicicada septendecula. The sequence continues at coordinate 68,731,651 of CM068367.1, forward strand.
AACGATAACTGCCGCACATTCAAACAGAATCAAATATTTTTTTGCATGCATCCCTGAATTGTAGAGGACTGAAGGCCTATTGATTTTGCTGAAGATTGGTTAAGAGAAAGGGGTAGTTTACTGGCAACGTTTTATGTTTTAACAAGAGTAAAGTACCTACTTAATTTTGATAAACAAAGTATCCTGATAAGAAGCTCATAATAATCCACTGTAGAAACGTAGATGAAATATCTATAAATGAAGAGGCTAGTTGAACGGGGTGGGGGTAATTTTCTATTAATGAAAATTATAGTTGAAGAGGGAGGGGAGAAATTTTTATATGTATACTATGTTATCGGCAACAAAGAAGTAGTTTTTTGTTAAAATTCCTTCCCGGGCTGTTTAGCCGTAGTCCAATGTTTTCTGCAAAACCAGACGTTTCGGCAATGCCATCGACTGCCATCATCAGTGAAAATCGAGTGCGAAAACGTGAGGTGGTATACATTAGTGATCACAGTACTATGGTTAAGGCTGAAGCAATAGAAAGCAGTAGTTTCTATGGAAATATTTCATTTCGAATATGATTTTAAATATAAATCTTGGTACATGGAAGTCATGTATGGATCTCCATACCGATATTTTTCTATGGCAAACGATAACAGTCGCAAATTCAAACAGAATCCAATAATTTTTTGCACACAGCCCTGATTTGTAGAGTACTCATGACCTATTGTTTTTGGTGAAGATCGGTTGAGGGAAAGGGGCAGTTTACCTGCAACTTTTTTTTTATCAAGGGTAATTATTTTTCTATGGCAAACGATAACAGCCGCAAATTCAAACCGAATCAAATAATGTTTCGCATACAGCCCTGAATTATAGAGTTCTCAGGGCCTATTGTTTTTGGTGAAGATCGGTTAAGGGAAAGGGGTAGTTTACCTGCAACGTTTTATGTTTTAAAAGGGTATTTTCTATGGCAAACGATAAGAGCTGCAAATTCAAACAGAATCAAATAATATTTTGCATACAGTCCTTATTTGTAGACTACTCAAGACCTATTGTTTTTAGTGAAGATCGGTTAAGGGAAAGGGGTAGTTTACCTGCAACATTTTTTTTATCAAGGGTAATTTTTTCTATGGCAAATGATAACAGCCGCAAATTCAAACAGAAACAAATACTTTTTTGCACACCTTCCTGAATTATAGAGTACTCAAGGTCTGTTGATTTTGGTAAAGATCGGTTAAGAGAAAAGGGTAGTTTACCTGCAACGTTTTATGTTTTAAAAGGGTATTACTTCCATATTCCTTAAGGAATGGAAGTATGGTGATGGCAAAAAAAATCGTGTTCGAGATTATTGCAGATTCTGATTGTACTACACTCAAAACATGAAAAAAAGTCGTTTTCCGAAAAGTGTCTGTGTGTGTGTCTGTCTGTCTGTCTGTGTGTGTCTGTCTGTCTTAGATTTTTTTTTTTTGGCAAACGATAACTGCCGCAAATTCAAACAGAATCAAATAATTTTTTGCATGCAGCCCTGATTTGCAGAGTACTCGCGACCTATTGTTTTTGGTGAAGATCGGTTGAGGGAAAGGGGTAGTTTACCAGCAACGGTTTTTTTTTAGCAAGGGTAATTTTGTTTGTTTGGCAAACGATAACAGCCGCAAATTCAAACAGAATCAAATAATATTTCGCATACAGCCCTGAATTGTAGAGTTCTCAAGATCTGTTGATTTTAGTGAAGATCGGTTAAGGGAAAGGGGTAGTTTACCTGTAACGTTTTATGTTTTAACAAGGGTATTTCCTATGGCAAACGATAACAGCCGCAAATTCAAACAGAATCAAAAGATTATTTGCATACAGCCCTAAATTGTAGAGTTCTCAAGACCTATTGTTCTTGGTGAAGATCGGTTGAGGGAAAGGGGTAGTTTACCTGCAACGTTTTTTTAAAAAGGGTATTTTCTATGGCAAACGATAACAGCCGCAAGTACAAACAGAATCAAATAATGTTTTGCATACAGCCCTGATTTGTAGAGTACTCAAGACCTATTGTTTTTGGTGAAGATCGGTTAAGGGGAAGGGGTAGTTTACCAGCAACGTTTTTTTATCAAGCGTATTTTCTATGGCAAACGATAACAGCCGCAAATTCAAACAGAATCAAATAATTTTGTGCATACGTCCCTGAATTGTAGAGGTCTCAATGACTTTCGATTTTGGTGAAGATCGGTTAAGGGGAAGGGGTAGTTTACCTGCAACCTTTTACGTTTTAACAAGAGTAAAGTACTTGAAAATTTATTTAAACTTTTTGAAACAATGGTAATTGTTAAAAATAAAATAATTTTGTTGCCAGGCAATAAAATTATAATTTTTTCATTTTAATTTAATATAATATTTTTCATTTAATACAGCAATAAAAAGGCAGGTAAGACACAGCCTGGCTGTTTGGATGAAAATGATTTTAAATATAAATCTTAGAATATGGAAGTCATGTATGGTTCTCCATACCGATATTTTTATTTTTATGGTGCATGATTAACTGCCGCATATTAAAAGAGAACAAATAATTTTTTGCATATGTTCCTGAAGTTTTAAGTACTCAAGGTCTGTTGATTTTGGTGAAGACCGGTTAAGGGAAAGGGGTAGTTTACCTGCCACCTTTAATGTAAGAAGTAGTTTCTATGGAAATATTTCATTTCGAATATGATTTTAAATATAAATCTTAGATCATGGAAGTCATGTATGGTTCTCCATACCGATATTCTGATCTGCGAAAGTACTGATAATTGTAAAATTTACAAATTTTAAGAGACCCTAATAGAAAAAATCTCACTTTATGTAATTAAAACCATATTAAAAACTTTTTTTAATTGCCAAAAGTGATCACAGTTCAAAGGCAAATCTGGCTTTTGATAAATGCAGTTAAGTTACAGCATTCATGTAAGCTTTACAACATTCACATAGAACCAAAAACCTATCAACACAAAAATGATGTGGACACACTAAAAGTTTATGCTGTAACTGTAAATATGGACGTGGTGAGTGATACAGGCAGTGAGACTGATATTCATTACAACTATATGCAAAGACAGCTGTCCAGTATAAATGATGACAAAATTTGGTACTTTCCCAACAACTGTACCATTGCTACATTTTCGATGTTTTGAGTATGTGATAGTGTCAGTGCCTCACTCAGTGAAGAAGTGTACGTTATTGGAAAGTACCTAATTAACACATTGTTTTCTTCATTCATTCATAAACATTTTGTACTTTGTATAGTTAATAATGGATTTATTTCATGGTTATGAAGTTGTATTTAAACCTAACTGAACAAATCTAACCTTGCACCAGAAAATTACATATTTTTTAAATGCAAATGTGCTGCAGTTAAAACAGAAGACATATCTTTACAAACTGCATTGGAACCATATACACAGTATACTAAAACATACAGAAGACACTGTAAATGTGGCGTAGGATCAGAAAAAAAGTGAAAACCACAAACAGGTTTCTGTGACATAAAAAAAATGTGAAGAATTTAACATTTAAAGCCAAAAGCGAGTTCTGTCATATTGCGACACTATAGTAACCCACAAGTTACTCTTAGTGTTGTTAACTTACTTTTTCTTTGACAGTTAAATAAAAATATAAATTTGTTTCATTCTAAATATTCGCCATTCTCACAATTCTTACCTTCTATGTGGTCCAGGATCCTGTTATGCGAACTCCCTAGTCTGTAAGAGAGGTTACTGGGTTTGTTACGTAATAAAAACACTCTTTTGCTACGTTAATCAACTCTGTTTATTATTCAAATTCAATCTTTGTTTTATATTCCTTTTAACTGTACTTGCTATTCATTTTTCTTCTCAAAGAAAAAACTATTACTGTTTCCTTTAACTACTTTTTCTTTTAAAATACAAAAATAAATTAGGCTACTTTAACATTGCTTCACTTATTCTAATAATTAGTTTAACTAAGGCAACCCAGCATTTGATCATTTATACTTGCCATTCATACTTTTCCCCATATACTATTTAGAGCTCTTTTTTAAATAGTTTTCCCTATTGAATTGAATTAAAATGTTATGGTTTTACTTCTCTGGCTGTGTCCGACACGTGCTGTAATTAGTCTGTTTTGTTCGTTCACTGGTTCGTCCTGAAAATGTTTCTGCTGGTTAAATTTGGTTCACTGATTAAAATGTTAAGTTTTCACTGTTTATCACATTATTTACTCTAGTTGACTCACATTTTTAGTAATTTTATCAAAATTAGGCCCGCGAGCCTGTACACTGAACCGTTTTTGCTTACACTTTTCTGTCGGTCAGTCTACATTGTTAATGTATTTTAGGCGGACCGCGCGCCGACACAACTGCGCGCTTTAGGTGTTATATGCCGACTGACGCCGTAGCCGACGTTTTTCAAGATGGGCAAAGTCCTTCTTGAGTGTGGCTACTTGCTCCTGATACGCTGAGCGGGCGTCACGTGATATCTCCTTTGGCGCGAGTCTTTTACCCTAAACTTACGCTCTGAGGCTCGCAAAAAAGTTCGTGACAATTACTATGTGCGGGCGGGCAGACGCGCACTCTTTCACATTCCTCAGCACCTGGAATTGTCGCATGTTGCGGGCCTCACTGGACAAACCGACAACTGGGTGTTCCACAAGTGAACGCCGATTGTTAAAACTGAGGCTCCGTGTGGGTAACTCTCTTTTTTACCATTTACAATTTAATAAACTGAATACCCCGGATTCTGTACCGTTACAATACCCCCCCCCAATGAGAGGTTGTCAGCCGAAACAGAAAAACTCTCATTGCTAAACCCTAAGAGGACCAGTGAGGATATTTTTTGCCAACAACCCCCCTTAGTTCTTTAACAATCATGGGTAATCTACCCCCCCTAGTTCAGCGACTCTGACTGTACCTGAATGACTCTACTGGACTTCTCTGTTCGAGATCCCAACACCGTAAAATCAGACAGGCACTCACCACAGTATCACCTAACCCTATAACATTCAATACAAAATCAATAACTGGTCTTACACCAAACCAGATCTTCAACTGATATATCTCCCGTTATACATACTGGATCGCCTTTAGCAAAGTATTGGGTGCGTACATATTGTAACGTTACATAACCCATGCCCAAATATGATAACAATCACCATCGTTAAAACCAGTAATCACCCCATTCTAAAAGTCAGAAATGGGTATTATGTACCAAGCTATAAAAAAACTTTGTACTACAAAACACTGTAAACAATATAATAAAAGTGCAGTGTATCAAGTGAAATATAGTGTACTTGGCGAGAGTGTAAACTTTTAAAAAGAGCATCTCACAGATTGGTACTGGAGATGAAAAACTATTAATATTGTAGCAGTGGACTATATTGCTGCTGACAAGTTTTGTATTTTTTGTAATTTTGTATTGTGTAGGCCACAAAGGTCTTGTACCTAGGAATACTATGTATTCCTATTAAATACTATTAAATACTTTGTGTTTAATATAATGATTTTGTTTAAATATAAGATAACCCAGGGTTAAATATAAAATAATACTATGTTAGCAAGATGGCATAGGAAAAATAGTTTTAGAGTAAGGATACATTAAGTAAATAATAAATTATAAATGAATCAAATTAAAAGGGATTATTTTATAAAATACCAATGTACAAGTTTAAGAAAAAATATAAAGAAAAACCTTAGATAAATTAAATTCGATTATAAATAAAATCTAAAAAGGATTATTTTTATAAAAAAAGAAATAAATTTATAATAATTAATAATAGCCTATATACTAAAAAGTATGTAGATTCACCAATAAAAAACCATAAAAAATTCTTGGTTACTAACAGTAACCAACTAACAAGATTGGAAATTAATTGTTAAACGAACTTGGAAGTGAACGTTTTGAAAAAGTGTAAGGCATATAAAATTTAAGAAATTAACAAATACCATTTGGAATAAGTAGTGCAAAATTAATAAAAAATTAACGAGTGATGTCCACTACATATTAGAACTCTTTCGAATAGAACAATTCACGCCCATAATTTGATGAAACCTTGAAAAATCAACCTTCGATGTCCAGGCCTAGATCACAGAACTTCGACATTTTGGTGAGATCGTTACCGAGTAAAATTTAACTAAATTACTCCTCAACTATAACTTTATAACACTATAAACAGCACCATATCCTTAAATACTTCAGGAAAAGAGGTGAACATAAACTTTATTTTTTTTGTTAACCTAAAGAAACCAGCAGTACGGGTTCCAGTGAACATTCCGGCCGCCATTAAATAATTTTCGTGTTTTCAGTGAAGACGTAATCTGCTTTCTAGCGGTAAACCAAGCAACTACATAACATAAATAGTACAAATTATAAAACTGTATTTTTGTAAAGCTTGGTATTAACCCATATTCATTTCTGACCTTTTCATAGTACAAAGAACTCTATAATAACCCTGGGAAATTAATAAATTGTCTCTTTATTGTTTTTTGAAATAAAAAATAAAAATATTTGTTATATATTATATGTTTGAAAATAAGATCGAACTAATTCAGTGTTGTCAGTAAGAAGCGATTATTCCTTTCTGTTTTTTTTTGGAGAAGATAAAAAAAATGCTAAATAAATCCAATGAATACTTTGTTGTTTGAATAAAAATGTGTATTATTTTTCAGTAGATAGTAGTTGGTTACAGATTGTCAGAAGACTGAGAAGAGAACGGACAACCAAAAAAAAATATTACGTATCATTTGGAGTTAATTTAACCTCAAATGTGTTTGTAAACGTCACAGTCAGCTGGTCTCATGAGCGGAGAAATTTGAATTAATTAATCGTGTACTAAGAGAGTAATTCTCTTTGCACTCTCTCTCCTAACTACTGTCAAACAACGGAATTGATTTCACTCAAATAAAATCTCAGGAAATATTTTAATAATCACACACACTCGATTTTTGGAAACATTGAATATAAAATATAACAAATTCTATGACTCTTAATAAAGCGAGATTTTCGAAGAGCATAAATAGACGTAAAATTACTACTACTCAGAGAAATAAACTGCGAAACGTTACAAGATGACGTACAAACGTGGGTGAAAGTAGGAAAGTATATAGGTAAGACGTTTGAATGACTCAGAGAGAACCGCGAGACGTTACAAGATGCCGCTAACAGCGTGGGCCAAATAAAACATAATTATTTTATTAAATAATTACAGTGACGATCGCAAGGGAGACGATAAGAAACCTTTTTAGGAAACGTATATTTATGACTCGGAGAGAACCGCGAGACGTTACAAGATGGCGCTCAACTTAAAAGGGCTTTAATTAGTAAAGAAATTTTGAGATATACGAAACATAATATAACAAAAAACCTAATTTTTGTCGGCAACTATGAGAAAACAAGAAATGCATAATACCAGAGGCAGATCAAAGAAAAGGGCAGAAGACAAGGAGAAGGAAGAAGGAGGACAGGAACGAGAGATAGAAGTAGTCACGGACAGTGAAATGGAACAATCAACGGGTGATAAAGAAGAAACCGAAGTAGTCACAAACACGGAAAGGGAAATAGTTGAAGAGGATGCCCAAGGGGACCAACCAGATAAAGCGGTAGCCAGAGAAGAACCAAATTGGCAGGAAATGATGAAATTTATGGCAGAACAATTTAGGAAACAGGATGAACGATTTGATAAAATAGATGAAAATTTTAGGAAACAGGAGGAAAACTCAAAGAGACGCCATGAAACATTAATGAAACAAATGGATAGGTGTTTAAAGAATATGAATAAAACACTAGACAGCACTTCAGAAGGTATTAAAATAAGTCCGAACACAGAAGAGAGCAGGAAGGAAATAGAAATTAGAGAAGACTAAGATGCATTGCTATCTGAAAATAAAAATAGCAACAACAAAGAGGATATTCAAACCGTGGAAAATAAGACCAAGAAAATAAGGAAAATATGTAGAAAGAAAATACTAAATATTAAAAGAAGTATTGGAGATGAGGAAGGGTGGATTAATTAATGTATTTAACCTTCCAATTAATGAACAGAGGCAGTTAATTAAGTTTAGATCTCAGTTAAATATTGTAACCACTCGTTCTCGTCGTATCTGTAAAATGTTACACCTGTTTTTATGTGTATTAAGTGTTAGTGTGGTGTGTTCGTCTCACACCTGTAGTTACATTAATAGTTGTCGCTACCGAAGTCCGTAGCGTGGTCACAATTATCAGTATAACCTACCTGTAATTTCATAGGGGTTGCGAGTCCCGGGTGGCGCCAAATTGTTTATTTTAAAACAATTAAATTTGATAATTAACAAGTTAGATTGGTGTTATCAGCGTTGACAGCTGGAGCGTTCAAATGGTTCCCGCCTCTGTATAGCTTACTGTATTGCCCACTTGGCAAGAGCGCTAGTCGTCTGCTCAGTGAAATGGCTAACACACATATATTATACAACTTCCTATGAAATAAAACAATGGTAATACTCTGTACTGTAACTTTAATTGTGATTTGGTCATTAATCAATGTGACAAAAATATTATAAATTAGTTTTCAATAAAATTGCTCCGGCTTAAAACATGAAACAAATCTCTAGGCTGACAAAATTGATTTTGAAATGAGTTATACTGATGCAGACATGGCGTCTGTTTGTACACTATATATTAACTTGTTCAAAATCTGGAGTTCTTTGGATTATAAATAAAACATAAAAGATGGTTACATTAAAAAAAAGTACACCACCGTACCTTATCCGTACTTAAATGGTATAAAGTGTGTTTACAAATTGTTCAGCAGTGTAGTAATATTTGTTACAAATTTCGCACATTAATGCGAAGTTATTTCTAAGTTAACAATTGTTTTACGTAAGTTTATTATTATTCGATCCTTGAAAGAAAATTAATTTTGCTTAATAGTGAGAATTTTTTTGATTGATGTGAGAAATATTTATAAGTGCTTTTATTCCGGGGATTATTGTATTTAATTGATACTTATCAGTTCAGAAGGTTACGATGTGTCGTTGTTCTGGGGTAATGGAAATTCATCAATTTTGGGGTGACTTAGGCTGCTGGCATCTTCTTCTAATTTGTCTTGGGAATTTCTGCTATTTAATTTTGTTTATTTGGTTCCTGGACATCTGTTAATAGTTGAAACTCTTCATCTCCTCTTCACTGGTTAATGTTGTCGACTTCTGAATGTTTTTCAAACTTTTTAAATTAAAATTTCGGTCATCTCAATCTTGCGTACCTCTTACTTAAGCGTCATTTTTCCAAGTAAGTAAATTTAACAGAAAATTAGTAACCAACTAATGGTAACAGAAACCCTTTGATTGTTAAGGCCGAGATTAAAAGCATTGTTATTATATTTGAAATTTTTATTCAAATTTATTATATATTTTCTGATTGATTTTATTCTTCTGTCTTCCCTTCTGGGTAGTAAATATTATCACTATTGTATTTATTTCCTTTCAAAGATTAAAACAATACCTCATAAGGTCATGTTCTATTATATATTAATTTTTGTCTAATTATGCTGACATTTGATAATTACATATTTCTTTTAATTTAATCTCTTATAGTAATATTTTCTTTGTAAAATGATTTATACATAATTACTGGCTACTTACTTGCCTTAGATTTGTACATTTCCTTGTTAATTTGTTATAATTTGTATTTGTGTTTTTCTGACAGTTAGGCATGTTCATAGGCCTAAGTAGCCATTATGGTATTTTACTTATTTCATTTAAATTACATTTCGTTTCGGCCTGATGGGCTTTATTTTGTTATTATAATTGGTTGAGTTTTGTTTGGAGTCTGTTTGTGTTCTGATTACATGTCATTATTATTTTCTATATCTTAGTATTTAAAACATAACAATTAGGCCTATGGGCTGTAAGCTTCCTTCAGCCATATCCTATTCATAAAATTAAAACGAACAATTCTTTTCAAGTTATTAGTTACTGTTGGTTTAACATTCATTTCATCCTTTTTCTATTATTTTGAGTGAGAAATATCATCACTTACTTCAAACTTATTAAACTTATTTTCCCTTCTAACATAGGGTGTTTATTAATTATATACTTAAATTCTTATTTCATTACTACTTCTTTTCTCCATTCCATGTTAACACAAACTGTTTTTACATGGGCTTTCTCCCTGAATAACATTATATCCTTTACTTATCTCTACTTTAAATACTATTTCTAATTATCCTTAACTATATAATTTTCTACAAGCTCACTCTTAAATCATTTATTGGTTCATCAATGATTTACTAAGTGTTTTCTTATCTATTACTACCTTTTTATTATTTATAATATCCTTTTCCACTTATCACTTTCACCTTTAATTAATTGGTGTTTATCACTGATACGCTCACTATTTTGGGGTATTTACACCTACACTATTGCACTTTTTCACTGTTTATATTAAGTGTTTTTTAGTGGGTAATCCCTATAATCATTTCTCTTTCTCTTTCTCACTTTCTCACTATTTCTTTCATTATAAAATTATACATAGTATTAATGATATTTTTCTATATATTTCTATATCTAACTCTAATATTTGGGTTAGTGTACTTTTCTTTACTAGGTTACTGTTAAGTATGAAGTGTTCGTGAATTGTCGATTTACTGTTGTAATTAATTCACCAGGAAGCAGAAATGATGAAGAGAGAGTGGACTGTAGTTAATACATTTATTGAAAATTATCCAGATTATTACAGCATTGAAATGGTTAGGTGTCAATTTTGAGTATAAGATTGGCTAATGAGCGCATCGTAAATACAAGTCGTAAAATGTTACATTGAAGAATTAATTTAGTGAGAAAGCCTAGAAGGCCATATATAAAGTGTTGGGCCTAAGGACATATACTAATTGTCGCGACAAAGAATAAACGAATGTGACAGGATAGCAGCGAGCGCAAGGGCGACCGCCGCTAGCGAACGTATAGCCAGATGTACAGACTTGAATTGAGCAAATTAAAAGCGCAGATTAGCCAACCTATGAATGCAAAAATTACCGTGCTACTGTACATAACTGCCCGCAAAAATCAATAGATTTTTTAATACATTTTAGTAACTTATTATATAAAATACAGAGTTCTTAACAATGAACTCAATTAATCTCAATAGGCTGCATTGAACCTTGAGTTGTAATCTTAGATAACAGTTGTGCATTAATTGTTTAGCGATAAGCTTGAATAAAGATAAGCGTTTAGTAGGCCAAGGTTGGCGTGCAAAGTGATTTTATGCATGATTGAAAATGTAAGCGCTGGCAATGTATTGCCCAAATATATTGTATGTATACAATATTGAACGATATAAAACATGACAGTACATAATTTGACAATGTTTAATAATGAATGATCGGAAACTCATCTCAAGATGGCCCGATAAATTGTAACCCTATGCAAGTCATAGATGGTTAACGTGAAATAGTTGAGGCCAGTAGACCTGTACAGAGTATTGCATACAATGAACAAATAAATTGTCACAAATTATACATGTTTAGACGTAAATCTAGCATGGCGTCATAAAGTTGAACGAGTCATGCTATACCTGAAGTTTCAGGAATTTACAATATATTGTTGTGTGAAAACAAGCTATAGATAGCTGACTGATTGCTAGCACATATGTAATGACATGTATGTCATAATTAAGCAGGAATAATAATTGTGCAATGCATAATCACAAAATACAAAATACCATATAAAAATAAAATCTAGGCGTGGCGTGGTTACAGACAGTAGACGCAAAAAACAATATGTTTTACATAAATGCAAGTTATATAATAAATACAATAAACACCAATTTAGTTAATTACAAATATGAATAAGCACAATAGCATAAGTAACAAATACGACACTGTGGTTACAAATGTAATACATGAGTTGAACAATTGAGAAATACATTCATAGAACAATAAATCACACATATTAACAACTGTGCAAGAAATGCATACATGGTTGTATAACTGCAAACCATGCGAATATTATGTAACAAATTTTTATAAACCAATACCACCGATAACATGACACATACCCAATACCAATCAAAATGTAAATGTGTAGGACATAGTATGCCACACAAAATATTAACATATAAATACAAAATAGCAAATATACCACCATGAAACTATGATGAGTATAGAGATGATAGCACAGTGCATGGTTGTGAACTTACAAGTCACATGCAAATTTAATATAGAAACACGCAATGGTGTAAATTGTCATGAAAATGTTGTGATGATACATATCACAATTAAGTTGACCAAATGGTCATATAATAAAGTAATAAAGCCAATGGCCGAGTAAAATAGCATTGTGCTAAATGATCATAATAACCTTGTGTCAAGTCTCGTCCCGCGCTGGCAACAGACATAGCTTATGTACTGGTCTCCGCAAAACACCAGTAGGCGTGCGAATGTCTACGACTCTAATTAAGTTGTCTGGGCCGGGAAATGTGGCGGTAATTACACCAAATTTCCAGGCTAATGGAGGTAGGTTATCCTCAATAAGTAAAACTAGGTCCCCAATGGAAACATTATCCTTTGCGAATTTCCATTTGTGACGTTGTTGTAATTGGTGTAAATAGTCGCGAGACCAAGCCTTCCAAATGACGTGGACAAACGTCTGGAGAAGTTGCCAACGTCCAAGACGAGAGATAGGAACATGAGATAAGTCTGGGTCCGGTATCGCCGTTAATGGTGCGCAAATCAAAAAATGGTCAGGTGTAAGTGGCACCGGATCATTTACATCCGATGAGATGGCAAATAAAGGGCGAGAGTTTAGAGATGCCTCTATCTGAGACAAAACTGTCGTAAACTCCTCGAAGGTGAGTATAGACTTGCCTACCACGCGGCGCAAATGAAACTTTAAACTCTTTATGCCGCTCTCCCAAAGACCACCAAAATGAGGTGACGAGGGCGGAATAAATGACCATGAAATACCCTGAGAGGCCGTGAATGATTTGATTGATGAGGTGGCATCCTTATTATGCCAAAGATTGTAGAGGTCATGTAAAACATTGCGGGCCTTCCTAAAGTTTGTGCAATTATCAGAATATAACTGACTGGGTATGCCCCTGCGGGACATAAAACGACGTAAGGCAGCTATAAACGCATTGGCTGTAAGGTCGGAAACCAATTCCAAATGAATGGCCCTGGTTGCTAAGCAAATGAACAAAGACACGTATGCCTTAGAGAAAGTTCTGATTTCTGCCCGCCATGACGAATCATGAAGGGACCACCATAATCAACCGCGCAGAATAGAAACGGCCGCGATGGAGTGACTCTAGGAGATGGTAAAATACCAAGCCTCTGAACCTGCTGTTTGGCACTAAACCTGAGACACTTGACACATTTACGAATGATGGAGCGAATGACTAACCTGGCATTAATAATCCACCAATGTTGACGAAGTGAGTGATGCACGAGTTGAGCACCAGCGTGAAGTAGACGAATGTGTTCGCGTTCAATAATAAGGCGAGTAATATGACCCGATTGATGCAAGACAATAGGATGCTTAGTGTTGTAAGGAAGTTGCGACTGCTGTAATCGCCCGCCAACGCGTATTACTCCAGACTCATCAAGAAACGGGTCGAGAGAAGACAACTTACTCCTGATAGAGACAGAAGACCCATTACGAAGACAATTAATCTCGGCAGCACAGTGGATCGACTGAGATTGTTTTATGAAGAAATTAAGAGCATGATGAATTTCAACGGGGGTAAGAGCGCCCGTTATTTTGTCGGCACTGGAGAGTCTAATATTTTTGATGAACCGAAAACAGTAAGCGTATACGCGTGTCAGACGGTGCAACGAAGAAAAGTCCTTAGAAAGGTCAATAGCCAGGGTAGACATTAGAGAAAGGTTGGGGGTTTGTTTCTCTTCCGCAGTGACTTCAGAAGACGACGGATTAGAAGGTAAAAACGGTGGAAAAGGATTGGACTCGGAAGATTGAGACAAACAAGCGGGACCGTGCCACCAAAGCGAACAATCGCGCAAAACGTCAGGGTGACACCCCCTAGAGATATCAGCAGGATTGTGTCTAGAATTGATGTGATGCCATGTATAGGCTTGCGTAAGACGCTGAATCTCGGCAACACGATTAGCGACGTAGGTTTTCCACCTCGTGGACTGGGCATGAATCCAGTAAAGAGACACCATGGAGTCAGAATATAAATGAACACTATTAATAAACGAATAAAGAGCAGGAATGACCTTAGATACGAGTCGCGATAACAACAAGCAAGCACAGAGTTCGATGCGAGGTAATGACACCTGTCGTAGGGGAGCCACACGAGATTTAGAATACAGGAGATGACAAGAGGCCGATGAATCTTGATAAATGACTCTAATATAAATACAGCACCCAAACCACTTTTCAGAAGCATCCGAAAAACCATGTAATTCAACTATACTTGCCTCAGACTTGCAACGAATAGAACGTGGGACAACAATTTTGCTAATCAGACACAATTTATCGCACAATGAATGCCAAGCCAAACGTAATTGCCCGGAGATCAGTTCATCCCAACCAAGATTGCAAAGCCAGAGTTGCTGCATAAACTGTTTGTACAAGAAAACAATGGGACCAATCAGTCCAAGTGGATCGTATATGCCTGCGATAATCTTACAATTAGATACAAAATGATCTGATCTAAGACAATTGGTACAACATTTGTGATTTGATATAAATTGTCCTCGTTCTGATGTGCTTAGTGCACGAAATTTATCACACATGTAAATTGGATGATTAGATTTATAGCACAAACATGAATAATTACTTGACGCTGAGTGATAACTCTTAAATGTAGTGCTGCCAGCAGCGCTTCGTGAATTATGTTTGTCAGAGTTTTTGAATCTTAAGCTTACTTTGTTGAGTTGCTGTCCGGCATCGATAGGCAGTGTATTTTCTAACAACTGCCTATGTGCGTTTAAAAAGTGAGTAAAATCTTGAAAGTTGGGAAGGTTATCTGGGTCTATAGACTCCTTCCATAATTTAAACGTAGTGTGGTCAAGTTTTGCTGATAATAATTGTATAGTGATAAGCTCGAATGAATTCACTGACAGTTGCATTGCCGCCAGTGAATTAACAGAAGACGTTATTGTATTTGTGAATTCTGCCAAACTTTGGACAGAGTCTTTAATTGTTGACTTGACTTCAAGTAAATTTTGAATATAGTACTTTGCTAGTATGAACTTGTTGTCATACCTTGCGGACAGCAAACTCAACGCTATCGAGTAGTTTTCATTACAAATAGGTGGTGATTTAATTAAGTCTAACAGCTCATTTTTTAGAGAAGAATGCAAATAATGTAGTTTCTGCACTGACGTTAGATCGGATCTTGCATGCACCAAGTCCAAAAAAATTGAATAAAAATGCTGCCATTCCAAGATATTGCCTGTGAAGCAGGGCAAACTTACCGGTTTTAATTGCATATGGCCCGTTAATACGGGAGGTACAGTCTGAACATTAAAGGTATCAATTAATTGTAAAATATTAGCTTCTGTGGAATATAACATTTCTTCGATCGACCTCAACTCGGTCTTCTTGAGCAGCGTTTATGTCTTTGCAAATAAGTTCGATTTCGGACTGTACCTCATCGTATTTCGTTGCCAAGCTTTTCAAACTTTCAAGTCTGACTGTTAAAAAGTGTTTTGTATTAGAGTTTCTATCAAAGTTACTGACAGCTGATTGTATACGCACTATTGCGGACTTTAAGCCGCCTCTCTTTCTGACTAACACTTTGAGGCCTTCTTCAGCCATTGTAAGCACCTTGAAATGATGTTAGTGAGGTGATACCTTGTGGGCGATGTCCTGAAGCGTCGAGGCCGTGGAGAAGATGGCAAACACACAGCTCGGAGAGATGACTGCTTTGACTGACGTACTGAACCTAGCAGGTGTAAGCTCTTGCAATGATGTCGCCAGGAGGCTCAAAGGCGACGAGCGAAATGCTGGTTGAATCACGCCACGGTCGTATCAGCGGATATGCTGAGTCGCCCGTGATGGCCAGAAATTGGGGCAGAAAAATAATAAATAGGTGACTGATGTATCCGGGAATCCAGGTCCAGAGTGACCAAAAAAATGTTAAGTATGAAGTGTTCGTGAATTGTCGATTTACTGTTGTAATTAATTCGCCAGGATGCAGAAATGATGAAGAGAGAGTGGACTGTAGTTAATACATTTATTGAAAATTATCCAGATTATTACAGCATTGAAATGGTTAGGTGTCAATTTTGAGTATAAGATTGGCTAATGAGCGCATCGTAAATACAAGTCGTAAAATGTTACATTGAAGAATTAATTTAGTGAGAAAGCCTAGAAGGCCATATATAAAGTCTTGGGCCTAAGGCCTACATTAATTGTCGTGACAAAGAATAAACGAATGTGACAGGATAGCAGCGAGCGCAAGGGCGACTGCCGCTAGCGAACGTATTGCTACGACAGCGTAGAACAATCTAGGCGTTTATCGAATGTCCCAGAAAGATCTCGACGTAAGCGTGTGGTGTACGTGCTACTAAACGCATGTTGCGAGAAAAATCTCGACTTTGCCAGCCTTCGCTCGGGCGCTCGGACTGTGTCAAGGCCGCAGCAATTACGTAGTTCGCGAGAGATAAGACGCAGTTTGGAAGCTTCTGGTGTGTGTAGCGTAACTATAAATACATCGCGTCGCGGCCTTAGTTTTTCAGTTCTATGCGAGATTTTTGACTGTGCGGTTCGAGAGTATTAGTGCGATATATTTTACAGAGCGGTTCGGGTTATTACGGTGTACGTTCAAGTAGTTATTAGTGAAGTGTTGCGTTTTGTATTCGGACGGTATAATTGTAATACAGTTGAGTTTTAATATTAGTGGACATTTTATTGCGTACGAACAATTTCATTTGATTTGTTGTAGACACTGTGTTGTTAATTACGAACTGTTTTACTATAACAATTAAAGGTGTCATTAGTGACTTAATTGGTGTCTTGTACTTATTTTGTTTCCACTGTACCTACGACGATCGAGTAGACCGTCGTAACGCACTGGCCAGATGTACAGACTTGAATTGAGCAAATTAAAAGCGCAGATTAGCCAACCTATGAATACAAAAATAATTACCGCGCTACTGTACAGTTACTTTTTACTGTTTTTGTTTAAAACAGGTAGATAAATTATCTCATTTATAATAATATTTATTTCCATTAGTGGATAATTATTGGGTTTATTCAAAATATTCTATATTTGAGCGTACCGTTCCTCCCTTTTATATGTGGTGTTTCTTATTTCTTGGTTTCACTTCGTTTCCTCTTCATTCTTCCTCTTCTTCTTCTCCTTCATCTTCTTCATTTTCAATTGTCTTCATTTTAATTCGGTTCTCCCCTTCTCGTCTGGTTTCATTTTATTTAGTTATAGGAATTCATTCACTTCCTTCAATTGTCTTTATTCTTCTTTGGTTCTGGTTTCTTCCCTTCTTTTGTTAGTTCCTGTTTGTTTGGTCAATCACTTTTTTTTCTTGTTTATTTTTCGTGGTTCCCTTCTTCTTTTGTTTCCTGTTGTTGGGTCAATCACTTGGGTTGGGTAATGTCGTCGTTTGTCGTGTCATAGTTTTTATATTTTATCATTTTATTTAATATGAAGTACATTTACATTTAGAATTATCTTTTTTATCCCTGGTACTGGGGTGGCTTGTTTGTGTTGTAACAATATGTCGACGATTGAAGTGCATCAGAAGATATCAGTCATATCATCAAGACGGAATATATCATTAAAAAATTTGGTAAATCATCCAGAGGAAAAAGGGAATGGAATGATATTAAAAATGAGTGAATATGTTATGTCAGAGGAGGTACAATACCTGTTAGTTAAAAAGGAACGAACAATGACGGAAGACTGGTACTTAAATGAAGGTTTCATAGCAGCAAAGTGGGAGAGCCGGATGGTAAGGAGATTATCAAGGAGAGAATTAATTCCGAACACCTCAGTAATCCGAGGAAAGGGAGTACCTGAGTTAATGGACCATGGTTAAACTAAATAATAACCAACTAGAAAAAGTACTACTAGTAGTACAACTAGTAGAAAACTAGAAAACCAACTGATTTTCTGATACCGACCAAGCAACCCATTGGAAAGAAAAACCCCAAAATTCAAAAACTATGTAAGGACAACTTACTTAATTTATTCAGGAACGATATGATTTAATAAAACCCCAAAATTCAAAAAGTATGTAAGGAAAACTTACTAAATATTTTGAAACAATTTGATAAAATAAAAAGACAAACCACCAAGAAAATGTAAGAACAGATTATTAAATAATAATTATAAATAACTGATTTAAAATGGAATAATAGGAAAAATAATATTTTGATGGTAACAAACAGAAGAATAAATAAATAAATAAAAACAATTGATGGTAGTGTGCTCAAATAAGAAGAATAACGAATAATTTAATGACTACAATGAAAATAAAGAATGATGATAATTAATACAACTATAATTTAGAATTTCTCGGAATTGAAAATGATATAGGAAGAAATGATACGGAGAAATATGTCACAAGAAGGAAAGTCAAAAGGATTTTAAAATAATGCCTATCAATAATGGTATATGCTATTAGTTAATGGAAAGGAAGAAGGAATCAAGAAGAAAAAGAAATATATAATTAAATGCAAACACCAACAGAGTGAAGAATCCCAAAAGTGTTTAGTACTAGTCACTAATCGACTACTTGTAAGTTTTTTTATTATAATGAATTGACTGTAGACATGTTCCAGCAATCATTTTCCTGAGCAGGGATGATGTTCCCCTGATCTCAGAAGGTGTAAGGATGGACAGCGGAGTAATGGACCCAACGTGGCCACCCGAACTGAACCACCGCACAGGATAGGGAAAAATGTTAGGGAAATGAATATTTAAGGGATGATAAAATAGCTGAAAAGAGTGATATTAGATTCCAGAAGTATGAATGAAGAAAACAGAAGGAAGATAGCAGACAGAAGCTTAATTGAGAAAGCAAATTTATAGAAGCAAAGAGAAATTGTAAAGTTACTCTCTCTTATATTATATTTTTTTGGTTGTTACTAATAAATAAAATACATTTATTTACCGACTGTTCCATACCACATCCGGTTCGAGCACATGGTTTATACACAACATGAATTTCATCTCTAAGGGCCAGGATTCTTTTTCTCAGCGAGATTCAGAAACAGTAGAGGTTTTCGAAATAATAATTCTAATAACGTTTGTGTTGACATATGATTTGTTTAATACTCTATCTTTTCGTTAATTACACTTACAAAGAAGAACAAAGATGGCGCCTTACCATCACAAACAAAATGATTTCTACATGTATTTCTGCTTTATTAATAATTACTTATTTTCTCTTATTTCGTGATTTGAGTGGATACTTGGTTTGTTACAAAACATTTCAAAGAGACTGCAGTTCTCTCTCTATGGTTTATCCATTTATAAAAGACAGAAACCAAAGCCTCGATTTACTTATTCATGATTTATAAGTACAGACATATTCTTATGCACACACACACACACTCTTTACCCCCATGTTATTTATTGGTACCTTCTTGTAAATTATACTTTAGAATTTAGAGCTCATTTTCGCCAAAAGAATAATGGTTGATTAAGTTGAAACTTTCCTGAGTTGTGATTGCTGTCTCCCTTCAGAAGTCCTCCAGTTAGAGCCAGATGTTCGGCGCCTTTCATAATCTAGTCTGTTCTTTGCGTTGCACTGAATTTACTTTGCCATGTTAGGTAGCAGCTGGCAATGCTACATAATAGTTATTGTTTAATCACATTTCAACTAATTAATAAACACTTCTACTGGCAAACTGTGCCAGCAACAATTTGAGCGTGTTAACACTGTGATGTGCTGTAATGGACTGAGAACTGGTTATACGCAAAATTTTGCGTATGTATTAGTACATCTGACGTCACTGTCTTTTGTTCATATGGCCAACGTTATTTTGTTTGCACGTTATTGTCGATGCGTCATTATCATTTATTAATGACGACACAGCCTTGTGGACCAATAAGAATTGTTATTAAAGTCTTTCTTCACTTACACCGCCATTGCATACGTTCGGTTTTGCCGTCAGCCGGTGACCTTGGAATCATTCCCCTCTTGCTGAATATGCGTTGTTTCTTGGGACATTGGTAAACTGACCTAACCATGGTTGACATTCATCAATATAATAAAAATACAATATGAAATCCCTTAATCCCATAATTATGATAACAGGCCTTTATGTACTATTACAAAATATGAGTGTCAAAACAAGTTTTTTATGATTAGTGTGACCAGTTCTCATCAAGTAATATGTGAAAGACCACTACCCAGAGAAATTAAATCATTAATGAATTTGCCTCCGAGAGAGAGAGAGAGTTGAAGATAAAATCAAGCCTATTACCATTAACCGAAAAACAGGTGTATAACCAATCAGAAATAAAAAGATATTATGAAGAATAATGAAAGAATCCGAAGACTGAAGAGTTCAATGATTATTTTTTTAAACAAGTAAACAAAAATAAATCTATTCTAGTGGGGGGGCTTTATGTAACGTTACATAACCCATGCCCAAATATGATAACAATCGCCATCGTTAAAACCAGTAATCACCCCATTCTAAAAGTCAGAAATGGGTATTATGTACCAAGCTATAAAAAAACTTTGTACTACAAAACACTGTAAACAATATAATAAAAGTGCAGTGTATCAAGTGAAATATAGTGTACTTGGTGAGAGTGTAAACTTTTAAAAAGAGCATCTCACAGATTGGTACTGGAGATGAAAAACTATTAATATTGTAGCAGTGGACTATATTGCTGCTGACAAGTTTTGTATTTTTTGTAATTTTGTATTGTGTAGGCCACAAAGGTCTTGTACCTAGGAATAATCTTTGTGTTTAATATAATGATTTTGTTTAAATATAAGATAACCCAGGGTTAAATATAAAATAATAATAATATAAAATAATACTATGTTAGCAAGATGGCATAAGAAAAAAAGTTTAGAGTAAGGATACATTAAGTAAATAATAAATTATAAATGAATCAAATTAAAAGGAATTATTTTATAAAATACCAATGTACAAGTTTAAGAAAAAATATAAAGAAAAACCTTAGATAAATTAAATTTGATTATAAATAAAATCTAAAAAGGATTATTTTTATAAAAAGAAGAAATAAATTTATAATAATTAATAATAACCTATATACTAAAAAGTATATAGATTCACCAATAAAAAACCATAAAAAATTCTTGGTCACTAACAGTAACCAACTAACAAGAATGGAAATTAATTGTTAAACGAACTTGGAAGTGAACGTTTTGAAAAAGTGTAAGGCATATAAAAATTTAAGAAATTAACAAATACCATTTGGAATAAGTAGTGCAAAATTAATAAAAAATTAACGAGTGATGTCCACTACATATTAGAACTCCTTCGAATAGAACAATTCACGCCCGTAATTTGATGAAACCTTGAAAAATCAACCTTCGATGTCCAGGCCTAGATCACAGAATTTCAACATTTTGGTGAGATCGTTACCGAGTAAAATTTTACTAAATTACTCCTCAACTATAACTTTATAACACTATAAACAGCACCATATCCTTAAACACTTCAGGAAAAGAGGTGAACATAAACTTTATTTTTTTTGTTAACCTACAGAAACCAGCAGTACGGGTTCCAGTGAACATTCCGGCTGCCATTAAATAATTTTCGTGTTTTCAGTGAAGACGTAATCTGCTTTCTAGCGGTAAACCAAGCAACTACATAACATAAATAATACAAATTATAAAACTGTATTTTTGTAAAGCTTGGTATTAACCCATATTCATTTCTGACCTTTTCATAGTACAAAGAACTCTATAATAACCCTGGGAAATTAATAAATTGTCTCTTTATTGTTTTTTGAAATAAAAATATTTGTTATATATTACATGTTTGAAAATAAGATCGAACTAATTCAGTGTTGTCAGTAAGAATTGATTATTCCTTTCTGTTTTTTGGGAGAAGATAAAAAAATGCTAAATAAATCCAATGAATACTTTGTTGTTTGAATAAAAATGTGTATTATTTTTCAGTAGATAGTACAGTAGTTGGTTACAGATTGTCAGAAGACTGAGAAGAGAACGGACAACCAAAAAAAAATATTACGTATCATTTGGAGTTAATTTAACCTCAAATTTGTTTGTAAACGTCACAGTCAGCTGGTCTCATGAGCGGAGAAATTTGAATTAATTAATCGTGTTCTAAGAGAGTAATTCTCTTTGCACTCTCTCTCCTAACTACT
This sequence comes from Magicicada septendecula, assembly GCA_034769895.1. Taxonomy (NCBI): domain Eukaryota; kingdom Metazoa; phylum Arthropoda; class Insecta; order Hemiptera; family Cicadidae; genus Magicicada; species Magicicada septendecula. The sequence goes on from CM068367.1 coordinate 68,753,901, forward strand.
GTCAAACAACGGAATTGATTTCACTCAAATAAAATCTCAGGAAATATTTGCATAATCACACACACTTGATTTTTGGAAACATTGAATATAAAATATAACAAATTCTGTGACTCTTAATAAAGCGAGATTTTTGAAGAGCATAAATAGACGTAAAATTACTACTACTCAGAGAAATAAACCGCGAAACGTTACAAGATAACGCTAACAACGTGGGGCGTAATTAGGAAACCCTTGTAGGAAACGTATATTTATGACTCGGAGAGAATCGCGAGACGTTACAATATATGCCCTACTATTTTAAAATTAATACACATTAACTCAACTAAACATCCCTCACTATACCAAACCCTAACCTCAAAAAAACAAGTATAATCATTTTAAATTAACATGAACATTTCATCTTTACATATAAATACAATTCCCTTACTTTACTCAACTTTTATTTGTTTCTCTGGCCATATCATTTCAAACCAAAATTACATTATTTAAATTTCATTCATGTAGTGAAATAAATCTAAGTTCATTACCAAAGTTCTTATTTTAAGTTAATTTACATCATCTTTTTCAATTAATTATTTAACTGCATTTTGTATTTACCTACTCTGTCATCTATTCCATAACCTTTAAATCAAACTTTCCAATTTACTTTCAAAATTCATATCTTTTAAATAAATTTAATTTTCCTTATAAATCCTCATAATTATATGTGGACAATTATTGCAAAATAAACAACTTATTAATATAATATAAACACTGTAAATCAGCTGATACATTACCAACACAGCCTCACCTCATATTGTGAACATCAAAATAAAATACAATCTCTGCTTTAAGCAAAGATAATTTTTTTTTTTTTATACCTCATTAAATGAATTTAATTTCCAGAAATATATATCTTTTGACAATTAATAAAAAGAAACAAGATTATTACTACCATCAATTCAACTAAACTTATGAATTAATTTACACGAAACATACATACATTTAACACCAGTCATCAGCTGATTTTGATCACCAGGTGAACGACCTTACTCTAGGTACACTGAGTACAAGTAACACAAATACACAAAATTATCTAATTCAAGTCATAAAATATCCTTGTTGATTATACAATCATTACAACATTGCATCTAGTATTTAAAATCATTTATTCTCATAAGTGAATGTTCGTCACTAATCATTGAATCATAAAGCACATAGTAACCATCACAGAAAAGTAATTGTGTCATCAATAACAAACTCTCTATTTCGAGTAAAGTAAACTTGACTTTACCACTGTTATGGTCATTAATTCTCACTGATTTCTCAGTTACTTCTCCTACTTCATCATTTTATTATTCCCCCCTTTCACCCAGTTAAAATTAGGTAAATCACCTGCCGGGTAAACCGGATCAGGTATTTACCTTGTGCATACATGCGTTATCTATGCCCCTGGGTTGTAACGGCCAGCTCCTTTTCCACACACACTATTATTTCCTGATGGTGGACTGTAGCGCCCATTTGCGTCCACAAGAACTGAAGTTTATTTATGGTATAGACACTGCCTACACCGTTCTTGTTTCAGCGTTATAAAAAATTCGGCATTACTGACATCCGAGGACACCAGTAATCCTACTAAAATTTACTTATATGCCCTTAACACGCCACTATGACCCCCTTCGATGATAGCCGCTGTTCCATAGTTCTGGTGATTCCTCTAATTTTTACCCCCCCCCCAACACGGTTAATTTCTAAATTCACCAATTTTGAAAATAATAACAAGTATGGCGAGGATACAATCTGCCTACCCACACTTGCTACCAATGTAATGGGACAATTTTGAAGGATCTACTGTTTTTCTCAATTTAATAATTTTGTGACTAATCTGTTTGGGCACCATTTATGGTCACGAAAACTTAATTTATGTAACACCCTGTATTCACCTCGTGCCAGGCGGCACTAGGTACGAAAGCGATAAAAACATTGGAATGTGGATGTGTGCGTGTGTGCCACTCTCTATACTCTCCAACTCAAAGTCGATAACGGAAGGAACACGAAAATATAACAAATTATCATGTGACTTGGTGCCTTTTAAGCCAATGAGAGAACGAGTTATGGAAGAGACATCCGATTAGCGGCCACGTGGTGATTTACATACAAAGAACGAAGCGCGTCACCCCGGCAGCTTGTTGCCTCAGTTGACTTAGAACTCCTGACCGTATGGTCATGTAAAATATCGCTCGAGCTAATTAGGGTCAGCCGACCAGTAAATCTTGCTATTATAATTTAAAGTAACAGTCAACCATGTAAAGTGTTTGAACAGAAGTAACCGACAAATAATAACATTCTAAACTTATATTCGGAGTGTCCTAGCAGAATCAAGTGTTAACAGTGATGGCGAAACCACGTGGATGAAGGGATGAGTACATAATTTAAACAATTTGAACAGACAAAATATTTCAATTTTAATTATCTTCAATTCACTAATATTAAATTATGACAATACAATAAAAAAGCGCTTTATGGTATAAAAAGTATGAGGAATGAATGAGTGAGTGAGCAAGCTGGGTTGCTTTGAAATAAATATGGTCTAGTTTATTAAATAGAGTTAAGTATATTTCACAATCTATTTTCAATGTAACGTAAAAGAAAGACGAAATTGGTGATGTGGGAGTTATGGTAGTATTTGATGGCAAGATAAAATTAAATAAAAAATGTGTTAAGTGAACATATAAATATGTGTTTGTCAATTGCATTCCCTGTTCTTCTCTGCTAAAGTACACCAGACGACACCTTGGTTAATTACCGATAAAGGTAGGTAATACGAAATTTTAATATTTTAAACCTTTACTTAACTCGTACTACTTAAATGACGCCCTAAACAGGGACGAATTTATATATTTTAATAACTAATTCACTCGTCATACTTCACCAATAATCCAAATCCACGGTCAGGGTTCGGTGACGCCGTGACCGCCCGAAAGTAGGGAATCATATGTAAAATATATATATGTCACATATTTAAGATTCCTACACACTAATATAGTAAACATAATACAACATAAACATTCATAAAGGACATGAACCTCATTTAATCAAAATAAACATCTCATTTGCATCTGAATAAAATTTACAAACATTTCACTTTAATTTCAATTGAACCTTGTATTCCTCAATCTTTGATATTTATCATTTATTGTACCATTAAATTCTTCAAAATTCAAATCTATTATCAACATTCATTTTACATAACATTTTAACTTCAGGTTTTATCAAAAATTTCACACCTTACCTAAGTTAAATTCTTTCAAATTCATGTAATGTCATTATAAGACTCATTCATTTTACTTAAATGTCATTAACAAATTCATATTTACATATGGTTAATCATAAACTCAAAACTATAAACATTCATTGCAACAAATATAATGTATATAACCCTATGTACCTTCTGATACATTATAACAACCATATGACTCCACAACTAAACACATTTTTACTTTGACTCCTTTACTATTTTTTATCAAGTTCAAATCTTATAAAAATCATTTAACTTCATTACCAAAATTCCTCTATGCAACATTCATTAATCAATTAATTCATCTCAAATTATTTAATTCAATCAGTTTTTAAAACACAAAGTTCCTTTCATCACCTTACTCCAAAACAATTACAATTCATTTGCCTTATAAACTTCATAATTACTCTCGTTATTTATTTAGTCTGGTATACTATTATTATTATTATTAAATCAATTCTCCTTGCATACATACATTGTTCACATTACCTACTGAGTACAACATAACCTACTACATAAACACAATTTACATCACTACATCACATTTTATCTACAATTTTTTGTCATTATTTAGTTGTTTACCACACCTCATTACATAATTTAGCCAAGTAATTACCATAAACTAAAATAATTAAATGTTCATTCACTGTTTATTTAACCACCATCATCGTAAATTAGTCTTATCTTACGTTTACACCATTCCTTTACAATAACAAACATATTGCTATTATAATTATAATAACCATCACCATCACTTTTCTCCATTTTATCAATACAGTAGTTACAAACCTTATTCCATACTACTAATTCAAAATTGCTGTCGACATTTGGTATGGTAAATTCTCCCTTAGTATTTTCCGTTAAAATCATGTAAGTTACACTAACATCATCTACTGTTGTTACACCCAAATTATAAATAAATAAATAAAATAAAAACTGCCAGAACCTTACCTGCGATCTTTTTTCGCCTACTTACCTTTTAAAAAACACCAACAGAAGTTCAGAGTCACCACCAATATCTTTGAAGGACAGATATGGAAACCTTTATACATTACCTTAATTAAAACTGGACAATTTTGCCATCTGACTTCCCCCGAATTCAGAAGATTCCTGGAAACGTTTTTTAGATGAAATTTTCAGCACAGAACACTAGGAAATGGTAATGACGTAATAACTTACAACTAACATATATTTATGACGATTCAAACATTGTTTTATTTACTATAATAATTAACTTCTTTACTTTTCCAATATTTTGGTTAATAGAGTTACAATATTATAAATTCTATAGATTATACAAACCAGTAAAGTTTCTTTCTCCCCTTTTATTCCATATTTCCCTCATACACACACACTCTCACTCCCTTTATGTATTTGAATAAACCCCTGTTATTGAGGTCATTATTAATTTACTGTTTACTATAAACTTTTGGCCAATTATTATAAATTTCACTTTTACTTAACTGTAGGAAATCCCCTGTATTGCGCACTATGTCTGCTCCATCTTCACTTAACTCCCAGTTTTCATTCACTCCACTCTTTTTATAAACTGTTCCTCCGGTTGAACCACTGTTTACTGTTGTTTTATTACGATACACTCTTTGGTAGACCTACTTTTAACTTTTTCGGTCTACCAACGTTTTTCCGAGGCTACTGTGAAATTATGTCTGCACTGTTTAAGTAATGGTGTCCAACTGCACTGCTCTGCGATGACTGACTGTGTGCGCGTTTGGTTGCCTACCCCCCAGGTGTTACGAGTCGCCGTCAATGTGTATTCTGTATTGCTTTGTTCCCATCACAGGTTCGGCGCTGGAATGTATGTACGTGTCTTTTATGCTGGGAAAGTTGGCCCAGGCGTGCGCGCATATCGTGAATACGCACCCTCGTTAATAGTTTGCATTCAGGTAACATCCTGTGCCTTACACGGAGCTACAGTCGGTTACCAAAAATATACTCTTGTTAAATAAAACTTTTGATTGTATACGCTCATCGGTTTGTACCGTTACAGTACCCCCCCCCCCAATAAAAGGTTTTCTGTCGAAACAGAAAAACTCTCATTGCCTAAAAAAAACTTAAGAGGACCAGCAAGGATATGGCGCAAACAACCCCCTTTAATCCTTATTACAATCATGGGTAACTTACCCCCTAGTCTGGTGACTGCGGCTGCACCTGCATGACTCTACTGGACTTCCCTCTCGAGATCCCAACACCGCAAAGTCAGACAGGCACCCGCCACAGTATCACCAAACTCTGTAACATTCAATAAAAAATATCAATTACTGGCTTTGCAACATACCACATCCTTAACTGACTTGCTTCCCCTTAGTCGTACTGGTTCACCTTTTAGCAAAGTACTGGTTAAAGAAACATGAATTACTTAAAGAAACAATATTTTTTAACACATGTATCCTTAACTTAAACATATTACATTTTCCTATATTATATATTCTAGATTATTTTTACTTCTGTAACCTATACACTTTAGGTTAGACACAACAAACAAACAAAATAAAAAATTCAGACTCCAAAACAATTCAACTTCATTTACCAATTCCAATTAAAATTCCATTTTAGGTGCCAAGGTAGATTACTATTACCATCTATACCCAATACATGTTTACAATTCCTACACTCTAACATACATAATCAACATAATAGACATTAACCTTGAACATTTACATTGCTACATTAAACTAAACAATTCACCTTTAAATAATTTGTATAGAAAATTATAAACATTACAACTTGAACCTTCTATTAACTCTTTTTATATCAACCTTTAATTATTTATCATTTATTGTACCATTAAATTCTCCAAAAACTCAAATCTATTATCAACGTTCATTATATATAACATTTCAAATTCAGATTTTATCAAAAAATTTACAAAACTTACAGCTTTATTTTATCTTTAAATTCTATTAACTCTTTAACTTGTTACATTTATTATTACATTTCAGCTATGAATTTCTATTAAGTATTTTCATCATCAATTGGTTTCGGGTGATTTTCAGTTATTCACAATGATTTGATTTATTGAATGGGTATTTAGATATAACCTTACCCCCTTTCTTCCTTCTAACAACCACTAACGGATTTGAATAGGGTGACACCGATCTCTCAATAATATTTACCTCCACTAAATTCTCTAACTCCACTTAAATCATTCTCCTCTTATTACTAAATACCTGATACCCTCTTTGTACCTAGGATGAGTGTTCCCTCACCCTTAATTCACATTCATAATTTCTTGCCCCTCCCGGGTATATCGGCAGACACTCCTCTAATACACTCCACTACCCACCACAACGCCTTGCGTTGAGGACTCCTTACACCTCCACCCTCACTACAAAATATATGTACCCTGCTCTCACCTTTTTACTCTCCATTTACATCACTCACTTTCTCTACATACATGCACTCCCGCTACTGTGTCCCTACTACTAACCCGTTTCTGTATTACTTTTATTCCAAAATTCTTATTTTGTCTAACACCCATTTAAAATTAACTTTGACTAACTCACATGTCTTATTGAAATAATTATCACCCCAACTCCATCTTTTACAACATTATACATCAATATGATTATTGAAAATTCATAATTACCTCAAATTAATTTAATCACCTAATTTAAAACCTTTTAAACTCATTTAAAATTTATTATTAAAACATTAAACATTTTACTTTACTTCAATTCATTGTAACATTCATACTTACATATGGTCAATCACTCCATCAAATGAACACATCATCACTGGTCATAAACTCAAACTACAAACAATTCTCACCACAAATATAACGTACAACCATAGGTACCTTCTGAAACATTATAACAATCATATGCCTCCACAACTAAACACATTTTACCTTTACTCATTTACTATTTATTATAAAGTTCAAATCGTATAAAATCATTTAAATTCATTAGCAACATTCATTTCTACCACGTTTAAATTAATGAATTCATCTACAATTTATTTTAATTCAATCAGTTATTTAAAACACGAGTTATTTTAATTACCATACTCCAAAACGATTACAATTCATTTATTACAAACTCATTATTTATTTAATCTGATAAAATATTATTATTATTATTATCAAATCAATTTCTACTACATACCCACATTGTTTACATAAAATACATTTTACAACACAAACACAATTAATCTCACTATGAATTTATTTACAATTTTTTCGTCATATTTTTCTGTTTACCACACTTCATTTCATAAGTTAGCCAGGTCATCACCATAAACTAAAATAATTAAATGTCCATTCACTGATTGTTTATTTAACCACCATCATCGTAAATTAGTCTTACTTTTACATAACAATTATCGTCTTTACTCACACTCATTACATTATTATTATTATTATTATTATTATTATTATTGTAATGACCATTATCATTAATTATATCAGTATAGTATTTGACAACATTATTGTCTCCCATTAATTCATAAAACCTGTCTACATTGGTAATTTTAGTCCTGTCTCCCTTAATATTCTTGGTTAACATCAGATAAGTTATATCATTATATTTGTCTACTATATCCATGACAATACAAGGTAAGTGCTCATCATCTACAGTGGTATCATCAAACTAATCATCAACCCCTACTACAACCGGTAAGTATTTCATATCGTCTATTTTCTCCAATTCTAACCTCGCTATCAACTCTTTATAACTTCTACTTAACTCAAATACCTCTATCATTCTCTCTCTCGCATAATCACTTTCATCACAATACCTGTCACAACACCACTGACCTACTTCACTCCATGCAAAGGGCACAACAAACTTACTATACCACTTCCTGGCTTTTCCAGGTTTACAAAAAATTAGGGGACTATCTGAAGACACCTCGTCTTCCACATAACTTCTGGAGGAACCTTTGTCCTCATACAGCACTTGTGAAAATTCCATTTCACAATATACTCCGGAAAAATCTGCCCTTTCCCCACCTAACCTCTTATCACACTTTCTTTCAATCTTTTCAGGACTCTCTAACACTTCGTTACTAAACTCTACTTCAACAAAATCTTCATTATCATTCTCAATATTAACCACCTTACTCTCTAGCACCACATTTTTAATTATATCATTGTTATTCTCACTTTACCTTTTCAACTACTACTATATTCTCATCACTACTACTTGTCAACCTATTTTTATAACTATCACCTACCTCGTTAATTATTTCTTCGTTATTTTTGTTTATACTGCACTTACCTATATCTGTACCATTTTCTACCACCCCTATACTCTCATCATTTACATCACTATTCAATATTTTCTTCTCTAACACTACCTCTTCCACTATTTTACTTTCACTAACCCCTTCACTTACCTCGTTACTTCGTTTACTAGTGTCATCACTAATAATGCCACCACTATTCTCTCTTATAAAATTGTATAATTCCGAGTTTTGTCTAAGATCCTCATTAAATTTACGCCAATCATCATCAGTCATTTTTTCCATATACCTCTTGAACATGTCACAGAATTTCTCCCATTGCTCCGCAAAGGTTTCTTGTGCCTCAGCCATTTTTTATTATAATCCCCTTTATATAATACAATAATTATACATACCCAATCAAAATACTCCACACACAAACTCTTTATCCCAATGTAAAAGTAACTACAATAATTTCATAAGCACGTTATGCTACCACAACATAACCTCGTTTACATGTACATAAATCTATACAATACTTCCACAAATACACCGTTACTCAAATCCTATTTTCTGTGCCTCAAAACAGGTCTAATTCATATAATATTTATACGAACATCCTGGCAGGGTCGCCATTTGTTAATTTACACCCAAATTATAAATAAATAAATAAAATAAAAACTGCCAGAACCTTACCTGCGATCTTTTTTCGCCTACTTACCTTTTAAAAAACACCAACAGAAGTTCAGAGTCGCCACCAATATCTTTGAAGGACAGATATGGAAACCTTTATACATTACCTTAATTAAAACTGGACAATTTTGCCACCTGACTTCCCCCCAATTCAGAAGATTCCCGGAAACGTTAGACGTATTTTTCAGAACAGAACACTAGGAAATGGTAATGACGTAATAACTTACAACTAACACATATTTATGACGATTCAAACATTGTTTTATTTACTATAATAATTAACTTCTTTACTTTTCCAATATTTTGGTTAATAGGGTTACAATATTATAAATTCTATAGATTATACAAACCAGTAAAGTTTCTTTCTCCCCTTTTATTCCATATTTCCCTCATACACACGCGCTCTCACTCCCTTTACGTATTTGAATAAACCCCCGTTATTGAGCTCATTATTAATTTACTGTTTACTATAAACGTTTGGCCAATTATTATAAATTTCACTTTTACTTAACTGTAGGAAGTCCCCTGCATTGCGCACTATGTCTGCTCCATCTTCTTCACTTAACTCCCAGTTTTCATTCACTCCACTCTTTTTATAAACTGTTCCTCCAGTTGAACCACTGTTTACTGTTGTTTTATTACGATACACTCTTTGGTAGACCTACTTATAACTTTTTCGGTCTGCCAAAGTTTTTCCGAGGCTACTGTGAAATTATGTCTGCACTGTTGAAGTAATGGTGTTCAACTGCACTGCTCTGCGACGACTGACTGTGTGCGCGCTTGGTTGCCTACCCCTCAGGTGTTACGCGTCGCCGTCAACGTGTATTCTGTATTGCTTTGTTCCCATCACAGGTTCGGCCCTGGAATGTGTGTACGTGTCTTTTATGCTGGGAAAGTTGGCCCAGGCGTGCGCGCATATGCGTGAATACGCACCCTCGTTAATAGTTTGCATTCCGGTAACATGCTGTGCCTTACACGGAGCTACAGTCGCTTACCAAAAATATACTCTTGTTAAATAAAACTTTTGATTGTATATGCTCATCGGTTTGTACCGTTACACTACGGCTGCTATATCATTTTCAACACAAGGTAAGTACTCAATATAATTATCAGCTCTCTATATCTAACCTCTCTACTAATTCTTTATACCTTCTACCCATCTCAAATAACTCTATCTCCCTATCAACATACAACTCTCTCTCAAAATATCTCTCATCATAACGCCATTTCACACTTTCTCTCTTAATCCATGCAGAGGGTCCTGCTTTGTTACTACACCATCTGGCTTTACCAGATGCACAAAAAATCAAGGGACAATTATTTGTAGACCATACATCTCTCAAAGACACCCGTGAAGCATTTTCTTCACTCACAACCACACCACGGGAAAAATTTACCCTCTGCAACCCCCCTATCTGTAAATTCTCTCTACACTCTCTCTTTAACTCATCAACACTCACTAATATTCCATTATTAAATTCTACTCCCACTAAAACTTCATCAGCATTCTCAATATTCACCACCTTACTCTCTGACACCACATTTTTAATTATATTATCATTTTTCTCACCCCTACTTACTGTATTATATGTTACCTGATCTTCTTTATTTTCGTTTAATTTATCGGTCTCTTCACCACTTTCTACCCCCACTATACTCTCATAATTATCATCACTATTCAATATTTTATTCTCTAATGCTACCACTTCCACTATTTTACCATTATTATTATTTGTCGTATCTCTAACACTGTCACTTACCTTCTTATTCATTATCTGATTTAATTTCCTTTCTAAATTTTTACTCATTTTGTTAATCTTCTCCTTGAAATGGTTACTTATTGATTCTATTATCTGTTCTTTCATACTATCACAACGTGTATCAATTTCATTCATTTGCTTATTAAAATTAAAATTTTGCTGTTTTATCTCATCTGTCATTAACTTTATCTCATTGTTTTGTTCATTTAATTTATCGTTCATTTTAGTGTTTACTTCATCAAACTTAGCATTAAAATTGCTATTTATTTTATTGAACTTAACATCACAATCGCTCTTTTGTTCATCAAATTTATTTAACAATAACTGCATCATACTCCTCATATCGTTACCATCATCTTTCTTAACTGGGGTCGGTGTCGATTGACTCGTTATGCTTTCCATTATTCTCGATTCAGTCTCACTTAAGTCGCTATTTATTTGACTTTCAGTATGACTATCAGTGAAACTGACATTCTCATCATTATCTTTATTAGTATTCATTTTATTTGATTTTTCTTATTTATTTATAATACACATATATCAATCATATTATAATATACTCTTATTTCCCTGTACTTAACTTTAATTCATATGTAACTCCCAATAACGTCTCTTACATCTGCGAGTAGGCATAGCCTATACGAAATACAATTTGTATAAACTGTCCCTGTTCAGGGCGCCGTTGTTAACTTACTTTTTCTTTGACAGTTAAATAAAAATATAAATTTGTTTCATTCTAAATATTCGCCATTCTCACAATTCTTACCTTCTATGTGGTCCAGGATCCTGTTATGCGAACTCCCTAGTCTGTAAGAGAGGTTACTGGGTTCGTTACGTAATAAAAACACTCTTTTGCTATGTTAATCAACTCTGTTTATTATTCAAATTCAATCTTTGTTTTATATTCCTTTTAACTATACTTGCTATTCATTTTTCTTCTCAAAGAAAAAACTATTACTGTTTCCTTTAATTACTTTTTCTTTTAAAATAAAAAAAAACATTTAGGCTACTTTAACATTGCTTCACTTATTCTAATAATTAGTAAGGCAACCCAGCATTTGCTCATTTATATTTGCCATTCATACTTTTTCCCCATCTACTATTTAGAGCTCTTTTTTAAATCTCTGGCTGTGTCCGACACGTGCTGTAATTAGTCTGTTTTGTTCATTCACTGGTTCGTCTCGAAAATGTTTCTGCTGGTTAAATTTGGTTCACTGATTAAAATGTTAAGGTTTCACTATTTATCACATTATTTACTCTAGTTGACTCACATTTTTAGTATTGTTATTAAAATTAGGCCCGCGATCCTGTACACTGAACCGTTTTTGCTTACACTTTTCTGTCAGTCGGTCTACATTGTTAATGTATTTTAGGCGGACCGCGCGCCGACGCAACTGCGCGCTTTAGGTGTTATATGGCGACTGACGCCGAAGCCAACGTTTTTCAAGATGGCCAAAGTCCTTCTTGAGTGTGGCTACTTGCTCCTGATAGGCTGAGCGGGCGTCACGTGATATCTCCTTTGGCGTGAGTCTTTTACCCTAAACTTATGCTCTGAGGCTCGCAAAAAAGTTCGTGACAATTACTATGTGCGGGCGGGCAGACGCGCACTCTTTCACATTCCTCAGCACCTGGAATTGTCGCATGTTGCGGGTCTCACTGGACAAACCAACAACTGGGTGTTCCACAAGTGAAAGCCGATTGTTAAAACAGGCTCCGTGTGGGTAACTCCCTTTTTTACCATTTACAATTTAATAAACTGAATACCTCGGATTCTGTACCATTATAGTGTCTATGTTTAGACATGGCCACCTGCCTTACTTTGAGTTGGCTTTTTATACTTGCACAAAAAAGTGAGTACTATTTCTAAGGGGTATTGGATTTTTTTGTTTTTTCAGCTTGCCTGTTAACCTAACAACACCAAGATTTGGTGTCACAGGCACATGTTCAACCTACAGTATTGATAGAAACACTTTCCATAAAAATTACATTACAGTGAAAAGCAAATTACGACCGAAAAAGAATTTAGAAGTATAAAACAATCAAAATGCTTTCTATAATGTTATTAAAATTATAAGCATTATTCACTACATACTGATACCGACTGTCACATCATCAAAATATTGAAAATTAGTTCAGCTACAGTTAATAGGAAAAATTAGTGAGGAAGAAAACCCTTTGAGCAAATATATTTCAATTTGTAGCTGCATCTGAAGTGAGATATCTTTAATTCTTGTCAGGGAGAATATAAATATTAAGATTATAATTAAAAAGACAACAAAGGGAGAACTCATGCAGAATCATATGTGGAAATGGTGGAGTAGTGTAGTGGGGTAATGACCACACGCTAAATTTCATGGTTTTCATATTTAGAACAATACAGTTTGTAAGTTTGTACAAACCACTGAGGATGGCTCAGTATGGAATAGGTGAAACGTTTGGTGGTAACAAAAACGAAAAAAAAACTTACACCTAAAAACCACTGAGCGTTGTTTTTAAGATAGTGACCATTACACTTGACAATAAACAGGACAGCCCATATTGAGATACAAGGAATTATTGCAGGCAGTGCATTCTGGCTTCAACAAAATGTACAATGTTAGAAATATGCAATGTGCTTGCCATCTTTATATAATGGAAGACTGTCTGATAATCTAAGGCCAAAGTAGGACTGTCATATTATTACACACCTGTATGTCTGATTTAATTAAAAATAACTAATATTTCAATGTTGCTGCTTCCTAAGAGACAGTAGATTAAATTTAATCGTATCGTACATCCTATAAAAATCTTATCTTACTGGATTTTCATTTACAATATTTCCTTCGTGATAACTGATACTAAAATTTTGTGTCATTCCTTTGGCAGTTACTAGTCTAGTGTAATGGTACCCCCTTACCTTCCCCTAAGAACCTTTAAAAAGTGATCTCTTGTTAAAGAGAAAACAGAATAACAATTAGTCCGCCTGAGCTAATGTTATAAAATAATAAAGATACTACCAAACACATTAAGTTATATTTTTAAAAATAAGTTAATTATGTACATACTGTGTGTGTGTATGTGTGTGTGTGTGTGTGTATGTGTGTGTGTGTGTGTGTGTGTGTGTGTGTGTGTGTGTGTGTGTGTGTGTGTGTGTGTGTGTGTGTGTGTGTGTGTGTGTGTGTGTGTGTGTATGTGTGTGTGTGTGTGAAATAAAAAACATGATTTTAACATGACATTACCTCTCCAATGGTCATTATCATTTCTGCTTCTGCAATTTTTCGGCCAATACAAGAGCGTGCTCCTATCGCAAATGGTATGGAAGCATTAGGATCACTGACAGCACAATAATTAACTCTGTCTGGTCTCGTCCATCGTTCGGGCCAGAATTTATTTGGATGTGGAAAGTGCTTTTCATCATGTCCACTGCTGTACATGGATATTATTACCAGTTGCTGTAAAAGATATAGCAAAAGAATCTGTTGCTAACTTTACATAAGACTAAACACTTTATTTATTTTTGTTTTTCTAGGATTAAGTCTGTAGTGGTTGGTTGGGTAAAATAAGAGATAAGAGGAAAAGAGAAATTATTTGATGTATTCATGGTTGGCTCAGATCATACTGTAGCTATAAAGACCTACTTAAATATAACATTACCCACAAAACTAAAATAAATAGCTACAAAGATGCAGGAAACTCACTAATGACATATAATCCAGAAACAATGTAGTTTTCACAAGTAAGAAAATGAAGACATTAATAATGTTCTAAATAAAAAATACAAGAACCTCTAGTGCAAGGAAAGTTAGCAAACAACACAGAAGTTTTATAAAGGAACAGACTTAATTTGAAAGGAAGAGAATGTAATAAGGTTTATTACAGTGCTATGGTAATTTTGTAACAAACTAATTGGTAAAATCAGAATGATCACAGTTGCACACCACTATATAAAAATTATCCCGATTAGCGCTTTCAAGCCTCACAGCCCATCGTCAGATCGGAATAGGCCTATTCCGATCTGACGATGGGCTGTGAGGCTTGAAAGCGCTAATCGGGATAATTTTTATATAGTGGTGTGCAACTGTGATCATTCTGATTGTGATTTCAACCACTAACACAAATTTCTTCATTAATTGGTAAAATGATAACAAAAGCAGCACTTAATTATGTGGAGATATATATTTTTAAAAATAAGTGAAAATAGAGTTTTGATCAGATACAAATAATTTTTTTACATACTTTGATGTTTACTAACACAGGTATTCAACAAAATATACAAATCAGTGTTCTGTATGGTTAGAACATACACAATAAATAATAGTAACAACTAAATTGAGGTTATTCTTAGCACTACGCTAAAGCTGCAGAGATGTTAAGATGTAGATTAATGATATAAAAAAATTTTTGTTGTTTGAGATTAAATCTGCTTTGATTAATATAATAAGATTGTATTCTTAATTTCTATTCTTCAAGGCTGTACATGCTGATTTGGAACTATAGTCATCAATTCAATGCTCCTTTTGACTGTTTCTGATAAGCTGCTCTACTTTCTTTTTACTCCTCAATTTTGCTGGCCTTTATATCCTCTTGCTTCTCTACTATTTACTTCCATTTTGTCTGATATTGTATTTGTTCTTTCAAACCTGTTACCCTTAATTACCCACCATTTGAATCATATCATCAGACTATCTCTTGGTCTTTCAGATGATTTCTACTCCATCATCTTGATGATGCTGACACATTCTTTCTTGTTCATGACCCACATCATCTAACTCTTTGTGATCTAATTGATTTCACTGCATCCCCCTTTTTTACAATTTCATTTATTTTTTAACCATAATCATTTGCCAACTGCAAAATAATCTACCATATGAGCCTCGAAAGCCACAAATATCTACTTCAATTAATTAAATGACGTAAGATTCTGCCAAATTCATAGCTAGTAGACAGGTGACAACTACATAACAGACATGTTACATAACTTATATGTACTTCCTGATTCACAGCTGGTGACCTATAAGTATGAATTCCATACCTTTTGACCAAGGGGAAGGAGAGTGGAAAATAAGTCATTATGAAAAAATATTGTCCTTCAGTATTCTACGTTCAGACAGTCCACTGTACAACTTGGTTAATTAGCAAGTTATGAAATAATACAATATTTCTTATTTTACAGACATTATAAACTTAGAGTTGTTATAAATTAGTTTACGTACCAAATTTCAGCAATTTTCTTGAAATATAAATAGAGTAAACAATGAAAACACATACAATTCCAACGTGTTATGCTGGTTGGTTTTAAATATAGAAAGTTATTTTCAGATACAGAGCCACCTGACTGACTCTGTTTTGGAAATCAACATTATTTTAACTTTAACTAAACAATATTATATAAACATAATTAATGCATAGTTACGCGTTTCAGGCCATATGACCCATCTTCAGACACTCCAAAGGAGCTCGTTATATATTAAAATCCAGGGTAAAACAAACACACAATAAATAAACACGTAAAATACAATGAGTGATCATATTATCAGCGTACTAGTAACCGACATGGTGCACCGCGTGTAGTATGTCAAGACTGTGTCGATGGGCACTATTATTTAGTTTTATCTTTAAGCGATCGCAGCACAGTATCATACAATGGGTTGGACCTGAAGTTGAGTTTATCGTTTAGTATGTCGTTACATACATCGGGGTTATTATGACCTCTATATATCTCGAATTCTTCGAGTGCATCCGTGTAACGGCCCTTACTACAGTAATGTAGAGGTATAAGGTTAGCGTTGAAATTGGTATATGAATGATTGCTTGAAATTAGATGTCGTGTAAAATTAGATTTAATATTTTCTAGGGAAAAATCACCCCTGTTAAAATGGCTGTGTGATGTATGTTCATGGAATCATTTGATGAAAGGTCTACCTGTTTGGCCGATATAAAAACGGTCACAATCGTGCATATAAGCTTATAGACACCGGTTTTAGATTCAATGTTGGTCTGAACGACTGGATGAACCAAGTTCCGTAGACGGTTGTTTGTTTTAAAGGTAACGGTTTAACCTATTTTACTTAAGGTGGATGATAGGATCTTAGGCATCAACTCGGTGTATGTTGTTGAGATGAATTTGTTATTAGGTGTATTATCTTGTGTCTGTCTGGAACGACAGGGTTTGTGTTTTTTAAGGATGTTGTCAATCATTTGGCACTCATAACCGTTGGCCATAGCTATGTGTTTAATTATGTTGAGTTCACTCTCGAAATCATCATTATTTAGGGGGATCATCAAAAGCCTGTGAATGAAACTGTTGTAGGCCGCTAATTTTTGAGAGAAAGGGTGGTGTGAGTCTGCATGTAAGGTCACGTCTGTGGTGGTGGGCTTTCTGTAAATTTTGAAATTTAAGTGGTTAAGTCGCCTAGTAACAGTAAGATTGAGAAAGTTGAGTTCATTGTTGGTCTCAGTTTCCATAGTAAACTGAATATTGTGAGTAACAGTATTCATATAGTTTTTCAGATTACTGATTTGGCGTAAAGTGCCATTAAAAATCAGGAAAGTGTCATCGACATATCGGCCATAGAAAATAATATTATTGGCGAAAATGTTATTATTAAGGATGTAGTTGTTTTCATAAAAATCAAGATATATATCAGCCAATAGGCCGGGTAACGGTGAACCCATAGCCAGGCCATCTGTTTGAATATAGTAATTCCCGTTGAAAGTAAAATAGTTTTGTTGAAGGATGAGCCTTAGTACGGTAATTAGTTCTTTAATGAGTTGTGTGTCCAGTTTGTTAGTATCGTGGAGATTGTCGTTCAAAATATCCAAAGTTTGGCTCACGGGTATATTCGTGTATACATTGACGATGTCAAAAGAGGCTAGTAGGTGCTGTTCCTATGATAGTTTACATATCGTATTCCTGAATGTAAACATTCCTTTTACCCACGCACAGTAAACCTTACTGATATTACATTTGATAGTGATGAAATGAATCTACTTAATAAAGGTTTAGACTACAATTTTCTGCCTGAAAATAAACGAAATATCGTTGATGAAGTCATTAATGCCGAGACCGCTGTCAAAGCAATTAATGACCCAAAACTCCAAATGAATCGCGTCACATAATTAATCATAAATTTATTAAAATTTTAAATAACCGTAATAATGATGGTCGTACCATACAGAAACAGATAAGAGCTCAGGCTGAACGGAAGACACTCAAAAAGATAAATACTAAGCTACTTGATAATAATGCACTTATTACTAAAGCGGACAAAGGTCATACACTGGTGATAATCAACAATGACACATACACACACAAAGTACACAAATTCATTTCCGATAACAATATCGAGCTAATGAAATTCAATCCCACCGACTCGTTTGTAAAATCATTAAACACTACTGTTAACAATTGTACTAATTTATTTGATGATCGCACTCATCGTTTCTTAAAACCTATTAACGTGCGCACTCCAAAACTTACCGGCTTACCAGGATCCACAAAAATGACATTCCTATCAGGCCATTTGTTAATTTTACTACAGTGCCGGGTTTCAAAACAGCCAAGAAACTTGTCACGTTAATTAAGGACATCTTTCTAAAAAACAACCACAATATCGTTAACAATATTGATTTCATAAACAAGGTCAACAACATAAAATTACAACCCAGTTACAAACTAGCCTCTTTTGACATCGTCAATTTATACACGAATATACCCGTGAGCCAAACTTTGGATATTTTGAACGACAATCTTCACGATACTAACAAACTGGACACACAACTCATTAAAGAACTAATTACCATACTAAGGCTCATCCTTCAACAAAACTATTTTACTTTCAACGGGAATTACTATATTCAAACAGATGGCCTGGCTATGGGTTCACCGTTATCCTGCCTATTGGCTGATATATATCTTGATTTTTATGAAAACAACTACATCCTTAATAATAACATTTTCGCCAATAATATTATTTTCTATGGCCAATATGTCGATGACACTTTCCTGATTTTTAATGGCACTTTATGCCAAATCAGTAATCTGAAAAACCATACGAATACTGTTACTCACAATATTCAGTTTACTATGGAAACTGAGACCAACAATGAGCTCAACTTTCTCGATCTTACTGTTACTAGGCGACTTAACCACTTAAATTTCAAAATTTACAGAAAGCCCACCACCACAGACGTGACCTTACATGCAGACTCACACCACCCTTTCTCTCAAAAATTAGCGGCCTACAACAGTTTCATTCACAGGCTTTTGATGATCCCCCTAAATAATGATGATTTCGAGAGTGAACTCAACATAATTAAACACATAGCTATGGCAGGGCCCGCTCTAGCGGTTACGTCGCCCCGGACAAAAAGACAAATTGCTGCCCCTTAAGAATATATATATATATATATATTTTTTTTTCTTTTTAAATAAAGGTACATATTTTTTATTTTCAATAAAAATCAAATCATTTTATTTAAATTTTAATAAAAG